>WTXD01000021.1:0-475955 GCA_022496205.1 Gloeopeniophorella convolvens | reverse complement strand
GCCAAGAGCCAGAAGACAAGAAGAGTGCATGGAGCAGTGTGCATGGTGTTGATGCTGGTGTTCAAGAGCATGCCAGAGTGTACAGTCTGGCAAGGGACATGTTTGATGTCCTTGAGGATGCACTCCCAAGTCAAGAATCACTCCCAGTGCTGACCAAGGCAGATATGAAGGTGCAAACCCTTGTTCTAGGCTCAAATGAACGAGGACAACGGAATGAACAACTCCCCTGGATCTGGACATTTGGGATCCAGGAGAATAATGGACCTCATTGGTTTGCTGAATGTGAGTGGTTCTGTTGATTCTGTTACCTCTGTGACTCTACTAATAGTATGTATATGTTTAGTACAACGGGTTCACTGGCTCAGAGCCAAGGCTCAGCTTGAGCGGTGGATGGAGGAGGAGTGCACCATCAAGAATGAAGCTCATTGGGTGCCAGCCTACTTCAGAAATCGAGCAGACTTCTGGATGGAGCGCATGGATCGGACCGTGCAATTGACAGTCCAGGACACTATGCTATGCTGCAAAGCAGAGGCACATGTGGATTCAGCTTGCCCAGAGTGCTGATGAGGCATTGAAGTTTATTAGGGAGTCTGAACCGCTGGTGGATAAGTCTACATTCACTTACATGTCTGTACCAGCCATCTATGTACCTTGAGCATAGCATAGAAGTGTTTAGTTATAGTATATCATGTTTATTGTTTTCTGTGGATAGTGAATAGCACAATGAGCTACTTCGCCTTAACACGGACCATGTTGCACAGACCGTAACACGGTCCGTGCGATGACTCATTCGAAGCTTATCCACACGCTTAAGAAGATAATAAAGTGTGTATTGATGTATACACCTTGCCTTGTGTGCTTCTCAATGAACAGTCCGTGTTTGTGCACATTCAATCATATAAATCCATACTCTTATCACACATTCAATTCAAACAAGTGAAATACATCGATATTCCATTCATGCACGCAAGATACATTGTACAACAAATTCAAACATGGCCCCACTCACTTCCTGCCACAACTGGTGCTGGAAACACGCTTGACTGGGGTGCCTGTGGAACGGACCGTGCTACTGCCTGCTGGGAGACGAGATGGTCCAGCCACACCCTCTGCAAGGTTGTGGCCAGAGAACAGGATGGGGGAGGGACTGCAGAGTGAATAGGATGAAGGGAAACAGAGGGAGATGGAATGGGCCAATCTGGCCTGCCTGCAGTGCCATCCTTGAGCACTTCAGTCAGCTTTTTGATCTGCTTCTGCAAATCGCGTGCAGCTATATATATTATACATTAGAACTGTCACAATGAGTGTAGAATGATTGTACTCACTGACAAAGTTGGTAGTGCTCTTGTTAGACCTGAGATGTGTCTCTGGCCTGAACAGCAGAGGCAGAGCCCATCTTGCAGGGGGCCAGCAGCGAATCCCCAGCCTCTCACACCTGATACACTCGTAATTTCGGGTCTCAAAGGCATCTGGCTGGATTGTGCACTCCAGCTTCGCATAGTTGCACGGACCGCACCGATCCTATCGCACGGACCGTGCACATCGCATCAGATCATCAAATATGAGCAGTAGAATTGACTTACCTTCTTGTAGTCCTTTTTGATCATGTTCACAGTGCCCTCCTCTGTGATGTAGGTGTTCTGAGGCGTTGGGGAGCTTCTGTGGGTGAATAACAAGTTAATCAATGCATTTCTAGGTGGACCTTAACTGTACTCACCCTTCCTCCTGCTCAGCAGCACCCTGAGTCGCTCCCTCAGTGTTGACCTGCAGCACGGCCCGTTTTGGCAGCGCACGGGTCAGTCTGCGCTTTGCAGGGGGTTCTACAAGCCCAGAGAATGTGTCAGAGATGTACAAACAAGATAGGGATACTGAGGCGTACCTGGTTCATCCACCTCCATCTCCTCAGCTGCTGGTGGCAACCACCACCTATCCAACTCCCCATCCTCAATCATCACCTCCTCCAGGTCAGTGCTGGACAAGACACCCTCCCTCTTGGACTTCTGACAGGCTTTAGTGATGCTCTCCATGGTGAGCTCATCCAGGGGGGTCACAGTCTTGCCTTCCCACAGGCTGGAAGCAAGCTTGATGGCTGGGTGGACAGAGAGGTGCTCCAAAGATCTCTTCTGTATCATGATGGCAGTGTCCTACAGATTCTGACTGTTAGAGACTTTGAATGAAATAATGATACTAAAGACTCACCACCTCTCGCTTCAGATGCTTTTTGAAGTCCTTGTCAGGGATTGCATTGCCCTGATCCCTTGCCCTAACAGCCTCAATGATCCTACAGGCACCAGCAGCATATCCTGCTGCTCATCAGTGTATTTGAGGTACTCTAAACGAAGGTCAGACATTGAAGCGATGGGGATGATTGATATAGTGTGTGGAAAGTGTGAGGGGGATTTGGGACACTTTGGATGACTTGTGACGCTGATTGAGCCCCAAACACGGCCCGTGCGGGGTGCACACACGGCCCGTGTCTGGAACGGCCCATGTCTAGAACGGTCCGGCCAGACGATCCATATCTAGCACTCAGTGATGTCAACGACTCAATTTGGAATACATTTGACTTGATCGAGATCAGATCAGATCCTCCATTGATTTCACAGATTAGGCAGCCCCACATGTTAATGTGTATCTAAAGATTCGATGTAGATGCAATCTGGGCGCTTGAATGGCCCATTCTTGACACGGCCCTTGTATGGGTCTCCCACACTTCATACTAAACCATATTTACACTCTACAGAAGTATAATACATGAAATGCAGAGTAAAAGTGTGCATACATGGCCCGTGCTCACACAGCCCATTTCTACACCCAATAGCTCTAATCCTTCACTTACTGCCACCCCCCAAACGATTTATCACTGCCTCAATCTGCTTTGTTATGTCCTTGCGTGCTATATTGCTTTGTTAGCCTTGTTCAACCACAATAAATAGTACAATTCACTCACTGACAATATCACAACCTCTGGAGCTCATTTGACGATCTCTCATGGCATACAGAAGTGGTAGGGCCCACCCAGCAGGTGGCCAGCACCTGATCCCATGCTCTGCACAGTGTGTGCATTCATAGGCTCCATCTGATTGCACTTGATCTTGAATCTCACAGTGCCTATCATTAAGATTGCATTGCCCACATCTTCTCTGCAACATGGACCGTTCAATATGTAAATAGAACACATAGAGATCACTCACTGTGTCATATTCTTCCATGGGGATCTCCTCAATCTCCCCATCTTCAATCTCCCCATCCTCAGAAGCAGTTTGATTTAGGATATAATCCATGGAAGACACTGAAATATCTGGACTATGACACCTACTCAGTCTATTATGCTCTCTCAGTTGTAAAGGTATAAACTCACCTCTGCATCTCTTGATCTTGCTCAATGTCACCAGACTCAAAGTCAGGCCTCCACCACTTGGGACTGTCTGGCCTTGTGTTCCCAGCATCCAGAAATCTCTCGAGCTCAGTGGTGGCTGACACACCCTTACACTCATTGGCCACACAGTCTATAGCAATCCTTCGAAGGTTCACATCACCTAGCCTTGGTGTACTATTGCCATAGATCACTGTGGCCACCTCAGTGATGACAGGGTGTGGCCAGAGGATGGGATTATCCATCCCCAGCTCTAGGGCAGTATCCTATCATGAATCACTAGTAAGAACATCATTGATCAAGGTATGGAAATGACAACTTACCAGTGCATCCTCAATGTGCCACAAGACCACTGGGCTTGGCTCTATACCTTGCTGATGACATCTCCTGAGGACCTCATTGATCCTGGCAGCAATTCTAAGGATTGTCTGCTGTCCTTGAGGGAGAGCAGAGAATGTGGAGAGTTCAGCTAGGGTTGGCATGTTGTTATGCGTGATAGTGATGTGGATGAAGTGATAGAGAGTGATAGGGCGCTCTGATACCCCAATATGTTTTCTGGCCCCAACAATTGAAGAGAAGGCCTAGACTTGTCATGTGCTGTTCACATGGTCCGGTTTGCAAGGTCCCTGTCGCACGGTCCGTTTCACACGGTCCGTTTCACATGGTCCGTGTCATATGATCAATCTAATTCATTCAACTCACATAATCTAATCCAATCAGTTCTGATTTTACATGGTCTGATTGTTATCCTTTTATGATCTATTCTATAGTGTTTGCATGATGTGTGTGATGGACAACCTTACAGTCACTTGATATATTTAGTCCTGTGCATCTAATACACTTACTATACTCCATTGTATATTGGTCTTCACAACTAGTCTAATATTCTTGTAGTGTATATTGCACTCCCCAATGGACATGCTTTATCTCTGGCTCCTTCTTATATTGAAGGACTTTGCAGAGTGTATTCTCAGTTTGAGTGCATATTTTACCTGTAGATAAAGATATGTCTTATGATGCTTAAGACCTGGATAATCAAAGCCATCTGAGTATAGCCATTACAACAGTTTGATTGATGCAGTCCTGTCTACTCTGTATACCTAGCACAACAGGTTATGGACGAGTAGTTCACTTAGATATTACCTATACTGCCTGCACAGTCTGATCTGTGCATAGTCTATTCTCTAACATGATCTAGTCTGTTCATTAATCATTGTAAACACGGACCGTTCTATGCACGGACCGTTTCATGCACGGACCGTGCACATGTAGTGTAACTGAACTATATATACAGATTTTATATGATTTGTTTATAGGGCCTTTGCACGGTCCGTTCTATAGCAGTGGCATGGTCCGTGTTTCTGCCTTGTATGCACTCAGAGTACACTACATAGTATGTAATGTAACATGGTAACACTCATTCATCTTGATTTACCACTCACCAACTGAGTTATGTGTATAGTGGGGGCCCTTGGAATCATCTGATGTATCTACTCACTATACTGAATTACACATGTGTTCATCATTGATCAATACTTAAACAATACTTGAATGCTACTCAAACATTCTCTAAACACTCCTTAGATACTTCATTTTATGTTTTTCCAATCATTCCTTCATTCAAAGCGACGCTTGCACGGTCCGTTTTGGTATACGGTCGGCCGACGCTATGACCGATAGGTGAAAACGGTCCGGTCGGCCGACGTCGGCTATCCATGAGTCATATGGAGATTCTGCGGTCGGGCCGTTCCACAAGTGATATAGCAGGTCTTGGTCCATATGTGCTCAGCGATCTCTTCATCGTCCCCTGGGCCTTCATCGTCGGTGGCATCTCCATGAACCTCTGCTGGTCCACCCAGGCGCGGCACATGCAGGTCTCGAAGGAGGATCCGGTTGAGGAAGCGCGTAGATCGGTGACCAACGCCACCTCCGTGCTGGCGCATCATCGCATCCCGATCGGCAAACCTGTACATAGTAATTAGATACCAATTCACGTCTCAGTGCATGGCACATACATGTTTAGGCCGTAGCATTCCCAGTCCTCGCCCTTGTCCTCCGGCCTGCGCACAAGCAACTCCCTTAGGCGTTCCGAGGTGCGTCCCAGTGCGAACACAGGGATAAGGTGAACTGCACGGATCACTTGCTCAGGATCCAGGAACCCGAAGGCTCCCGGTTCGTCCCCGGGGATGAAGGAGAGGCGGTGAAGTCGCTTTCGCGACCACCCCCCCGGACAGTCATTGTTGATTCCGAACCAGCGCACCCATAGGAAATCGATCGCCCGCGGCGGCGATACAGTGCCGTCTGCCTGTCGGTGCTGCACTACAGCATGAAAGATGCCCAACACTCGTGCGTACCAGTACGGGTGTTTAGGGTTTGTCCGGTTAGTGATATCTTCAGGCGAGAGCACCATGATGTCGGCGTGCGTGCGGGGGTTGATAGAGTCCTGTTGCCGTCGGACGTCGTACGAAGTGTAGTTGATGCGGAGGACTTTGTGCTTGAAAATCCGGTCGTTCACGATGAAGATATTGCCGCGCTCCTCTTCACTGCGCTCATGTTCGTCGCCATCAAAATCTGCATCGAGGAGGCGTTGCAGCAAGTGGTCCTTGAGGAGGCCATTGAATCCCTAGACTGTTGTTAACGCGAGTCGTCGAAACGGTACATTACTCACCTCTAGAGCCGGGTCACCTTGATGCTTGCCAAGCCATGTCGGCAGGTGGAAGTGCTTGCACGTCGATTTGGACATGTGATAGTGTGCTGCTGGGTCCATGAAGGGTAGCCCGTCAGCGATCCCGCTCGGCTCTGTCGGGAGTCCATCCCTCTCTTGGAGGTGACTCTTGATACGTGTCGCGACGCGCCGAGTGACGCGCTCGCGCGCCTCGTGCTGAGCAATCTGCTTGACGAATTGGTTTTTGTTGGTGCGCTGGAAGCGCCGCTTCGAGATGCGGTGCTGAAGCTCTCCCTGGAGATCATGGTCGTCGCGCCGCCCTATGAGACTAATCAACACTCACGTTTTGGGTGCTCGAGTGCTCGAGCCCGCCTATCCACTGTATCGTCTCTACATAGTCACCTAGCGCATGCATCTTGTAGGTTGCCAGGTTCAACTCTTTTACAGGGGCCGTTGCGTCGCGGGATGGATCATTGACCGCCGCCTTCTTGCGCCCACGTGCTACTTGATCGTGAGGCATCTCGTTAGTGATGTATTTAGCACACGTCTTTGCCTGGAATACTCGGACGTTGCGACTGAATTCCTTGAGAGCAACACGGAGATTCTTGGAGGTCGTATCAGTGTGCATCCTCATCTTTGAATACGAGTGAACGGTGGCAAGATCAAACAGAAGATCATCCACGATCTTCTGGTTTTCGACGTCCTCGCCTAGGAGGCCATCGAAAACCATTGGGGCACACTGTCAAGACTCTGTTTCAGAACTTCCCCTGGAGACTCAAGCTTGTATACGTCTCACCTGGATGATGTCTTCATAGTCTCGCGCCGCTAGCTTCCGCAACGACGAGACATTCCCTGTGAAGCGCCGTATCGTGTCGCGTCCAAAAGTCCCAATCATGCGGAACCGTTCGTTGAACTCCTGCACCCCGTTGCCGCCCGCAGCAACGAGGATGCGCAAGAGGTGTTCTATGATGCACGGCCCAACGCCAAGCTCGACCTCATGCAGGAAGTCGGGCAATATGACTTTGTGAAAGTCAAAGCCGAACTCTTGCAGCTTCTCTGAGAACGCATTCTGCGTGGCCACCTGCGTCACCCATTCTGACATCTTATGAGCGAGCCCAGGTGCTTACTAGGGTGGGGACCTTAGACCCTGGCAATTCCTTTTGCACTGCCTTGGACTTGACGAGCCGCCCTCCATCGAATACGAGCTTACGCGCCTTCTTGACTTGCCTTCGGCGTGTAGTGTCGTCCACGCACTTCTGGCACTGACGCTCCCTCTGGTCCTTCTTGGTGCCCATCATAATCGCCCGCGACTTGGGGACGAGGCACCGTGGGCACATGAACATTCCATTTCGCTTGATTGTTGCCAGCAACGCTCTGTGCAATGCGGTAGCGGTCATCAATGAGCCAGGTATTAGTAGCGAGCCTTACTTTTCCGGGTAGTCTGCCACATAGATGAGGAGGCGCAGAAACATAAGCATTTCCGTGCCGTCGCCGCAGTCCAGGACAAGCCCTTCCTTGTACACGTCGACGAACTTCCCGTTTTGAATGAGGTGCAGGATTTGGTGGATCAGCTCACACTTGAGGTGCGTGAGCGTGTCGTCGGTGGCGTTCTTGTCGAATTGCTCCCTGTAAGCATCTTGAATGGTGTCAGAGAGCTACGCGAAGATCATCGTAAGTCGGTTATCGCTGTCAAGAGAAGAGCAGGCGCATCGAGGGCATATAGGCAACGTGGTGGCAGCTAAACGTTGATGGCATGGCACGCGTGTACTTTGACTCGCTTCCCAAGAACATATACATGGGCCATAGCTCTTTGGACTCAAAATTAGTGAGGTTAGTGGCATCCGAGTAGAGGATGAGGGGTATGACTCCTCAAGGGAGCGCGCCCTTCGGGCCAGGGATGTTGAGGGCCTCAACTTCGCGCTGAGCCTCAAGCATGGACGCCGAGGAGTAGACTTCACTGTAGACGCGCTCAATGGGGGCGCCGCCGCCTGGGTCCCAGTACTCCTCGAACGGCGTCGTGTGGAGAGTACGGCCGCGCTCGCTTTGGTAAACGTTGCTCACGATATCGACGATATCACGCACCCATACACCCGGGACCTCGAACTTGGGTGCATCCGACTCCCCTTGTCTCACTCCATCCGCAGGCAATGGGATGAAGACTGACGCCTCGCGCCACCCATCCTTGGCCAGGAACTTGTTGAGACGGACAGGACTCAGGACAGGAAGGACGTCTCTGATTAGATTAGATAAGGGACTCGGTGATCTGTGAGCTATCTGATCTACAATGTATATGACATCATTATGTTCTAGCCCCTAAGGCTGTACCTACTTTCGTTCCTGTTCTAGATTCTTCCGGGCTCTTCCATGACCCACATGCAGTTCCAGGTTGACCCACCTGCAGTTCCGGTCGACCCACTTTAGTTCCGCTTTCACATGGGTCTCTGGTTATCACATGTTGCTGTTGTTTATCACATGCAAACCACACTCTTTTTGTGTATATAAAGGACGCTGTTTTCGCCCTTGTAGCCTCAGTCTGTTGACTTCACTGACTGAGGCAAGTACTTTACTTCCGGAACTTCCGGACTTGCGCTTACCTAGTTACTTTAGCTTTGCTCTTGCTTGCCTAGGTATTGCGCCAATGATATTTAGTCTGTTGACTTCACTGACTGAGCTTTGCTCTTGCTTGCCTAGTTGGCACCCTGTTTCTGCTGCGCTTCAACAGAACTCGCCTGCTTCGGGGGCACTCTTGAGGTACTTGTCCAGGAGCGCGTTTTCTCGCTCGACGTTCAAGTCAAGTAGATCTTGATAGCTCAGTTCCTTGCCTAGAGCACCCAGGGCATGGCTGTCTGCCACCAAGTCTCGAGCCGATTTGAGGACAGTCGTGTCGTAGTGCGACACCATTCGTACAGCGGCCGTGGGACTGCTGAAAGGGTAATAGTACGGCTTGTCCTTGGCCTGGGGAAGGTTGTTCTTCGCAGGGACTTGCGCGCGAAGGGGACCTGGGTCGCAAAGATCCCCCAGCTCAAGGCGTTGGTCGGGGTCGTTGAACGGGGCGCGGGGGTACTTGCAAAACAACCCGAACTGGTTGGGTTCTGTGGTATAGGTAGTTGACGGCGGTGCGCTGCCATCCGACGATTCGGCAACCTCGGTGGGCGGAGGAGGGGAGGGCGACGCTGCTGGGCTGCTGACAGCTGCGGGAAGGTGTGCCAAGGGAAGGGGCATGGTAGGCATGAAGTCTTGATACCGCTTGGGGACGCGCAGAGTGCGGCCGGAGCGTGTGGTGTGCACAGGATATTCCGGCACCACGGGTTCGGCCTCTGGGAGATTGAGGGAGGGTGGTGAAGGAGGGTGCTCCACCAGTGCGTCGTGACTTTGGACGTCAGACTCTTGAACATCTGGGTGATAGACCTGAGAGGCGGCGGTGACTGTAGGCGCCTCTGCGTCGTGTGGATGATCGGGAGCCAAGTCCTGGGGGAGCTAAGTCCGTCAGTGCGCGCGTTTGTGCAATGGATGATCTGCTCACCTTTGGGACTGGAGCAGGCTGCAAATCTCTCTCTCGATGAGTCGTACCGCGTAGGCGCGCCAAGACTCCCCCCTTAGGGGCGCGCCTTTTGGAAGGACCAGCGCCCGCGGTGGCCGTACTCTTCACCTCTCGAGGCCTCTTGTGTAGCTCTGGGATGTCGAGTCCGGCCAGTGAAGCCTTGCACAGTCCATGGTGCGTCTTCAAGCCGTGCGCGCTGTCGAACCTTTTCCCACACCAGGGACATGACTTTGAGGTAACTCGGGGCGGCATGGTCAGCGTACGTCCGTAGGCAAGATGTTAGGGTAACACCACCTTCTTGACTTATGCATCCGCGTTCAGTGATACCGGCATGAAGTACTTGTGAACGGATCCGCGCTCGACTTCGCCAAGTAGAAGTCCAGGGCAAAAGTGAGATCTATCACTATCGCGCAGCATCAGATAAGATAATAAGGTGACATTTGATGACTTACGGGCGAAGGTGCACAGGTTTGGGAACCTATCGTGGATTTGGCTTCTGCATGAGCTGTGAGCACGTTGAGTTCAGCGCGAGTTGATTGATCCTCCCTGGCCTCCCTGCAGGGGGAGCCGAATACTGAACGCATCTGCGTCTCATGCACTAGAATCTGCGTAATTGCGCATCTGCGAGGTCTCGAGCGGTCTGTGATGCTCAGGACTGGGCTGGTTATAAGACGTCCTGGGGATTCCTTTCCCTGCGCACGATGTCGACCTCTACGAACCCTCAAGACCTGATGGCCGAGTTTGAGAACATCGGCTTTCTCACGCTCCTTCTCGCGTTCCCTGCGGAAGGCGAAACTATAGTGAGTTCGATATGGAACAGAGCACTGATCCTCACTCACCTTAAAGGCTTGTAGTGTGTACGATGGGGCATGCCTCGACCTTCTGATTCGGCGGTGCCATCCTCTGCCGCTGCCTCCCCTACCCCCGAGGCGCCGGCCGAGGCCGCGTCTCCTCCTCCTCCTCCCGCTCCGACTGCGGCAGACGACGAAGAAACGGATGTTAGCGGTTAGACTATTCTGTAAGAATGGGAGGAACGTATCTCGACCCCGGGTGAGGGTGAGCCCTCCGGCTCTACGAGCGCGCCCCGCACCAACAGCGCGGACGCCGCCGAGGATTCCGAGGGGGGCAGAAAGCGCCCCGCAGCACTTCTCCCGAGCCTGACCACGGGGAGCGCAAGCTCTCGCGCAAGCTGCCGCCGTGGCGCCGCCCTCAGGACACTCTATTGCACGTGTGAGTCTTACAATCCCATAACATGACCACGGACTCACCAATGTCGCCACAGCCGCAGAGATGTTGCTGCCTCCGGGTAGTGTTTCTTGGGCACGCGGGGCAAAGACAAACAGCGATAATTATTATAGGGCACTAGTAGTCTACAATATACAATAAAAACAAAGCCGCTGTTTATGCCTGCGGCACGTCATCTCCAGGCGTGAGTTCCGCTGGGGCCGGATAACGACCCCTCAATGTTTCAATCAGATCTGATGAGAGATGCGCGCTGTAGTGACACAATGCGTATAGAGAAGAGAGACAGAAGCACACCTCGGTATGAAGCACCTTCGGACTCCATGCTCCCCTTGAGGAGGGCCCACTTTTGGTGCAACTTGTGGGCATTCCAGGCCCAGGACTCGTCGGAGAGTGAGGCCCATGGAATGGCCTCCTTGCTGTCCAATCCCAGGGCCGCGATCCTGTGGTTTCAAGTCAGATAGAGCGTGCGTAGTGAGATGTACTCACTTGTGTACGAGAATTACAGAATCCTCCTTCTTCCAACGGGCCACCCAGCCATCATTGCACGTGCGGGGCTCCAGGGAATCGTGCCTCCACGCGTTCGCGTTAGATATGCCCCAAAATAACTCAGAAGCTCACCATTTATTGCGACACTGCCTGGGGCCGCGAGTTTGGCCCATGCGAGTGGATACTTGGTTCCAAAAGCTGCCCAATCTCTGTGCACCCGAGCCCAAAGCCGAAGGGCAGAGATCTTGCATTATCTCGATAAGCCGGGCCTCCTCCTCGGCACTCCAACGACCTAGAACATTGTCACCGAATCCCTCGCGCCTGTGGGACACGCGGGGGCTCACCTTTGGCCTGGCCCTCCCTGCGATTCTCCGCGCACATGTGCCACCGGTCTCGGCAGTCCGTGGGCGCGCGCTGGAGCCTCTTGCCGATCTTCCCCCAGTCGTGGGAGTGCATGTCGGCCAGTCTGGAGCGCGTCAGCCAATAAGGAAACAGTTGAGGGGGATACTGGGCGTACGTGTTCAACACTGCGTCCTCTGCTGTCGACCACAGACCTTTGCCTCCATCGGGGTGCAACATCCGCTGAACGTGGTGGTACACGGCGCACACCCTGCGCCCCGGGCACTCTTGCGCTTTGAGCCGAGGTCAGCGGCAGTCTTGGATGTCATGTAGTTAGTCACGCACCTAAGAAAGCCCAGATCGTCCGGTCCTGTACCTCACCAAAGATGTGACGGTCGACATCCTCCTTGGTCAAGTTGTGTTCCTAGAGGCGATAGTTACCGGGTTGACAGACATACAGGCGTACGTACCTCCTCGAAATGCTTGAGCGTGTCCCTGAGGAGGTCATCCTCCTCTTTCGTGAATGGCCCTGCCCGTACGGGTATCCCTATTGCGCATATGATCATCGCGTGCCCTTCACCGGCGCATACACCGCTCACCTTCCTTGACAAATTGCTCTACGGAGTCCCAGCGCATGGCTAGCTGCTCCGCAACCGTCGGGGACACGGGGTACGACGAGGACGGCGTCGTGTCGGCGTTCATGGAGTAACCTACAGATTGCGGTTATTCTTTCACACACATTCACGCATTATTGATGTACTGTACTGGCTCAACGATACGACCTAATACTACTCTAATAATGTCCTCTACAGTGTAGTAATAAGTCTAGGGGGCGTAGAGTAAGGGGCAGGAGGGGTGGTGGGATGGACGAAAAGAAGAAGTTGATCTTCCGCGGGCCAGATAATATGGTTGGGTTGCTTTATGGTAGTCTCGGCAGAGCGGATCATGAGATTGCCAAATGCGGTACGTCCACAGTCCGAAGTCCGGACCGACCGCGCGGTGCTCCACTGAGACTACCATAAAGTGGTATAACCATATTATTCATTGCGCTCGGTCTAGCTTCCGGTCCCCTTCTTGCTTCTCCTCGTCACCCTCCCACCTACCCCATCACACTGTACCCTCGCTCTAGACCCCGCAGTACATCACATTAGAGTCATATTAGCCTAGTCTACGTTTACTTAGAAACTGAATATAACGAAGCACAAGGGCTATGCAACACAAATAAGGCGGCGTTGTAGGGCGGCTAAAGCTGCGGCGTCGGGCAGGTGTCAGGCGTCGGGCGTCAGTGCGCGGGCTCGCTTGAGTGTCAGGCGTCGGGCGCCATCTCGGGGTCGGGCTCGGGTTCGGGCACGCGCACGCGCACGGGCACAGGTTCGGTCTTGGGCTCGGTCGGGCTCGGGCTCGGGTTGGGTCTGCGGCCCCGGACGTCGAACGTCGAACATCGGACGTCAGACGTCGGGTGTCGGGTGTCGGGCAGTTCGGCGCCCAGTGTGCGCCCAACCCGCCACGTACCCCTTGGGCCCCGGTCAGTCGCAGCTACACGCTTTGGGTTGTTGGGGCTAATCTAACGTCAACCTCGCCGGCACAGGACCACATCACCGCGAGGCACCTTGCGCCCCCACAATTAGGCACAGTGGAGCGCAAAACATTGCCTCTGCCCTTCCGAGGGGCACACGTTGCGAACACGCCGCGAGCGCATTGGTGAGTGGCCACCAGGGTATATTAAACTGACCTTTCCGCCAGGAAAAGATACCATTAAACCCCATACACTATGCCCCACCCCCCTACGGACGTGAGTGGTCACAGATCCCTGACCGGCGGTACCTGACCTCCCACCCTTATCCAGGTGACCCAATTTTTGGACCTTGAGGCCGAAGTTGACCACGGCGAGGAGGAGGAGTGTTGAAGCGCAGCAGAAACAGGGTGCCAACTAGGCAAGCAAGAGCAAAGCTCAGTCAGTGAAGTCAACAGACTTAATGTCATTGGCGCAATACCTAGGCAAGCAAGAGCAAAGCTAAAGTAACTAGGTAAGCGCAAGTCCGGAAGTTCCGGAAGTAAAGTACTTGCCTCAGTCAGTGAAGTCAACAGACTGAGGCTACAAGGGCGAAAACAGTGTCCTTTATATACACAAAAGGAGTGTGGTTTGCATATGATAAACAACAGCAACATGTGATAACCAGAGACCCATGTGAAAGCGGAACTAAAGTGGGTCGACCGGAACTGCAGGTGGGTCAACCCGGAACTGCATGTGGGTCATGGAAGAGCCCGGAAGAATCTAGAACAGGAACGAAAGTAGGTACAGCCTTAGGGGCTAGAACATAATGATGTCATATACATTGTAGATCAGATAGCTCGCAGATCACCGAGTCCCTTATCTAATCTAATCAGAGACGTCCTTCCTGTCCTGAGTCCTGTCCGTCTCAACAAGGAGGAGGAGGAGGAGTATGATGAATTCGGTGAGTCGGCCCTCTTATCTTGGATCACGACTCACTTGACCCAAGAGGATTTCTTGGACGACGAGGCTGGGGAATCCGTGGGGCGCGGCAGCAGTCCTGCGCACGACCCGGACAGCATTGCCCACGAGGCTCGCGCTCTGAGCGCCGTTGCTGATGAGCTCGTGGCGCATTACCGGCGCCACGCCGGCATGAGCGGACCCGGGGTGGAGGTGCTGCAGCACCAGCTCCTGCCTGTGGAAGGGGATCCCGAGATCCACGCGTTCCACGTGAAGGCATGTAGTGTTGACTCATAGGCAATAACGCCGCTGACACTTTACTAGCGCGGCTTCGAGGAGGAGCTCGTGGACCAGCTCCTGACCCGTGTGGAAGAGCGCCTCGCACGTCATCTCGACCCGGGCTACAGTGCCGCGTTCACACGCGGTGGTATCCCGGAGTACATCTACGTCGAGGGTCCTCGTGCCTCCGCCCAGGAAGCCGTCCAGCACCTTGTGCCGGTGCTGGATTGCCACGGTTTCCTCGTGCCTCCCCAAGAGCGGGCTCCCCTCCTCTCCCCACCCATCAGCAGGACATTACAACCGAAGGCAGGGCTGTGGGTAGGGGCGAGACAGGGCATCTACCATGACGACATTGGCTATGTCCTACGGGCCAATGACACCCCCGTCAAGGACTTTCTGGTTGCCTTGGTCCCCTGCATACGCGAGCCCTCAACGCGTGGCCCACCCAAGCAATGGCCGCCCCCCAAGGTACGCTCCCAACTCAAGCTCACGTCTCTCCACGGCGCCAGTAGCATCACAGCCTCGGGAGGTAGCAAGTACAGGTTCCGCGGCCAAGAGTTTGAAGACGGCTTGGTCATGAAGAGGCTCCCCGCCGCCTCGGTGGAAGTCGCAGCGCGCCCACCTCAAGATATCGCGGCTTTCGTACAAGCTGAGCGCGTGCGCACTCATCCTGAGTTCTCTAACGTGCTCGCGGAATGGGTCCGGCACGGCATCGAATGCAATCACAAAGTGCGCATTGTCGCTGGCTCATTTCAGAGCGCGCGAGGGCGCCTCCTCGGCCTTCAGGACGGGATCGCCTCGGTCCGAGTGGAGTGGCCCCTGGAGATGGGTGGCCAAGAGGTCAATGTGCCACTGGCAGAGGTATACCCCAGGTACGAACCCGGGAACATTGTCAAGCAGCGATGGGGTGATTCGTACGGCACCGCCGCGAGCGTTGATGAAGCCCATGGGACCTTGGTGTACGTGGAGCAGGGTTCCACGCGAACGGTAAGTGCTTCCCTCATACAGCGGACCCATCTCATGCCAGTTGAGGTCGAGGTCCTGCAAGACTATGTGTGCGCGCATGCGCCCCCAACGCACATGTTCACGCCCACTCCCGGGCTTTGGGTCGAGTGGGGCAATCCCCGCAATCCGGCCTTGCCCAAGTCACGTGGGCGCGTGCAGAGTGTGTTACCATCGGGCCTCGTGGTTGTAGCCAACGAGGTGGAGGAGATCGAGGTAAGTTGAGTTGTCATTGTACACCAGCGGGTTAACCAATACCATCACAGGACATTCAAGAGGAGCCAGGCCAGAGTGACGTGCCCCCTGGACAGAGGCGCCTTATAAGGAAGCTGGCAGAGGTACGTCTCGAATGTTCGGGTCACGCAGGCACTGAACGGAACTATCGCCCAGGTGGAATTAGATCCGCGAGTGCTCACGGTCTCGGAGCACCAAGGCACGCGCAAAAGGCCCGCAGACCCCCGTTCCCAAGACGTCGGGAAAGAAGCCTTGGTGACCCGGGGCCAGTGGAAAGGGTATTTTGGGATTGTCAAGGAGGTCACATCCGACGGCGCCATCATCGAATTGGACGCGCACAACACGTTCCACGTTGGTACAAACTCAAGGGTTACGGTAAGATCAGATGAGTGGAAGCCGATGTAAGTGCCCGATAGTATGCATGGCTCTGCCTGACCCAAGGAACAGGGCTCAGCGGCGTCGCGGCGACACATCGCCATCCCGGACGCGGACCCCGCCCCCTGAAGAGGGGCCATCTACGCTCACCAGGGCGATCACACCTGAGCTCGAAGGTGCGTAGAGTCGCACTCGCCCCGTGATCCCGCTAACACCAAATTCAGGGGCGCCAAGACACTGGCTCTTCGCCGAGGAGGTACAAGCGGTCCTTGAAAGCAAAAGGGTCCCTTTCTATCTCCGAGGCCTGCCACATAATAGCCCTCTCAAGGCGCAGGAGTCGGATGGTGCGTGGATGGTTCCACCCTCGCAGCGCAAGACGGAGCCTGCAGCCAACGAGGTTGTGGTGAGTATCACGCGCGACAGGAGCACTGAAGAGGTCTCGATCAACCCGCGCTACCTTGTACCGTGGGATCTGGCCCCCAAGAGTGACGTCCTTGTGGTCAGCGACACTTTCATCGGGAAGACGGGGAAACTCCTCCGCATGGAGCACGGCTTCGGGTTCGTGGAGTTGCACGCCCAGGTCCGAGGAAGCGCACCTTCGGAGGTGCCTTTCAAGGCAGAGAAGCTGGTGCCGATCTTGGACGCGTGGCCACCGCGGCGGTAAGTCACTTGCTCAGTGTATTGTCCCCACTGTCTGATGCCTGTACAACAGGAGCCGCCGCTAAATGTGTTCTTGTATTAATGTACTGTATAATATATTGGCATTGTCGCACACAGGGCGGTCAGAGAACCAGGCCGGCAGGTCGGGGGTGCATTCAGTTGCAAATGATAAGCCATGATGCATGTGATGCGAACTGGGAGTCACGTCATTGGGACGCGCACTCCAAAAGCGGTAGGTCAAGCCTTGGCGTCTCTTTTCACCTGCCCACCATGCCCGCGTCTCGCGATAGCACACCCCCGTCCGCTCCTAACTCCTCCTCCACAGCAAATGGCGAAGATGACGCCCCCAAAAAGGGGCGAAAAGTCAAAGAAGTTGCTTTCGGGTGCGTAGAGAGACAGTTAGTGCGCATATACTCACGTGTGCTTGGCAGGCCCGAGGAAGCCGACTACGTAACCAAGGCACGATGGATCCCTCGTGGGATCGCGCTCTTCGACAACGTTGGGGAGGTAATGAGATTAGGCATGCATATGTATCTCTGTGCGGAGCACAACATACCACTGAAGTTGGAGATGTAAGGATGGCCACTATACGTGTACTGATACTGACATGCCCCACAGGGATGATCAGGCCATCGCTCGCATCAAAAAGGTGTTCTGTGCTATCCTCACTCACCTGCCCGAGCTCGAGTCGATGCTCGAGCACGACTACAACCGGGAAAAGATGACTCGCATCATAGCCGCGGTGAGTTGGCTCAGAGTCAACTATATGCGGCTCTGTAGTATTACTCATACGCTCTTAGATCAAGGAGGGTGCATGCCAGTCTCGGGGCGACGACGTGGCCGGGCTGAAGAAGGCCATACACAACCTTGTCCCATTGGACCCCAGCAAACCCTTGCTCCCTCCATTGCAGCCCGGCGACAGCAAGAGCGACCGGGGATTCAATCATAAGGTTCTTGCGCACCTTTTGCTTCCGGTATCGTACCTTGCGCAGTATGAAAAAGATCAGGCAGGGTGAGTGAGCCGTATCTCGCGATCGGTGATCTACTGATGTCTTGCTCAGGACTATTGGGAGGCTCAAGAGTGGGGAGCTCCCCTACACGGGCCCCATGCTGCTCATGATGTTCTACAAAGGGTACAAGTACAACCCGGACGACCCAGAGGAGGGTTTGTTCCAGAGTGAGCTGATCGTGAGGGTAAGTCGCGCGCTATCTCGCTTGAGCGGTCTTGATGCGTGATAGTGTCTGCGGCATATCCTCCTCGGGCCCAGCCAAGCTCTCATGCCGGACGGCACTGCGACCAAGGGCAAGCGTCAAGGTAATGTGGCCATCCATCAGATCTGGAAGATCACGCGTGTGCTCGTAGGGTATGCTGTGGTGCAGGTACGTGCAGTTGTGACTACGGTGGCACGCGGAACTAATATATGCATTGAGCTGCACTTTGTGATGTACAACCACAAAACTTGGGCCCCAAGGGTGGGCGGCTTTGACTATGAAGCGCTCTACGGCCTCGTCATCGGGTTATTGACGGGGGAGTTCAAAAAAGAGGTGAACCGGTATCTCAACAAGTGCGTGTACAAAGTGGTGCAGGGAATCTACTGAACTCTAAAGCAGAGCTGTGTTCGGTCATAAGGAGGGTTGTGGGCGTGGGAGCTCAACATCAGAGACTTTTGTTGACCCTGCTGTGGAGCTGCTGAGGAGGCGACGACTCGAAGGGAAGACGTCAAACCAAGACGAGCGTAAGTGGGAGACGGCTTTAGCCCATACAAAGATACTGATCAGTCAAAGGTGGGCAAGCGGAGGAGGATGCGCAGGAAGCTGGGTCTCCGCTGCATGTCCAACAGGAAGACGAGGAGTGCGCAACTTTCGCGGATGAAGCCCCCTACGATAACGACTTGTACGAGGACGACAACGACGGCGAGCAGGGAGGACTCTCTGATCCATCGGAGCTCGCCCCCACCCCAGGCCTGTCCTTGACCCACAAAGAGGTGCCTTCAAACCAAGGCAGCGGTATGCGCGTGCAAGAGGTGAAAGCGAAGGCCAAGGAGTCGGTGATACAGGGTGAGCTCTCCGAGCTCTCCGAGCTCTCCGAGAGCGAGGAAGAGGCGCAGCCAAAGCCACCGAAGCGGAAGGTGGGCGCGCGCAAGGGTCTCGAGGAGTCCGGAACGCGAAAGCACCCAAGGCGCCGCAGGTGAGGTGCGAGCGGGGTAGGCTGGTCTTCGAGTGGTTTGTTGTACGTAGATCATGGTGAATCAACGGTTGTCACTGCTGGCAAATCATCGGGGTGCTGGCATGGAGTGATCAAGGGTGTGACCTCTAGACAACGCATGGTAAGGTACATCAAGGATTATAATTGAGATGGCCGTTGATAAACTCTGTCACGGTTGGCGAGTTCCATAGGCCCAAAGACTTGGTGTTATATGGGGTGATCACGCTCAGATAGGTACGTCTACAGTTTATCTAGTACGGGGCTATTGATAAACTACATCAACAGAGTTGGTCATTGGCCAACGTCACCAACGCTGACCAACGGGAGCGCAAGTTGATCAACTGAGCCCTGTTTGATCAACTCACATCTGGATTGGTGAGTTTCATAGGCCCCAAGACGTGCATTGATAAACCTCGGGGGAATTAGACGTGAGTTGATAGCAATGACAGTGAAGATAGTGTTGATAATCGGTTATATATACAGATAAACTAGGGTACATTTTGCTGATGCGCAACTGGAATTCCATGATCTGGACTGACGAGGTTTCTATTGAGACCGGAAAGCGGCCAGGGCATCAGCGAGTTACCCGTCAAGCTGATGAAGAATACCTAGAGGAGAATATTGTTCCGACATTTGCGAGCAGAAGAAGATCAATCATGCTTTGGGGTTGCATTGCTCATGGCAGGAAGGGACCCCTGGTTAGGCTGCAGTTGGGTGATGAAGACAGCCACTCCGGAGCTCACAAAGGAAGGGGTGGGCTTAATGCACAGAAATATGTGGATCAGGTGCTCCGCGGACCTCTCTCTGACTTCTGTAGGACCCTTCAGGAGGAGAGGAGTACCCCTATATTGGTTGTTGAGGATGGTGCCCCTGCCCACAGGAGCAAGACTGCAACTCTTGCAAGGAAGGAGCTAAACATACAAACACTTACCCATCCTCCCAACTCTCCTGACCTCAATCCCATTGAGCCTTTGTGGCTCCTTTGTTGAAGCGCAGCAGAAACAGGGTGCCAACTAGGCAAGCAAGAGCAAAGCTCAGTCAGTGAAGTCAACAGACTAAATATCATTGGCGCAATACCTAGGCAAGCAAGAGCAAAGCTAAAGTAACTAGGTAAGCGCAAGTCTGGAAGTTCCGGAAGTAAAGTACTTGCCTCAGTCAGTGAAGTCAACAGACTGAGGCTACAAGGGTGAAAACAGCGTCCTTTATATACACAAAAAGAGTGTGGTTTGCATGTGATAAACAACAGCAACATGTGATAACCAGAGACCCATGTGAAAGCGGAACTAAAGTGGGTCGACCGGAACTGCAGGTGGGTCAACCCGGAACTGCATGTGGGTCATGGAAGAGCCCGGAAGAATCTAGAACAGGAACGAAAGTAGGTACAGCCTTAGGGGCTAGAACATAATGATGTCATATACATTGTAGATCAGATAGCTCGCAGATCACCGAGTCCCTTATCTAATCTAATCAGAGACGTCCTTCCTGTCCTGAGTCCTGTCCGTCTCAACATCCCCCCGTGATCCAGACTATCTCACTACAATGCCCATGCGCTCATTGAGCAGCCGCAGGTTATCCTTTGGCAGGGATTTTGTGAAGCCGTCGGCAACCATGTCCTCAGTGCGAGTGCGCACCAATTCAATGACACCTTGTTCAACATATTCCCGTATAACATGATGCTTGATAGCAATATGTTTGGATCGCTTCCCAGTGACAGGATTTAACGCCAAATCAATGGCACCTTTGTTATCACCGTGAAGTGGGATCGCGGGATCCTCAACGTCGTACTCAAGCTCCATGAAGAAGCTCCGATACCACTGAGCCTGGTTAGAGGCATCAGTCATGGCCATGTACTCTGCATGTGTAGTACTCTGGGCAATAGTCTTTTGCTTGCGCGAAGACCAAGAGATTGCACCATTGCATAGCAAGAATACGTAACCGGACGTAGAGTGGTAATCGTCTGGCTGGTCTGCCAGAGAGGAATCAGAGTAGCCGCTAAGCCAACTCTTCGATGTGCCATTATAGCATAGCGCATAGTCTGCAGTACCATTAAGATACACCATAACATATTTTGCTAGCCTTATATGGTCTTTAGAGGGATTTGCGGCGTATTGCGCCAGTCTCCCCACCGCAAAAGAGACATCCGGACGAGTTCCGAGTTGTGCGTACAGCAAACTGCCGATCAAGGACTGGAAGTATCCTCGTTCCGCAATAGTTGCTTCACCTGTGTATTTTACAAGGTGCACGTCGGCGCCGGCTGGCAAGGGAGTTGCGGGCGTTTTTGCGCTCCGCAAGTCAAACTGAGCAACTTTACTCAAGATATAACCGGTTTGGTCAATCTCGATGCACCTTCTGGAACGATCGCGAGTGATGCGAATGCCCAGGTATGACTGGATTTCTCCCAAATCCGTCATTTCATAGCGCTTGCTCAACAGGGTTTTGCTCCTGATGACTTCCACAAGGGAATTCCCCATGAGTGTGATATCGTCCACATAGAGTTTAATGACAACATATAGCTTTGTGCCATTCTCTGAATGACAGAGCACATATACTCCTGCATCAGAGTACGTCCGCTTAAAGCCGAGTTCCACTAGAACTCCATGGAACTGCAAGTTCCATGCGCGGGAGGCTTGTTTGAGACCATAGATGGCCTTTAACAGGCGACAGACTTTGCCCTCCTGTCCTACGACGACGAAACCATGAGGCTGCTCCATATAGATTTCCTCATCCAGTTCCCCATGAAGGAACGCCGACTTGACGTCCATCTGGTGTATTTCCCAATCTTCCTGCGCGGCCAACGCAAGGAGAAGTCTAAGAGACTCAAACCGGGCAACTGGAGAAAATGTTTCGTCGTAATCGATCCCAGGGACTTGTGTAAATCCCTTTGCGACCAACCGAGCTCTATAGCGACCATCCGCTTTGAGCTTGAAGACCCATTTTGATTTTACTGTCTTGCGACCAGCAGGGAGATCAACTAACTCCCAAGTACCATTCTTAGAGAGCGCATCCATTTCATATTGACACGCCTCTAGCCACTCTTGCGCATTTGCAGACTGCATTGCTTCCGCAAAAGTTACGGGGTCTGCGCCTATTGCGACCGCAAGTAACTGTAGAGTTCCGAGTCTTCCGGTTCTCGGATTCCAAGCAGCATTATTAGGGTTGGCATAGTGCAAATTAGGCCTGCTAACTCTAGTGCTGCGCCGAACTCCAGCAATCTCCTGAAGAATGTCCTGCTGCGTGGCCATGTCCCCCTCTGGTTCAGGAGTAGGGGAAGGACGTCTAGAAGGAGTGGGAGTTTCGGGAGGGGAAGACTCCTCTTCCGGATCGGCAAGTTCTCTTCCAACCGGAACTCTCGTAGGGGTAGATGGTGCGCTGCGTGGGCGAGTGGGTGGTGTTACAAATGCTGATGGGTCTTGTTTCTGCTCCTTCTTTGGCGTAGAAGGTGGAGAGGGAGCAGGTGGTGGTACTGGTGGCATGGGAGGCCTTGCGTTTTGTGCCTCCACTACAGCCAGGACGACGTAGGGAACCTCAACATAAAAAGGTTCAAAGGGTGGTGGGACGTCTGTGGCAGGTGCTGGCTCAACAGCCTGCCTGGAAGGGAAGACGGTTTCATCAAATATCACATCGCGAGATACTACGACTGAGTGGGTACGCCCATTCCAAAGCCGGTATCCTTTACTACCAGGCTCGTACCCGATGAACGTTGCTGGGAATGCCTTAGCATCCAGCTTCTTCCGTCTATCCTTAGGGACATGTACATATGCCCTGCATCCAAAAATGCGGAAGTATGAGACATCCGGGGGGTGACTAAGTCCCCAGAGCTCAACAGGTGTGCGCCATTGCAGACGTCTGATAGGGGAACGGTTGTAGACATGAACCGCAGTTGCTACTGCATATTCCCAAAAGCTGTTGGAAAGACCACTTGCATGAAGCATTGCGAGTGCCTTATCCATGATTGTGCGATTGAATCACTCGGCTCTACCATTTTGCTGCGATGAGTGAGGCATCGTGGTATAGTGCTCTATCCCCCTCTGCTTTAGCAAGTCCTCAACGGTACCGTTCATGTATTCTCCACCTCGGTCGGAGTGTAGCACCTTGAGTTTACTAGACATTTGGGTTTCCCCCCACGCTAAGTACTCAGTAAGGGCTTTACTGAATCTGTCCTTGGTTTTAAGGTAGTACACTACAGCGTGACTGCTGTAGTCATCTATGAACATTGCGATGTACCAGTGATGTTGGAGAGACTGTGTCTGCATTTTTCCTACAAGGTCTGTATGAACGACCTCAAAGGGACAAGTTGCCCTGTTGAAGCGCAGCAGAGGGTGGAGTGACAACTGAAGGACACAGAGTGACGCTCAGTCAGAGAAGGTCAAAAGACTAATACATTAGTGCAATACCTGAAGGACACAGAGTGACGCTACAAGGTAAGGTAAGCATAAGGTAGAAGTGAAAAGAGCGGTAGTGTACTTGCCTCAGTCAGAGAAGGTCAAAAGACTGAGGCTACAAAGGCGAAGAAAGAGGTCCTTATATACAGTAAGGAGCGACAGATAGCATGTGATAAACACTGCTTAGAAAGCCTAGGAGACCCACATGAAACGGAGTAAGAGTGGGTACCGGAGTACAAGGTGGGTCATGGAATGCCCTAGAATAGTCCAGAATCATGGAAATGAATGTGGGGCTGAACACAGCCTTAAGTCTAGAACATTATGTACACAAGATAAGATAGTCCTTGATCATTAGGTCCATATCTAATCTAATCAGAGCCGCCAGGACACTGTCCGTCTCAACATGCCCTTTTGTAAGAACTGGGAAACTCCTGTCTGTGTGACTTGCCGAGTTGGCAGCCAACGCAGGGAGTTGCAGGGACTTCCGAGGCACTGTCCACAGTAAAGCCAGTAACTGCAGGCTCTACATAGCGTTCCAGGGTACCATAGGCTAGGTGACCCATCCGCTGATGCCAGACTTCATAGCTTGCGCTATCCTATACATGCATGCTAAGGGACCGTACTTGAGAATCCAACCAATACAAGTTGTTCTCTAGGTACCCTTTTACAATGCAACGCTGCTTAACAGCGATTTGAAAGCCACGGTCTCCAAAAGATACAGTTGCGCCGAGTTGCGTGAGTGCTCTGGTCGATAGGAAGCGACCTGAAACACCCGGAACATGCAATACATGCGACAATGTGATCTTTTCTTCCGGAGTCCGCAAGACAACGGTGCCATAGCCAACTTGGTGAACCGACGACTTATCCCCTAGGCTAATGCTGCCTGCTGATAGGGTATAATCTTTGAAGTCAGAACGGTGTGGCATTATATGGTGTGTGGCACCAGAGTCCATCATCCAGCGGGAGGAAACCAACGAGTAAAGGGAAACTCCAACTTCTGATTCCACATCTGAGATATGTGCAGAAGTATCTACAGCGGCAAGTACGTTGGCCGCCTTGTTAGAGTTCCCTCCAGTTCCCCCTGAGTTCCCAGCAGTTCCGGAAGTTCCGGAACTCTGTCCCTTGTCTGCCTCCTTCTTCTCGCGACGCTTCTTCTTCAGGTCCTCCTTTTTCTTGCGGCAAGTGTCGGCTTTGTGGCCTTTCTTGTGACAGTAGAAGCATTCCCCATCAAAGGGTTCCGCTTTCTTGCCGGAAGAAAACTTCCTGGTGGCATTGAGTGCACCACCAGCAGGACCTTCCCTGATCTCTTCAGCATTTTGGATCAGGGGCTCAATATCTTTGAGCACGAAAGTCTTGGGGTCATGAGTTGCCAAGAGGACGTCTTGAGTCCCCTGGTACTTGGTACCACCAAGAGCATCGACAAGGGTGAGGCAAACCTCGAGTTCCGACTTGCCAAGGCCAACTTCCGCAAGTTGCTTGCGCAACTCCTTCAGATGCCTGATCTGTGGACCGAGGGGTTGAGAGTCGTCAATGTGCCACGCATTGAACTCGCGCCACAAGTTCCAGCCTCTCATGACTGTGTTGCCGCCGTAGAGGACGCGCAACTGGTCATATTTCTCCTTGACCGAGGGAAACTCGACATCCGGGACTTGCGAGTAGACTTCCGGGGTGATGCACCCCATCATGAACGCAGTAACCTGGCGGGTCATGAGTTCCCAGTCGTCGGCATCAGTTCCAGGAGGGGGAGAGGTGTGAACAAGGAGGATGGCGCAGTCGTTCATGCCAAGGGCAGATAGGAACTTTTGGTTCTATGCCGCCCAGTTTGTCTCTTCCAGCTCTGGAATGCGCAGGAAAGAGTGTTGAAGCGCAGCAGAGGGTGGAGTGACAACTGAAGGACACAGAGTGACGCTCAGTCAGAGAAGGTCAAAAGACTCATACATTAGTGCAATACCTGAAGGACACAGAGTGACGCTACAAGGTAAGGTAAGCATAAGGTAGAAGTGAAAGGAGTGTAAGTGTACTTGCCTCAGTCAGAGAAGGTCAAAAGACTGAGGCTACAAAGGCGAAAGAGGAGGTCCTTTTATACAAGTAAGGAACGACAATAGCATGTGATAAACAATGCTTAGAAAGCCTAGGAGACCCACATGAAACGGAGTAAGAGTGGGTACCGGAGTACAGGGTGGGTCATGGAATGCCCTAGAATAGTCCAGAACATGGAAACGAATGTGGGGCTGAGCACAGCCTTAAGTCTAGAACATTATGTACACAAGATAAGATAGTCCTTGATCATTAGGTCCATATCTAATCTAATCAGAGTGGCCAGGACACTGTCTGTCTCAACAAAGAGGGCATAACGAAGGCGAAGTTTTGCTGGTGAATGGTGGTGACATTTTGGAAAATGGATGTGGTGCCAGTTGCGCCTTGCGCTGGCGGAAGAGGAGTGTTCCCCTGGACTGGGGTGGCGTTGCCGGACGGAGTTGGCATAGTTGTGATGATTTACAAATGGGAGTTGCGAGTGCGGAAGTAAGACTTGCTAAAAAGTTAAAGGCCAGGGCCCATAACCTGTTGAAGCGCAGCAGAAACAGGGTGCCAACTAGGCAAGCAAGAGCAAAGCTCAGTCAGTGAAGTCAACAGACTAAATATCATTGGCGCAATACCTAGGCAAGCAAGAGCAAAGCTAAAGTAACTAGGTAAGCGCAAGTCTGGAAGTTCCGAAAGTAAAGTACTTGCCTCAGTCAGTGAAGTCAACAGACTGAGGCTACAAGGGCGAAAACAGTGTCCTTTATATACACAAAAGGAGTGTGGTTTGCATGTGATAAACAACAGCAACATGTGATAACCAGAGACCCATGTGAAAGCGGAACTAAAGTGGGTCGACCGGAACTGCAGGTGGGTCAACCCGGAACTGCATGTGGGTCATGGAAGAGCCTGGAAGAATCTAGAACAGGAACAAAAGTAGGTACAGCCTTAGGGGCTAGAACATAATGATGTCATATACATTGTAGATCAGATAGCTCACAGATCACCGAGTCCCTTATCTAATCTAATCAGAGACGTCCTTCCTGTCCTGAGTCCTGTCCGTCTCAACATCCTTCTCAAGAATCGGGTGGCAGATATACCAGGGTCTAGGCATTCTATTGAAAGCTTATGGGCAGCTGTTCAAGCAGTGTGGGAAGGGATAACAGATAATGAGGTGGCCATGCACACCAGTAGGATGGGTGACCGTGTTCGGGCTGTGCGGAAGGCAAAAGGATGGAACACAATATTTTAGATATACAAGTAGCTACCTTATATGCTACTGTACATACTATAAAAGTGCCAACATGAATTGTTAGGGAGAATGTGTCGGAATTCACTGTACAAGGCGTGGGAAAATATCTCCGGACAAGAGGTGTCCGGATACTTTCTGTAGCCATGAGTACATGCTTGCCATCGTCTGCATTGCATAGAGACTCGGTCACCAGTTTAATCTCCATCCCCATCTCAGAACATTCGCACACTAACAGTTAATGAGGACGCTCTCCAATAGAGCCCATCCAAACTGCGCGGAATAATCAATGGCGTTTGGCGAGACCCTTCAAGATGCATGAACATTCAACAGAGCAAGGCCTGCTTGCGCATGCAATGTGCAATGTTCAACTTCTTTTCACAGACCGGACGAATTTCAAGGACCAGATGACCGTTCGGAAGGTTACCGGAAGAAGTCCACAAACAATCAAATCATATCGTATATAATGTCTGGCGGAAGGTGCGGAGACATGGGAAAGCGCGGCCGAGAAGGCGTACGGGATTGGCGGGACTCTAGAGACCAGACCCATGAAACGTGAGATTGCCTGGTAAAGAAATCGCGGCCGTACTACAGGTGATGCTATGGACACTAGTGGTGGGTATGGAGAAAGTAAGGGATGATGGTTGAAAGGCCACGTGGGGAGAGCATCGTGGATAGAACGAGGTCCCCGGACAGCCCAGACCTTAGAGAACCACGCAATGCGAGTGCTTCTTGGGCCCCTTGGGCCGGCTAAGAAGTGCTGCACGAGTAGCATACTGGAACACCTCGCGGACGCCTTCGCCTGATTTGGCAGAGCACTCGAGGTACTGTCTGGCACCAATCTTCTGCGCTACGGCCATACCCTGTCAAAATGTCAATGCAAGGCTCCATACAACCTTGCGTGAGCCATACCTCCTCTGGAGTCACAGGTCGCTGGGCAATCTTCCTAAGTTCCTCAATGACCCGCTGGTCGCGGCGCAAATCCTTCTTGCATCCGACTAAGATAATAGGGAGACCCGCGCAGAAGTGCATCACCTCGGAGATCCACTAAGGAGCCTCATGGCATCAAGACGTGATCGACAAAGTTAGCGCAAGATGAGACGCACCTTCTCTTGCACGTTGTCCAGGGAGTCTGGAGAATCGACAGCGAAGCAGATGAGGATGACGTGCGAGTCGGGGTAACTCAAAGGACGAAGGCGATCATAGTCTTCCTGGCCGGCGGTATCCCACAAGGCCAACTCGACATGCTTGCCATCAACCTCAACATCGGCGACGTAATTCTCGAACACCGTGGGCACGTAGACCTGAAACGAGGGTTAGAGTGAACGTGCCAATCTCCATCCGCACAAGGTGCCGACCTCTGGGAATGTGCCCTTCGAAAAGACGATCAAGAGACAGGTCTGGTAGATGGTTGGTGAGTCAGAGCGGGTAACAAGCGCGAAGGAAGCAATTACCTTGCCGCAAGCACCGTCACCGACAATAACGAGTTTCCTGCGAATTTCAGACATGAGTGGGGAATCGAGTGAAGATGTTGGGGCGGTAAGGGGGAGGCTGCGGGGGAGGGCTAGTTGAGCGACGCGGGTGGTGGCGACGAAGGGCGGCGGGCTCTTAAGCGGAGCTTGAACCGCCTTGGGCCTGTGCGTGTGAAAGTTGTTGCGAGGCGATGGCAGCGCAGCCAAGACCGCACAGGATGGAGACTCGCGCCGGGGATTTTCCCATGCATGCGCTGGCGGCGCCCACAAACGCAAAGAATGACGCAAACCAGGTCTGCGGGCTGCTGGTGGCCTCCCCTGCGCCTGCGTATAGAAGACACGCAGTGCTGGTTTACGGCACCCACGGAACGTTGTCCGAAGGTTCTGGCGTCGACCCCAGGCCCATACCCAGGAATGAGGTTAGGGGTGGCCACCCCCCACGTCACCGCAAGGCTAGACTGTTCTCTCTCCGCACGCAGGCGTTCTCCATGATGGCTTTATAAACAGCCTCCTCCCACATCTCCTTGTTCAAGGCGTTCCATCCCATGATCAGCTTTGCAGGCCTCTCCCCAGAAGTTGCGGAAGCGATGTGTACCCCAATGCACCTCATCCTTCCCCCCTCCGCCGCAACTGCCAGGTCTCCTCTTGTGCACTCCGGCGCTCTCTACCTTGGCTCCATATCCGCTGTCCTTGACCCCTCGATCCTCAAGGAGCACAATATTCACCACCTTGTCCAGGTTCTTGATGTTCCATGGCTTCCCTCAATAGAAAAGGACGGTTATGAGTGCTACCGCATGGATATCCTCGACGTCGAGAGCCAAGATCTCAAACCACATCTAGAAGACGCTGTCGAGGATATTGACTCTGCCCTGCGTCGGGGCCAGAATGTCTTGGTGCACTGTCAACAGGCAAGTCGCCCTCCCTCGTCGCTCCGTTCAACCCTGCCCAACCGCCTTCGTGGTCTTCTGCAGGCCTTGATAGACGGCGATGTGATTCCTTGACATCCTGATTTCTTATATTCTTGGTTCAGGGCGTTTCTCGCTCGGCCGCTATTGTCATCGCCTACCTCATTCGCAAGCGGGGTATGTCGTTCGACTCGGCCATTGCCTACGTTCGTCAACGCCGCCCATGTATAAAACCCAATTCGGGGTTTGTTCGCTGTCTGCAAGAGTGGGAAAATCAGTGGCGTCCACATTCAGTACGCTCCCAAACCGCGAGGCGAGTTGCACATCTCAGTTAGGTCTCGAAACTCACATGTGTCACCCTCAGACCTTTGAATGCGCTTGTCCGATGATCAAACACAATACCCCATCATCCAGCACTTTGAAGGTTGAGGATCCCACCCCATGGGATACGGGACTTGTTGCGTCATTTGTATACTAGAATAAACAATTTCAGCGTATCGGGCTTTTCGGTAGTTATCGTCTGTAATAGAAAGCTGTTGCGTGGCTGGAAGCCGTGCCGTCGCTTTCAGGGAAACTCAAGGAGACGGTACCGTTACTCGGTGGGGAGCTTGGGCTCAGTTAAGATTATTAGTCTAGGTACAGCTTGTACGCTGCCCGCCAGGCTCTATTTCCATTATCCTCAATTACATCCTGTTGGAGTATGGGTCGCTCGATCATACAGGTTGCAAACAAGCGCACTCACCCCGTGGCAAGGGATGATCCTGTGGAAATCCCAACTGGCAACTGTCTTTGCGTCACGACGCATAGCTCTAATGGAACCTTTCGATTCAGATAACTGTCCTTATCCCACTCAGACGGATACTCACTCTGCGTCAATCCCTAGGTGCTTTGCAAAATGTTGATGGCTCATGGCGTATGGACTCAAGCCTTGAAATTTGCCGAGTAGGGGTAAGCTGCTGCCGAACCAGGATTGCGAATACTACAACGATCGTCAACGCCTCCCGTCATGAGGAAATAAATGAGAAGCGCACTTGTTCTGTTGCAGGTAGATTGAAGATCAGGTCGGCAGTTACAAGCGTCTTCGATGCAGAATGGAAGAACGCGACATCTTTATTCTTGAAGCCTGAAAAGTAACTGAAGTGGGGTAAGGTAATAGTATACACGAGAGAAGACCATGCACTGGCCAGGATTTGATCTACTTGGGATTGATTTCACCCGACACGGAATGCAGCAAGAATCTCATACCTCATCCTCAAAGCCAAAGCTCGGCTCCTGATCAGAGTCACTCCAATCTAAGTCGTCGTCATGTCAAGCATTAACTAACGTGACTCATGATCACACTGACATCCGTGCCACTTCAAATTTTCATGTCGCTTCTTTTCTACAGCTTCTTCGACCGAGAGAAGACGGGCCTCGGGGTAGGCCCTGTGAAACTCCGCTGATCTCAAGTTGAAGAGGAGCCAATGGTGTAATAGTGAACGCTCACCCAAGAACAGATGATGAACCGAGTCTGCCCCGACGACGTACTTGACCGGCCCGAGGCGATCGATAGCTGCCTTTGTGTCGTCCGTCAGGGGAGTCGACGCGAGAACCCAGACGTCGCCAGACTTCAACTTGATAGCAGTAGAGCGACCACCAATTCTAAAGAGACCAAAGCGCGTGAATGGTCTACAGAAAGAGGCGGTCAGACGGTGTTAGGACGTGAATACGGAGAAACACACGTTGAGAATGTCCAGACGTTGTTAACAACCTTGGAACGCGCCGGTCAGTCGTGGAACGGGAAAATAGGAACGCATTGCGAACTTCGCGTATGATGACGCCCGCCATAGCAGAGAGAAAGTTGGGGGTGGGGTACAAAAAAACGCTGGGTAGTGTGTCATTTCGGCATGCGAGACGCAATCGGTTTATATGTATTTCCCGACCGGGTGTACTTTGTATCGTTCGATGCCCAGCTGGGACCTACGTAGTACGCAACACGCCTTGATTACATCGTCACCGCGTCACCGTACCCACGCACACGTGGATCTCACGCGGTCCCAACCCGCGGGTCGACACCAACCTACACCAACGCGCGAACCGCACCCCGTTCGGGTCACGCTTGGTTTCACTCCGGCACGCTTGCTTCTAAGCAGTCCCATTCAACACTAGTGCATCCTGCCCCCAGCCCTGGGAAATATAACTTTCGTTCTATGAAGTTCACCAAACCATCATGGGTCATCCATAACGGTCCGCAGCCACCGGTCTCTACTCCGTCCTTTCATCATCTAATTCGACCTGCAAAGATTCTTCTGGCAAAAGTGACCAGGCATCCAAGCGCCTCTCCATTTTCTCAGTCCATGTCCACCCCGACGGCTCTCGCATTGCCACCGGCGGTCTTGACGCAAAAGTCAGGATCTGGAGCACTAAGCCGATCCTCAACAGCGCCTCAGAACAGTCAAATCGACCCCCAAAGTCTCTATGCACATTGACCATGCACACAGGCCCCGTTCTGTGTGTACGTTGGGCACACTCTGGCAGGTGGCTTGCCAGTGGGAGTGACGATGAGATTGTCATGGTTTGGGACCTTGACCCGTTCGTCGCTTTGTTCGCTACCACATCATGCGTGATCCTGAACGAAGCACAGCACAGCAAGGGGCAAAGTTTGGGGTTCGGATGAAATTAATGTCGAAGGCTGGAAGCCCCTCAAGCGATTACCAGGCCATGAGAGTGGCACGTCCTCCCTTTCCGTCACTGTTTTCGTATTAATGTTCATGCTTCTCCCTAGATGTGACTGACCTTGCGTGGGCGCCCGAGGACAGATATCTGGCTTCTGTGGGCCTCGATTCACAGGTGCTAATCTGGAGCGGCTACACCCTGGGTGCGTAGTTGTTCCCTGGGTAGCAACCGCAATAACTCATTCCTGGGAAGAGCGGGTACGCAAAATTGACCAGCACCAGGGTTTCGTTAAGGGCGTCTGCTGGGATCCGGTAGGGGAATTCCTAGCCACTCAATCAGATGACAGGAGTGTCAAAATATGGCGTACGACGGACTGGGAGCTCGAAGCTGAAGTCCGCAAACCATTCGAAGACTCTCCCGGGAGTACATTTTTTCGGCGCTTGAGGTGAGCAGATATGTTCTCCTTTTGCAAGAGTCTCATCTCCCCCCTCTAGCTGGTCTCCGGACGGGGCGCACATAACTGCCTCTAATGCCACCAACAACAAAGGATTCGTATTTATAGCGGCTGTCATTGCACGCAACAGCTGGACCTCGGAGATAAGCCTCGTTGGTCACGAGAATACAGTGGAAGTCGCTGTAAGCCCCCGCCCTCCGCTCTCATCCCTTTCTTCGAGCTCAATCATCGCAGTCATATAACCCTCATATATTCTTACGCAACCCAGCCGCGCCAGTGGCTACATCTAATATATGCTCTGTCGTCGCCCTGGGTGCAGACGATCGTTCTGTATCTGTGTGGCAGACCAAGTCTGCTCGACCAATAATTGTGGCTAAGGAAGTTTTCGAGAGGCAAATCATGGACCTTAGCTGGTAAGAGTAGTTGAATTGAGCACCTAGTACCTCCAAACTCAAACTTCTGTCAGGTCATGGGACGGTTTGACGTTATACGCCGTATCTTCCGACGGTACACTTGCGGCTTTCAGTTTTGAGGTAGAGGAACTGGAAGGCATCGCACCGCACTCAGTGCAGCAACAATATTTGCAAAAGTTCGGGTTCACGCTTCCCCCTCTGCCTGAGGGCTGGTCGCACACGAGTGTTCAATCCCATTCCTCTGGAGAGCGCATCACTCCCCCGCCATCGCCCAACCGATCGGTTCACTCCCAGGGTCAGAATGGCTTTGGTGCACCATCCAGCGGTGCAGGTGAAGTCGTAAACACACTAGTCGCCAAGCGGAACACCAAGCGGAGAGTACAGGCGAAGTTCTTAGGACCGATTGGCGGTTCTAGTTCTTCCACCACCTCAGCAAACCCATCACCATATCATGATGCCCTCCCCCGTTCGCACCCTCGTTCGCGCCCTCTCTCCAACGCTATTGGCTCTAGTTCTGGCCAAGAGTTCTCGGAGCGAGTACATTCGAGCCATACATCGGATCGTCGCCAACCTGACTATCTATCTGGTGATGTTGTCATGGACACCCCGATTGACTCGCTCAGCCCCGGAAGTTCATCAGGGACGAAGCGCAAATTATCGGCTTTGGATGCCTCAGAAGAGAGGCCCACGAAGTCCCGCACTCTCGGCGGCGATCGCGTCAGAGACGACAGCTCAAATGTTGTGAAAGAAATCTATACGGCCACTGAACGAAGACCTGCCATTTCCACGACCTCTCAACTCGGGAGGGACATCCTCGACGTACCTTCGGTTCTAACTTATCTCTGTCGAAGAGTACCGGATACCGGAGATGACATTTTGGAATGCAAGAACGCGGAAAGCGGAGGTCGGTCAAGTTTAGGATCTGTCTCATTGTATATCCATGTTGACTTTGGGGCTGGGAAGATCTTACGGAGGTCTGCTATGTGAGCGGAAAAACAGTATTGTGGCTTGACTACCTTCCCTCCCCCGGTATCCTCCTGGTTGCTACCCCCGCATTCTCGGCGGTCGGGATGTTGGATGGAACTCTGAATGTGTACTCATCAACTGGTCGAAGGTAAGGCTATCTCCTTGGCGCGTCCTTTGGCATAAGTTGACCTTCGTCGCCAGGCTTATGCCTACATTGGCCCTGGATGGCACTGTAAGCTTCCTATCAGGTGCCAGATTCACGTTAGTGGCCATCACATCCACAGGGATGCTATATTCTTGGTGAGTCAAAATCACAAGCCGCGCTATATTTTGTATTGAAGTGGTTCACAAAGGAGCGTCAAGAAAGCGAGAGCCAATTTCGCGCCGGTATCCATGCGGCCATTACTATCTTCTTCCCCGAATGTATCTGCCATGGGTACCAACATGATCATCACGTCTCTAAATGCACGGCCGAACGGAAGCCCCATCGTCAGCACTACATCCGGTGTCACGTATTCGTACGACAGTGACCTCTGCGCATTTGTCAAGCTGTCGGAACCCTGGTGGGCTGAGGGCTCTGACTCTTGGTCAAGCCGTCCCCGAAATAGCAGCCCTCAGCAGGCCATAGTTGCGTCTATCGAGAGCGCTATTTCAGAACGCATCCCTCCACCTCCGGGCACTACACAACACCCGCAGTGGTGGACAAGCGCTATGACGCTCGGCCATCTGGAGTCGAAGTTGCATGCAGCGCGTGTACTGGATAGCAGCACGGAGTATAAACAAGCACTCTTGGTGTATGCAAAGAAGATCGCGGATGAAGGTTTCAGGAACAAGGCCGAGGAACTGATCAAGGAGCTATTCGGTCCAATCTACTGGTCAGTGCTTCTCTCCATACATCGGGGTCTCCCTGACTCGTATTGCAGGCGACCTGGTATAACCAAGGACGAAAATTGGAGCCCTACACTCCTTGGGCACATGAAGCGAGATCTGCTCAAGGAAGTTCTTCAAGTTTTTGGTACGGAATGCATAGTTTGTCCCTTGTCGGGATGCCCTGCTTAAGCCAGCTGCAGCTCGTAGCAAGACTTTGGCCAAGCTCGGTATGGACTGGCAAGAGCTGCTCAAAAAGGCTACTGCAACCGAAGACTGATGTTTGCGCAACTGCTCCCGCGCGTGTTCTCGTTCAATTGCCATCACGTGCCTTTTCATCTCTACTTTGGCTTCGCACCTCGAAAGTTCTTGCTTCCTAGGTTTCCGGTAACATACACTAGTGTGCGATTCCGCAAGAGATACACTGTACGACTCCGGCATGTATCTCAGGCCCTGTATCTTCCTATATGAGAGATTGAGGCCGTACGGTCTTATCTATTTCGCGGGAAGATGCAAGGGCCTGCCCATCTTGCGCCATCGCGAAGGAATCTTCGCCATTCCCGGATTCTCCAATGCCATAACCGTCCCTCCTATTATCGAGTTGACCTCTCACGGAGTCGCTCTTCCTCTTTGGCATTCGCAAGGGTAAGACCCAATGGTGTGCTTTTTATGCTCTCCGACTCGATTTGCCCTGGTGCCTATTCCCAACCGTTAAAAGCCTCTGACCTACCAGGTCCCGTTCTTGGAGTGCCCTTTCGGCTCTCTTCTCGCGATGTCGTCGGGGATTCCACCTACCTCCATTGTTGATGCCCAACCTGTTTTGTCTCCTCTTCTCTCCTCATCGAGGCCAGCTTCTTTATCCTCCGGATACTCTGTCGATAAGAAGGTTCAGCCCAGCCCCGAGGTACAGAGCGTCGTAGTAACCGACCTAGCCGAGCCCGACGAAGAAGGTACTAGGTTTACAGAGTGGCTATTCTCCCGCAGGGCTCGACCGGATCCCGACTCCATTGCGACGACACGTTCTGTCTTCGATGACCCGGTTCTGGCGAAACACTACTGGCCGAAAGACACGTATGAAAACCTGCACCGTTTCGACCCGGATGCGAGGTGGACGCACCGAGAGGAACAGGTGCGTGGTCGAGGTTCGCCAATGAGAGACCCAGAATAACTTTACTATGTTTACGAAGGCTCTGATACGAAAGATCGACTGGAAGGTCATGTTATGGGCGGCAGTCTCATTCTCGGCCTTGAACCTCGATCGTGGTAATTTGAGCCAAGCTAACTCTGATAACTTCCTCGGCGACTTGCACCTCTCCACCGACGGTATGGACTGCAATCGCCGATACATCCTGTATATTTATCTCATCCTTCGAAGACTTCAATTGGGGAAACAGCATCTTCCGTCTGACCTTCCTATGCGCGGAGCTTCCTTCGCAGATGGTTTCCAAGCGTGTTCGTACCCTCGCAGGTGACAATTGCCCACGTTCCACGCTCTGATAACGTATACGCAGGTTGGACCTGATCGCTGGATTCCGATGCAAATGTGTGCCTGGAGTAAGTGGCATGATAGTCTCCAGGCCGGAAGGTTCGACTGATCATTTCAGGCATCGTCACCCTGGCGCAGTTTTGGCTCTCCGGGAGGACCTCATTCTTTCTATGCCGTGCTTTGTTGGGGTGAATCTTTACCCCGGTGACATAACCCGCTGCGACTGACTGGTCCTCGTATAGATTCATTCAGGGAGGGTCAGTGTGATCGACTCTGTACGGTCGGCCTGGATTCTAAGCCTGTTTATGTTCTCAGATTTATACCTGATCTGATCCTGTATCTATCCTGTGAGCATTTCACTCGACCTTACCCCATATACGGCTGATTTTCGCAGACTTCTACAAGAAAACCGAACTTCCGTATAGGCTGGCGTTGTTTTGGATGTCCTCTAACCTGTGCACCATCATCGCAAGCTTCATTGCATTCGGTGTTTTACACATGCGTGGCGTTCTAGGAAAATCGGGGTGGAGGTCTGTTGATCCCTTCCCACCTGCATAGCATCATCGCTGATACCCCCTGTAGATGGCTCTTTCTCATCGAGTATGCCAGGCTAGTTGATGCAGATTTGCCCCTATTAACCCTCTTACAGAGGGCTTATCACGCTCGTGGTAGGCGTTATGACGTTCTTCCGCATGCCTCCCTCCCCTACACAAACGAGGACATGGTTCCGACCAAAAGGCTGGTTCAATGAGCGAGAAGAGACTATAGTAGTTTCACGTATTCTCCGTGACGATCCTACTAAAGTAGGTCATAATCTACCCTATCTTCCATTCTGTCTCACGGCTCACACACATCCAGGGAGATATGCATAACCGTGAAGGACTAACATTGAAGAGGCTTTGGACAGCGCTCCTGGATTATGATCTGTGGCCAATTTATATACTGTACGTCGCTCATATCTAAAGTCCACACGACATTCATACACCCAAACAGAGGCCTCATGTTCGGGATTCCTCCAGGACCCCCAGGGACGTACCTGACGCTTTCTCTTCGTAACCTAGGGTTGGCATCATCTCTTCAGTGTGCTACTTACATGATACGAATTGACGCTGCGACCGTCGATCTACAGATTTAGCACCTTCCAGACCAATCTTCTCGCAATCCCGTCATCTGTGTTGGGCATAATCACCATGTTTGCTATCACATTCGTCTCAGAACGAGTCAACGATCGCTCAATTATTTCAATGGCACAAGACCTTTGGACTCTTCCTTTCCTGATTGCGATATATTGCCTGCCTTCGAATCCAAGCCCATGGGTTTACTATGTATGCCTTTTGTCTTCCTCAGGAGAACAAATGCATGACCGTGTCATAGGGGCTTGCATCGGGTCTTCTCAGCTACCCGTACACGCATCCTATTCAGGTCGCGTGGTGTTCACGGAATGCCGGGGCAGTTGCGAGCCGCACCGTCAATGCATCTTTATACAACATGTGCGTCAGCCATAGAAAGATCCATCCAATATTCGCTGCTGATATTTTTCCAGGTTTGTACAGGCAAGCTCTGTAATCTACTCGCAGATTTATCGAGCAGATGATGCACCGCAATGTATGTTTTATATCGATCCTCCGGCCGTTTGGAATCCGTGACGATCGAGATAACCCAGATCGCCGCGGAAACCGTGTGCTCATCAGCATCGCCGTTGTGAACGTACTCGTGTTGTACCCTGGAACCAAGGCGTATTATGTGTGGCGCAATCGTCAGCGGGAAAAGACATGGGGCGCCATGACACCTCAGGTGAAAGGCATAACTTACGCTGCCAAGGGGCGGCCAAGCATCTAACCCATAACGCCACAGGAACGATCGCATTATCTCTCAACCACGAAGGATGTGGGGAACCGGAGGCTTGATTTCAGGTTCGCGCATTAGGTACCCCATAAACGATCGTAGCACGAGATGTTGTCCACTTTACAAATGTCCGCGATGACATCATGACCCTCTTTTTCTCGTATAAGTTTGATACTCCATATCCGAGTGTCTCCCATCAGCGTCCGATCTCTCGAACCCCCCATAACTCTTCGTACGATAACGCCAGCCTCGTCTTTCCAACATGGTTCAAGGCACGATGAAAGCTCTGTGGTACAACGCCGTATGTTGCAGTGGTCATCACGTTATCGATCCGAACCCTAATTATAACCTGGATGCCGTGTCTAGCCTCGGGACTTCGTTGTGAAAGAGGTTCCGATTCCTCAAATCAAGGATGATGAGGTTCTCCTGAAGGGTAAGCCACCCTCGAGACCTGCAAGCCGAGACCCCACTGACGTTACACCTCCCAGTTCACAGCTGCGGTCGGTGCCTTGTTCATTCCTGTTCCGCCGTTATCGGAACGGCTGATTGGTACATGGTCAGGTGTTTGTGGCACCGATGGGCACATCCACGAGGGGGGATTCACTTCGTCATTCCCGGTACGCGAGCTCCCCCGGTGCTGCGCATTGGCCTCTGCTCACGTGAACATGCATTCTTAGTTGATCCCTGGTCATGAAGCCGTCGGATCCATTGTCGAAATCGGAAAGAACGTGAAGGGCTTTACGATTGGCGACCGATGCGTCGCTGACGTAGGCGTCACGGTGCGGCGGGTTTCTAAAACTCGCAAGTTTCGATAACTGACAGGATTATTAAGTGCGATAACTGTTTTTATTGCCGGCGGGGACAATCTCTTCTGTGCGAGAACTTCCGCGCGCGGGGCGTCAGCTCAGAGGGCGGTTTTGCAGAATACATAACCTAGCGCGTGCTTCACTCTCACCCCACGGAAGTCACTGACTTCTCGGACAGCCCCCAGCACAAGCTATACAAGATTCACAACCTCACCGACGAGGAAGCGACGCTTCTTGAGCCTGCCGCCTGTGCGATCCATGGGCTTGATAAACTCAATCCACCCGTCGGCGTCGAGGTCCTCCTGCTGGGTGCAGGACCAACGGGTCTTATTCTCGCACAGCTACTCAAGCTTAACGGTGCGAGCAAGGTGACGCTGGCGGCAAACAAAGGTATCAAAATGGACATAGCCAGGCAGCTAGACGCAGCCGACGAGTACATCGAGCTCGATCGGACGAACCCGGGGCCACAGTGGGCCAAGCTCCGGGAGGACAATCCGTACGGGTTCGACGTCGTCGTAGAGGCCACTGGGGTGGAAAAACTCGCAAACGAGGCGATTAACTACGTGCGCCGGGGCGGCACGCTGATGATCTATGGCGTATACGAAAACGAGGCACTGGTGCACTGGCCACCCTCGAAGATTTTCGGCGACGAGATACGAGTGCGTTCAACGAGTCGCCTGGCACCAAAGTTGGTTGAAATTTACCCCGTTGTCAGATCATCGGGTCCTTCTCGCAGACATTCTGCTTCCCTCGGGCAGTCGCTTATCTTGACAGCGGCAAGATCAAAGTGAACGGCATGGTAAGCGAGAGGGTGAGACCGGCTTGTAATTCGACTCTAACATGCCTGGCGGTTGCAGGTGACCGATGTCTTCAAACTCGAAGATTACCAGCTTGCTCTGGACAAGATGAACAGCCGAGGAGCACTGAAGATTGCCATTAAGCCGTGAGACGGAATGATCCAGAGTTCCCAACGGCGCAGTGTGTTATCGTGATTCGTGAGAGCCACGTAGCTTGTATGTTTGAGCACTTAGAAGCGGGGTTGCAGGAACGGCTGCCGCTTCTCGGAGTTGTGTGACGGCGTCAAATGTTGTACAATGGATGGTTGAATGAATCGAAGGCCCAACACGCTAGCGCGCATATGCGCGGCGGGCGCCGCCAGTTGCGTCGTCACGACAGCTCGAGTAGGGGGCTTTGCAAAACGGTAGTGGCTCGCAGTCGGGAAGTTCCGCACGAGAAGCCGCAGTGATGATCAGGAGAAGTATGATCGGGTGAGGCGATAGCGGGGCCTTGGAAAATGTTGGGAAAACGCAATGAGATTATGAGACTGAGAAGGAGGAACCTGGGTAAAAAGAAGGAAAAGTCGAGCTTTAGGAGAGACCTGGAGAGACGAACCCAGCTGGCGCTCATTTAGCTAGCGATGGTTGGGCATGTGGTCGCGATGGCCGGGTGGGCCGAGTGGGGCCGCAGCTTCGCATTCTCTCACCAGCGCTGATTTCTGGCGACATGTCGTCCCTCTGATTCAATCGTCGCTCCCAGGTACCTGGGATGAGCGCCCGCTGTCCGTCCTGTTTATATCTCTTCCTCCCCTGGATGTCTCGTCCCCGCTTTCCCCGCCCGGCCACCTCCCAATCGCCATGACTAACTGGCAAGACCCCACACGCCTCGCTGAGACTTACCGTTCGCACGTCCCTGCCCTCCTCACCCCTGTCATCCTCACCCCTTCATCACAGTTGACTTCATCAAGTTGGAGCATGTTCTCGCCGGCATCTATATGTTTGTCTTCCCTGGCCCTTTCCTCTCTCTCCTTCTGACACTCCCCATCTAGTTGGGAGTTCTTTGCGAACCTCCATTACGAGTGGAACTTTGTCACGCGTAAGCGCAAATGGCTCTGGACCTTGGGGGTACGCATCTTGGCATTCTCTACTCTTGCTCAACTCAGCTCACGGCTCTGGCAGGTGTATATCACCGCTCGCGTCAGCACCCTCTTGTTCACCATGATGAACCTCATTGGCATGGACGTGACCAAGCCGATTGATTGTCAGGTTCGCCGCACCACTGTTCACTTCGCACCATCACCCCCCTCTGATTGAGTTTCAGGTTTGGATCGTGTGGAGTTTGGTGCGGTTCCCTGTCATAGCACCCTGTGCAACACGCTGACCTTGGCTCAGCTGTTCTCTGCCGTGGCGCTGGCCGCAGGCTCATTCCTGATTGTCGTGCGAATGTACGTCATCCCCTGATAAGCTCTGGCGCCCCTTTGCCTCAATGCCGGACAACGCAGCTCGGCGATTTGGGAACGCAAGCTATCGGTCATGGTGCTGTCGATGACTGTCTGGCTCATGAACATAGCGTTCTGGATACGTGGTCAGTATTGTGCAGGGTGGCTGTTGCATTCTTGACTGACGCATACGTAGACATCGTTCGGGTACGCCTCGTCGTCCCAGTGGAGGTATCCCGACTGAATCGTCAGCGCTCAATAGGCGCGCTCGGTGTGGAACCTGCAAGGTGGCGGATGCCTCTATCTGTTCACAGTCCACGGACGACCGCTGTCCGTTGTCACATTGGTGACGGACACCATCCTTCTCGGTACCATGCTTCTCGGCCTCTGGCGCAAGGGTGAACTCGTGAAGTCAGGCCTCTGGCGCCTTCTGTGGAACCAGGTGTGCATGACGTTACCACTAATCTTGATGACTGAAGTACTCACGGTATCAGGGGTTGACATGGCTGACGCTTGCGGTGCTTGTGGAAATTCCGATGATTGTACGCTTTTCTCACTCGTCTCACGTATCTATTCCTTTTGACCCTTTCATTCGCAAGGTTATGCTTTATATGAACCTTAATGGTACGTTTTCCTTCTGTTGCCCGCTGATGTCTATGGTCCTCAACTGTGACTCAGATCCGTGGAATTTGGTATGTCTTCGGTGCCTTTGCTTTGTTTCGTGATCTAAATACATGATTAGATGTTCCAAACCCCTGCACGTGCGTATCATATCAGTTCACTGGTGAATGGGCCTAAACTTCCCTGCCTCTGAACCTCTAGTCATGGTCCTGTGAGTACATCATTTCCCTCATCCCTTCGTCTCCTGACCGAATGGTACAGTGTCATTGGTTCTACCCGAATGCATCGTGCCCTCACCAACTGGGGAGCTGTTACGGAATACATGTGTGTGCTGCTGTTGCCATCTTGCTTGTTAGATGATAACCTTTGTCCAGCTCCAACCGGCCTGCAGGGCCTCAGACCGCTGCCCCTGTGAGTGGCATCGGCTTCCGCTCAGCTCCCACCGAGACAACGGCAACAATTCCCATGCGGCCCATCGAAATCTCGATGAATATGGGATCAGACCACGATTCGTTCACCCACACCCAGTCGGACAAAACCTTTTCGAAGGGAGATCTGGAGTCAGCCCAAGGATAGCTATATGTCGCCCCAGAGAAGGCGGATGTCCCACCACGGTCTGATGGTTTGTGAACCTATGTTAGGATTGTCTTATTTAGAGCCGCTGGTTTGTACATGTATCTGGAGATGCTGGATTTATAGGTGTATCTTGAGGGTTACCCCCGTTCTTCCATAGGGTTGTCCTGGAAATCTTTTCTTGAGATGCAATTCGTGGTACTTGACAGTGTGCGAAGAGTAGGGTGGCTCTGCTTACTTACCTCAGGTGCATCTACTGCCATCCTGCGCAGTGTCGCGGCGGCGCAGGCGCACTATTGTTACGTAACACGGATGAAGTTACTGGCTGGACTGTTGGGCCCAGACTCCGGATTGTTGGGTGAACCGAGTCGTCAAGCGCCCTCAGTTTCGATAGTCCCGGGCGGTCACCGGTCACCAGACGTGGCAGTATACTGCGCACTGCATCCTCTGTCAGTACCACGCGTTCGCGTTCTGGATCACAATATCTCATGCGCGCCATCTTCCTCGCTCTGACACTTGCTTCATTCCTTATTGAATTCGTTACTGCGAAGCCTTACGTCGATTTAGAGCAGTCAGTGGAAGAAACCCCTGGCCTTGGAACGTCAACAGAGAGCATGGTGCTCCGGCAGAGCAGCGGGCACAGCAAGAAGCAAGGGGAAACGTACAGGGCACCATGGGCACAACTGGACGTAGGTGGATACCCAGGGGCCCCGAGGGGTCTGGAACTCGCGCAGGTTCATGTTTATGTTCGGCATGGTGCGCTTTTCCTTCCATGCACTGCTGTAAGTATGATTGTAAACATTCTACAGGTGAACGCACGCCGGTTTCCGTCCGGATGTCCGACCCGCCTGGCTCCATTGCAGAGCACTGGATTCTGTGCAAGGAAGCGAGGCGCTTCCGCGCAGCGGTTGCGCCATCATCCGTCGAGCCCTCAGAACTTCCGGTGCACCGCGTTCTTGAGAGGGCTGACGGCGTCGCTGTGGAAGGGGAATGGTGAGGATGTTGTATCTCGTGTCGGCGTGGCATGCTGACGTTGGGTGTCGCACGGCAAGTTTACTCGGTGAACTGACGGATATAGGAAGAAAGGTATGTTGTTGCAGTCTTGCAGTCGTGCACTCTACCCGTCTGTTTCAGTGTGTGGGTCACGGCAGAGAACTGAACAGACACCCCTGACAGTCAACATACAATTACGGGCAGGCATTGAGAAGGCTCTACATAGAGAGGTTCGAAATGGCGGGCCTACCTTCAGACCTCTCTTAAGCATCTTGTTTGCGCAGGCTAAATTTCCTGAACGACACTTTGGATGACGCACGCGATGTGTACTTTCGCTCGACCAATATGCCTCGAACAATCGAGTCGTTGCAGCAGATCATACATGGTCTGTATCCCACGTCTAAGTGCGGTCCTCAGATCACTCATGAAATTCGCATCCGGTAAGGTTATCCAGCATCAGCATGAAACAAACACTCATTCAGGTCGCGTCAGCAACGGCCGCGATGAGAATCTTGTAGGCAACACCCTTTCGTGCAAGCGTCTTGAGACGTTACTGGTCAACTTTGCTCGCGGTTCGCACAAAATCCCATATTGACCGACACACGAATGCTTGCGTACCTAATCACCGATCGTAGCTGCTGCTTCGGCATACAATCCGACCCTGGAACATTTGGACCGCAAAGTCTCGAGATATCTTGGAGGCAATCCCTTGAGGTTAGACGGTAAACCTCGGGCTTCTGGTGTCCTTGATACGGTACCTGTTTCCAGAACCCAATCCCTGACCGATGAGCTGAGCTATTCGATAGGTCCGTGCTGCGATGGCGCACGGTATCAAGGTACCTCCGGAATTCGAGGATAGAAGCGTCACAGGCACTATCGTGAGGATCTAAGTCACCCTGTCCAATTTTATGCTGTACGCTAAGAGGTGACTTCTTTAGGAAAAAGCTGTTGTGAACGAGTGGTTCTCAGGTGATTTTTGCGTCCGTGACCTGCATATTCTTCATGATAGCTGATGCGCGTCGCAGGATGTGAGGGCATTTCGTAGTGGTCACTCGTTGTCCTAACTCTGACTCAACTCAGATAAGACTGAAGAAGTACGCCGCCTTGGCATGGGACGCCTATTGGACGACTTGACCAGAAGGATGCACCTGAAAACTCAAGAGATCGGACGCATGAGTAGGGAGCCCGAGCCCAAGATTATGATACATGCCACGCATGACACCGCCTTGGCTGGTTTGGCTAACACGCTTGATGTGTTTGACGACAGGTGAGCAAGCTGGTATTCTAGGAACCATTTATCTGGACATGAGATGCTAAGTCAAGTCGGAGGTGGCCTGCATTCACCGCCTCTATCACCTTCGAACTATACCGACGGGTATCTCTGCCTCACAAAGGAGCAGTCGGGCAAGAGGGATCTCCTGGAATTCTCCAAACGCTTCTGCAGTCTTCACAACTCCGCCAACGTCCGGGTACCCCCCAGTGGTGTGAGTCTGGCCTATAACTGTTGACACGCTCCGCGGCTCATCTGCATGGCTGCACTGCAGATGTCCGGGCTAGATATCAGAACAGAAACCTAGTCCTTCCCCTTTGTGCGGATGAAGGCAAACATTTGGAGGGCTCTCCCGAATTTTGCACGCTGCAGGCGTTTTCTGACCGTGTCGCTGAGCTCACTCCTCGAGACTGGGAGAGGGAGTGCAGTCAATGATGCACAAATCCTCCAACCTATCTATTCTATAATATAGACGTACAAAGTTTAAGATCGCATTATGTGGCGCTGTACCCATGCTTGACAGTGCCCGCTAGACGGTCGATCCCTCAGCGAGCCGATCTTGCTGAAAAGAAAAGGCAAAATGCAATGACCACCGCAGGGGTCGAACCTGCAATCTCCTGATTCGTAGTCAGACGCGATGCCATTTCGCCAGGCGGCCGTGATAACCATGATGCAACTCTGCTCCTACGACAACCCACGTGGGCTACCGCGAGGCATGCTGCTGACGTCGCACCGAGTGGAGGAGATTATAGAATGTTGACTTCATGGAATTACAAGCGCGACCGAGTACCCTACAGCTCCATCTTCTCTTCCCAGCCCGGGTTCTTTTGTAATAAAACGAACCCTTCCAATACATTGGCGAAAGGAATATATTCCTCCGTCGCGAGCTCCGCACGCTCCGTCGTTGCTAGTCGCACTGGCGTCTGGTAGGTCTGGAAGCCAGAGATCGTGCGCGGTTTACCTGCCTGGCCAACAACGTCGACAGCCTGGAGATAACGTATGAACCAAAAAGTGATGACAGTTGCATGTATATGCTTACCGTGCCAACCCGTACAGTCACTGGCTTGGGCTCGAGCTCCTCGTCGAGAGTGATGAGGAACCGCGGGTACATCGCCGGGACAAGGAAATAGAACATCCAATGATACTTGTCCAAGACGACTGGAAGGTAGCAGGGTCAGGATTAGGCAAAACGAAGTAGGTCGACCACTCACAAGCTTTGGCATCTGTGAACGCAGTTAGTGTCGCAAGCAGACCTGCGACAGCAACTTTGCTCATGATAGCCCGGTCGAGGTAGAACGGGTTGATGCCGATCGTCCCCTTGCCCATGTGCACCAGGCCTTGTGCTATCCGCACCATGAAGAGGCAGTCGGGCTCCTTGTGATAGTAGCCTGCGAGCTGTCGTAACATCTGGGCGAGACGGGCGTTGTTTGTGCCTGCACCGACAATACCCATAGCAAAGATGGCGTTGAGAGCGACGGCGAGGTCATTGTCGTGGCTGTACTTTGAGAGGATATCGAGAATAGAGAGTTGTGGGTTGGAGGCTGAGACGAGACCGAGCGCTAGCGGGACACTCTTGCGGATGACAGGATCACCATAGTGCATCTGCGACGGGGTGTTAGGGCGACCCGCACTAGAGGGGGAGCGGAACCTACGAGGTGATTGAACTGTCGGAGTGACATCTCCGCGCCAATGTCCTCACCCATGGCGACAAGTGCAATCCCAAGGACCGCAAATGCCTGGAAAGTGTCGTCCTGCTTCGGCTCTTCTTTCTTCTTCTCGCCATCCTGGTCGGCGTCGCTCGTGGCGTCCTTCGCACTGAGGTGCTCGCCACACTTTTGGAGCATGGACTGCACACGGAGGACGTTGCCAGTGCCAGCAAAGGCACACATCTCAACGAGAACCTGAATTTGTTTGGATGCTTGATGAGGGATCGCCTTGAGGGTCTCGATAGTCGCATCGTATGAGTCACTGGCTTGCACGCCTACCAACTAGAGGTTAGCTGGAGCAACTGATGAGACAGGGCTTACTACTTGCCAATGTAAAGGAGAGCAAGACCCAGGCCCAGGAAGCGTGTCCACTTCTCGTCGAGTACGCGGTCATCCCTCTCCATCAAGGTTTGAAGGATGATGCCTGCGGCCTCGCCATTTTCGCTTCCAACAAAGATGAAGCCCACTGCAAGCGCGGCGAGAGCAGAGATCTCAAGGCTGAGCTCGTCATCGGAGATCAAAGGGAGTAGTAAGTAAAGAATATCCTCGCGATGTGAGCCAGCGTAGGCGAAACCGAGACCAATGACAGCAGACGTGCGGAGCGGGACAGACTTGTTGGATATGTGTTCGCCGAGAAGCGCTAATGCAGCATCAGCTTCGGAGCGGACACCGGTGTTGAGGATGCCGGTAGCAAGGAAGGCGCCAGCCTGTACATCATGCGTCAGAACGTGAGATCGACAATCAAGTGACGACAAACCTTGATGTATTCCTCGGACGAGTATGTGTACTTGTCCACATGGCTCAGACCAATGTCAGTATCCCATAATAAGCTGAGGCCCAGACTTGCAGCCGCGGACAGCATTCCTGTCGGTCAGAGTTGAGAGCCGCGTTATCTTTCGACATTGCAAAGTACGGACCGTGATCCTTGTTTTTATATATCCAACTGCTCCCTTCTTCGGCCTCGACCATGAGCTTGTCATTTCCGAATCCAGCATTTGCAAACGCGTTTACGAACGTGCCAGCTAAGTTGCCCCTTGCAGAGTCGACATTGGCGGTGGACGATCCTTTGCTCGAGTCGTGAGGACCGGCAATCCCATGGCAAAACAAAACAGAACGTACTCGAGGTCTCCAAGTGGGACTTGTAGACGTCCTCCAGGCTCTTAGCGTCTTGAACACCAACCTCCTTTCCGAATTGCTTGAAGTGCGTACTCAGGCGGGAGTTGTATAGGATTTCCTGTAAATCCTCCGGTAGTTCTTCAAGAGTCTCATCTCCATCCTCATTATCGCCACCTGGTGAGTGCTGCAACCAGTGATATGGTACTTGTGCTCTGGCCAAGATAAAGGCTAATTGACGCTTCATTTGCCTGCAGAAGTGTCAACGGAGATGTATAGGCGATAAGAATGCACATACGCATTGCCAGGAGCGTGAAAGTCTTTGCGAATAAGTTCAGGGTCGTTGAGCCGAATTGCGAGGGTGAGGGCTTCAGGGAACCGTTGCTGCTTCTCATAAATCAGGTGCGCTGTCTTGAGGAACGCAACGTCATCTTGCGGTGGGAGTAAGTTGACGCATCTGAAGTTCATTCATACACATGAACGCTGGGATACGGAGAAACAACGCGTACGCAATCATGTATGCAGCCACACGACCAAACGTATTCGCGTCTACGAGGCCCACAATTTGGTCTATGATTTCCAGCTCCTCCAAGAGGTCAACCGCGTCTGGCTCAGCATTATGCTCAAGCAAGAACTTGGCACAGACGAGTGCAAGGCTGTGAAGATCCTCCAAGGTTCCGACGGAGAGCGGGACCTGAGGCTTGATTCGTTCATCACCTTTGTCGTCTGTGGTACCTTCTGACTCAGGTGGTTGTTCTTCGACTTTCGGCACCTCAGCCTGCTCGCGGAGAGTATACTCCTCGCCGAGCTCAGCAGCTAGATGTCGCACGTATTCGTGTCCCCAGTCTCCAGGATCGGCCAAAGGCGACGTTGGAGGTCGCATAGAAGCGGCAAGCAGACGATACCGTAAGGTACCGCGAGGTTCGGTGTCCGAGTATGTCATGGCGAGGACTGAGAGTATGTCGGCAAAAAGGCTCTGCAGAGTATACACTGTCAATACATCCAACTTCGGAGGCACGGAATAAGCACCTTGTCCTCGGAAGGAGACCACAGCTCGTAGAGATTCTGTAAGTCTGGGTAATGCGGCCGAAGGAACTTCAAGGGCTTCGGGACGGAGGTCATTGACGACGTAGATGTCCGAATGAGTGTACGGAGCGTCTCAAGAGCAGGCCGGTAAAGGGTGGTGTCTGGTTCCTAGACGAGAAATCAGCGGTAGATGAAGAGAGGAAAGCAACGCGCACTTTGAGTCGCTCTACGAGCATCTCAAGCTCCCCGCGGAGCTGCAGGTCCTCCTCCGACTGAGAAAGCAGCCTCAGCTGTGGACTAAACCATCACTCAACCGGGACGCACCAGCTCCTCCCCTTCTTTCTCATCTGGCTTCTTCTTGGAGGCTAATCCATCCTTCTCTTCCTTCTCTTTCTTCTTGGGGTCCGTCGAAGGGACAGCGATGGCGACTTTGGTCGGGTCGGGCATAACGAGTGATTGAGTGAACGCGCGTCCGTATCCGAGTCCCTGACCGCGACGCGCAAGTCCGCGTTACGTCGTCACATGTCACACTGTGTCACACCACGTGAGAAGCAGATGGACGCGATGTAGTTACGTAACATATAATCTTGTCATCCTGTTGCATCCGAGTACGAGTACTAAACTCGCACACGAGCGTCTTGCACGAGCGCATCAACATCGGGATAGCCTTCGCATTCACAATCCATCAAGCGTTTTTCTCAGCACGCTCTCCCCGACCACCACATCTCGTTTCTGCAGATCCGTCGGGTTGCTCATGCCTGAATTTGGACCCAGCCATTCCAGCTAGTCCAACACATCGCATTTTAGCCCCAGTCGAGGGACCCGCCCCATGGTGTGCACATCTTTCTCCGGAGACATGTACAACTCATAACTTCCCGGAACAGGCGGGTTATTCTCGCTCCGCCTCCCCAATCTCACCACCTAGCCTCCTTCGATCGTCCAGCTCCTCCATGGCCGATACACTCGAATCCGAATCTCCGTCTTTCCCCCACACTCCACCGCGCGGCCGATCGAGGTATCCTTCCAATCTTTCAAACGGCACTTTGCGTGTACCCCTCCATCATCGCGGAACTTCGAACACGTACGAACGCCTGGAAGACCTTCTCAAGGAAGCTGGCTATAAGGAGACGCGTGTCTTCACGCCGGAGACAGAACGATATAGAGAGCGTGATGAGAGCCACGCAGAGGCCAGCGAATCTATCTCAAGGAAACGCGGGGGCGTTGGCGCTGTGGTTGGGTTCCTGGCCGGACTTGTACAAGGGCACGCTGAAGAGCGAGACGCAGTACCGAACCCAAGGCTGAGTGACCACGAGACACAGACTGTGCCCCCCTCCCCACTATCACGTAGTCGCGATGTCACAACCAGCGGCAGTGAGTCTTCCGCACCCTGCGTTACAGCCTCACCATAAGTATTGACCTGACTGAATCTGCTCAGGTCGACCGCCCCGGGCTCCGCCTTCGCCGGTTCGCGGAGGGCAAGGCCACCCGCATACCTCGAGGGGGGTCCCTTACCCTGGGCAACAACCTGATTCAGACCCATCTCCGGCTCGGGCGTATTTGCGGCATATTGCGTCTGCCCCCAATATCAACAGACGAAGAATGCTGAAAGGATACGCATCGTCACCAACAGCAGATAGGAGTGTTGTCGGTTTGAACGAAAATGTTTATCCACGGCATTCTCTCCAACCACCCATGCCGAATACTTGGCTCGAGACCGTCGCCCGGGCAGTCCTCGACTTTCCTGGGGCGTATATGGGAGGCAAGGGGTCTCCACGCTCCCGCCGTCAGTCTCCCCAGCAAACTAGAACGGGATTTTCCAGCCAACCCACGAGCCGATCCAGTACTGTCCGTGGGCACGGAACAATGGCTTGGCGCCGTCCACCCATCATGCGATCAGATGCGACGAACGCTACTCAAAGCCGAACGACTGCGTCACGATACGTCGGTTCGGACTCACTGCGACCGCCTGACGTCCTGGCCATGCGCCCGCAGGCTTTCCCTGGGCAAGTCGTCAAGATGAACGTTGTCTGCCGCTCCGCTCCTGCGTCCCGTTCGTCTTCCATCGCCGGACGGAGATCCGATTCGGGATCACTGGCATCCGCTACTCTAGGAAAATTCTCTGGCGAGAATGCCCGAGGGAAGGGAAAAGCACCTCAATCTAAAGCGAGGACGTCACGAACCAAGACAAGGCGGTACTTGGCGGATAGCGGGCCAAGTTTAACCGGCCGAGTAGAGGGTCACAGTTCCGGCTTAGAAGAAGATAACTACGACCTGAACTCCTCGTCTGAGGACGAAGACGAGGGCGAATTGGACCTGTCGAGGCTCTTGGTACATCCCAGAAGGCAACAGTCCATCAAGTCCCTGCGACGCCATTTGGAGCGCGCATCTCATGTTCGCGCGGATGACGGCCCCCGCAATTCAGGTGATGCTTGGGCCTGGAATGGTGGTGACGAGTCCGCGGCACCATCTAGCAGCAGAGGACGCATTCGAAGAGGGTCAGTGAACGACGGAGACTGGGGATCTCCAATCACTCCAACGCGTGGGCACGACGGCGGTGGCCTTCCTCAGCGCCGAGCAATCCCCCCGTCCTGGACGCAACGTAACAGCAGACAGGCCGGAAAGAGCTGAACCCCCCACAATTTCCGGGAATCTTCAAACCCTAGCCCTTTCGCTACCACGGGGAAGGATCCGTCCCGGTTGCCACTCTATTTCATCTCCGTGGCTCGCAGCACCGCTGTTCCGCTGCCGTTTGAGGGGCATTCTCGCCTCGTGCTCGCAGCTTCCAGATATGACATCCTCAATCCCTCAGTGGCGCGTTCATTAGGTGTATTTTTTTCCCCATATGATTGTCATCGTAATGCCTTCCATTCCTTATATCCCAGATCCATCGCATAACATAGCATTGCCATACGGTAATTCATCTGCAAAGCTGCTCGACCTATGATAGATATTCTTATTCATACTACGTAACTTACCACTACACGGCGGCGGTATCGGCTCTGCTGGGTGTCAATACTACCATAAGAACACAGCAGCACGGAGTAATCGTCTTGATGCGGCATGCATTACATTAGGTCGTTGCAGTGCTGCGCATCCTGGCGGGGACAGCCTGGGACAGCTGTCCTGGGCTGTCATAAGGCTCGGAAGTCCGACCGATGGGCGGAACGGAGCCACACGTGTGGGCCCGCACTCCACGTGATCGCGTCCCGACGCGTCCTGAAAAGGCAAATTCACACGCCTCTTATGAACCTGTTTCCCTTTACTTTCATACCTTGTCCGGCATCTTTTATCTCCCTCTTCTTCTCCGCGTTTACTCTCCTCACGACCACCATGTCTTCAGCAAACAACCGCATCCCTTCAACTGGCATCCCCGTTTCAGCGCCGACGACACCAGCATATACCACTCGTTCTCATAAGCCGAGCAGCGATGGCCCACCTCCGGTCACCCCACAGCGCATCCCCAGGGCTCAGCGTCACCACCATCAGCTGCAGAATTACTTCCGTTCGCCATTGACTCCCGCAAGTACACTCTCGACGCCATATACCCCTTTGAGCTTGCGTTCCTCCTCATGGTTCAGTGCAAGCCAGTCGGCCTTGACGACTCCGGCGTCAGTAGCAAGCCTCAAGCGCTACAATATCACATCGTCACCCAAAATCATAAGCTACGAAAACTCCTTCGACGAGCAAGTCATGCCTCGCGCGGGTGTGGATGACAGTTGGCGTTCTCGTGCTAACGAGAACGGGATTCGAGTGGGATCGAAGGAGGATGATAGTCTCGTTTGCGACGAAGGTACGTATGTCATGACCCCCAGCATTTTCTACATGCAGAATGCTGATTTTGCCTTGGGAAGGTATATATATGCGGTCCACTATGTCCATTTCTTTACTGATCCTGCTCGTTCTCCCCTAATTCCTTTCGTCGATCGCAATTTCTGTAAGTACACGTTGCATCTTGTGCGGTCGCTCATCTCTGACAATTCTCTATTTCCCAGAATTCTTGACGTCTGCCCAGATTGTAAGTCATTCGTAATCTCGGCTCTCGCCGCCACTTAACATCCGCTGAATCGCCCTCCGTCACCGTTTGCCGACAATAGCCAGTAAGCCCCACACAGCGCTATATGGATGGCCACACTCAAATGCCGTATTAGTCCTGAGCGCACCCCCTGTTCTCATGCAGGGACGTTCTCGCTCGCTCAGTCAAACGAATCAAGTGCCCTTCCTTTCCCTCCAGCCGCAACCTCATACTCCGGCACGGCGTACCCTAGCTTCTCTCAACACCCCTTCTCCCCGCACTTCCAATGTCAACCTTCTCAAGATCAAGGGTTCTCTGACCGAGCCTCCTCATGCGCGCCGTCGCCCCATTCTCGGACAGGTCAGTCCCTCTGCCATCGTGATATCTTGACGCCTAATGCCACGGCAGACGAACCTATTCGACATTGACGAGAATAGTTATGCGCCTTATCCGACCACCTTTTCCCACGCGGAGCCTCTCACATTTCCACTGTCTCTCAACGATCCCTTTGGCGATTCCGACATGCCTTTTGAGACCTTGAACTTTCCCCGTGACACCCAATCCCCAAGCTTCCGTACGCTAGAGCCGCCGATGCAAGAGCTCTGTTGTTCTGTTTGCGGTAGCTTAGGCCCTTCCTTGGCGGAACTGGAGCCTTGCGCACACACGCTATGCTCAGCATGTCTAACCAGTGCTCTCAACATCGTGGGTGAGAAAGATATGGAGTGTGCTGTTTGCAAAACTGGTGTAGCCAATTTCCACTTGAAGAACACCGGGTCCAAGGTAAGCGGCGTACCGACGGCCGGGACACCTCGTATTCGCCTTCCCCCTGCGACGCTTGATGGTTTCGGGAATGATAACCTCGTGAACGAGTTCAATTTCTTTGACTTGCAAGGTTCGTCGACACCCAACAGGAGCGACCGCCTTCACATCCTGCGAGACGACGAATCGCCGGTGTTACGCATAGACAACGTCCCTTGGGTGTGTTGTTGACCTTGACCAGGATGTCAAGTTGCTCACCACAGTTTTCTACTGTGATCATAGGATATCACACCTCCAGCTGTCATCACATGGCTGAAACATCCCGTCAAGCGTGTTCACGTCCTCCTTGATCGGAAAGGGAAGACGCTCAGTCATGCGTACGTAGAGATGCGTGATGAAGAAGCCGCTAGGGCCAGTCTTAGGACGGCTCAAAACTCTGTACTTGGCAAGGGCAAGCGAGCACGCGGCGTCACTGTCACGCGCAGCAGCCAGGAGGAACTGATGAAGGCACTCTTCCCATCCTGGCAAGGCCCCTTCGACGGATCCAGACCGTCTCTGGCAGGATTGAGCAACGAGCAGGTTGTTACGGCCCTTGAACACGGATTGGTATCAGAAGCCGAGCTGAAGGCGCTGTTGCATCTGATCCGATCGCCTGATGTAAGTGCAAGCTTACGTAGATGAGCACAGCTGACTCTAGTACCTCGCAGTCACACTTCCTCAAGGTCCCATCTCTGCCATTCCACTCCCTAATCAGTATGCTGTCCAAATTCCCGGCGGATGCGGACAGTAGGCTATTTTGGTCCGTCGCGTCAAGGGACTTGCTTTTTGGTAAGTTACAAACTCTTCGGACAACTGAACCCTAACACCCCTTCTATAGACATCGCACACAGTGAGTGGGATGCTTCGTTAGCTTTCTCCCGGTTATGAACATTGTTTTAGCTGCCATCCAATCACTTGCATCCAACGACAAGAAACGTGTCACATACGGACCTGAGCTGCTAGGGCAGCTACTCAGTGTTGCCATCACTTGCGACGGTGGGCAGTTTTCCCGTGTTGTCCCTTTCAAGCTCTGATCCTCCTTTCAAGCATTCACAACTGAACAGCGCCAGAAGATTTCCAACCTCGTGAATGTTCATCAGCCTTTTCTCGCCCATAGCCCATCCTCCTCCATCAGCGGACAAAGTTCCTACCACGAGCCAAGCACCCCAGACCCCACTCTCGGTCAAGGCGTCAAGGTGATGACGCAGAGACCTTCGCGCATCTCACCAAACGTCGAGTTTGGGCAGCTCGCGAGCCAGTTCGGGGTCGAGCCTCAGCTGGTCGAGGCCTTGGCACAGAGGCTCTCTGGCATGTGCTGAGCGTAACAAAAACGTCTAAACTTATTGGACATTGACAGTAACTCATCCAAGGGCTCGCGTCGTTCATCACTCCCCACTGTATCATCGGATAACTTTGTCCGCATCATCGCAATCATACTTTCGGTACTCATGCAATTTTCCCTTTCATGGTTTCTTGGTCCCTATAGACATTACGCGTGTTCACGACTTCATGATGCTGGTCCTGTCATGTCATGCTTATGACTTCTGCCTGTCAATTTTTCGCACCGTTCTGCCTCCGCTTTCTAGCATCTTGGTGTTTGCTGCTCGGCCTTGCGCCGTTGCTATGTTCGCTCTTTGTAACGTTGATCGTGTACCGTACCAGCCAAATAGATGGCCAGAAATAACAATCCTGTGGGTTGTCTGTTCACGTTGTGTTGCACTGAACTGAGAGACGTCGAGGTGAGTGTAGTTGAAGGCGTTGGGCACCGGCGGCTGTTTGGCTACCACGTGATGGTAAGCGGTTGTCACCGCCCGAGTCGAGCCCATCCCGTCTCCGGCAAGGCTGGACACGGCGACCGCGCCTCAAGTCGACACTGTCTTCCTGGTAGCCTGAGGCTCTCCGAGTGAGCAGGAACTCTTCGCAGGGCAGCCGTCCAGCCTCCTTGGTCTCCGTGGCCCATCATGAGCGAGTCGGGTATACAAATCACCATCCCAGGTATCGCATATACACAGTTTCCCTCGCGTTCGTTGCCTGACGTTCTGCAGACCTTAACGATGACGATTTCAGCTTGACACCCAACCTATTCTCTCGCGCCAACGCCGGGGCATTCGGCTTTGGTGCGTTCGGCCACGGTTCCGAATCCCCCACAGCAACTACGCCTACGACCACCGCACCAGACCGCGGAGACCGACCCTATTTCCATTCCCGAGGTGACTCAGTCACTTCAGATGACTCCTTTCAGTCTTCGCGCCCGTCTCGCAAAGCGTCCATTCCTTTCGTCCATTCCTCTCAGTCATCCATCGCGACTTCCAGCTCCTCGCCGTTCTCGAAGAAGCCGTCCTTCGCATCTATCCGCAATGCATTCAAGAGCGGGAACAAGGCGGCGGACCCTCCTCCACTCCCGCCGTTAGACTACGCTTCATTACCGTTCAACCGCTCAACTTCGTCGTTGGGCCAAGTCCCACAGACACTTCGCCGAGGACCAGAGAACCCCAGCCCTCCGAACCACAGGCCTCCTACACCTGGTTCCAACGAGGGCAAACTCACCGGTCGGACGACTCGCGCGAAGGGACATGCTCCGGGCCGTTCTGGACATTCGCACACTGGGTCTGCATTCTACACCTCGGACACAGGTAGCGACCATGGCCATGGCTTTGGCCTCCCTTCGTCTCCACCGCCGCTCCCGCCAATGCCTAACGGATTTTTCTCTGGATTCCCTCAAAGTGAGAGCCCGACTCCAGTGGAGCCTGAAGAAGATAAAGTGGAGGTCGATCTGCGGACTCCTGCTGAGTATGCGCTACACGCCATCTTCATGCGCTTCGCTACAGCTGCGGAGCACAAGGTTGCGACGTTTCTCAAGCAGCCTCTTGTGAGCCTCATTATCTGTTGGCTCCGCCCATGGCTGGACTGACACCTGAGCCAGGATCAAGAGCCGCCCCTTCCCGACTTTTTAGGTCCGGGAATTGACCCGAAGTTTGACGATATCCTCCAGACGCTGGGTCGCATCGGCCAGAAGAATGCAAAACCAGTTGTGGACAGCATCAGGCGCTGGAGGCAGTCCCAGAACAGTTCCTCAATTTTGCAGGATGTCTCCCGCTTCCAACTATCGCAATCACCGCCGTCAGCTTCCAGGAGCAGGATGTACGACGCGAGCTCCGTCATGAGTGGACGAAAATCTCTTGCCTCTATATACATCATGTGCCGTGCACTCATCGTGGTCATGCAGTCCCTCTCGAAGGATGCCCTCGGGGATAGCATTGGCTTTGAGCTAGAGGAGACCACTTTCGAACAATTCCGCAGACCCGACCTGAAGTTGCTTTCCCAGAGTGCCAATCACAGGACAAATGCGGAACTATATGCGACACTCCTTGGTTATCTTGCCAATTCTAGGTTCATCAGCGTCACCGATCGGTTCTTAGCAGAGTTGGGACCAGTGGCACAGGGACAAGTGGCCAAAGACGTGGACTTGAAGTACGAGAACCTAATCAGAGGGCTAAAGCATATCCAAATCAAGGTTCTAGGTTTACCTAACTGTTGATTTCTCCAGAATTGACATTCTTATTTCCATTTCAAAGGTCTGGCCCCCCGAGTCTTTCGAGGAGGGAGCAGAGTTCATGGAGGCGCTGGCAAAAGCGTTTGAAAATGCTCATGGCTTCCGCTTCAAGCTCTCGTTTGCGGAGACCTTGATCCATCTTCTGCATCCGGTTGCGAAGGTATCTACCCGTACCTTCATTCGTTTCTCCGACTCATCAGGTTCGTTGGTAGACCGCGCAAGCTGAGGTCAATCATCCCCAGTGGGCCAAAGCCATCGAGATCATCCACCCGAAGGCCAGGGATCTATCTGGTAAACTCCGGTATTGGCACGTGGCGTACGCCCTGGTGGTGGTCAGCCTCTGCGTATCTCCGACGGAGTACTTCCTGCGAAACTGGGCTACTTGCTTTGAGGCTGGCCTCAATAAGCTCAAGGTAATTGTTAGAGCAGGGCATCGTGACACTTGCGCTCTAACTCCACCTCTTACAGGAGAAGGCCTTCCGCATACCTGTCATGAATGGGATGATGCGGTTGATTTGGACCTACATGTTCCGCTGCCGCGAGTCGTTGTCAACATCAACGTCGAAGATGGAGACGATGCTCAAGAACTTCTTCCCACCAAACAGACTCACTATCTTTCCTCATGAAGATCATCTAGAACCATTCATTTACATCGTCCACTTCCTCTGCTCTCGGCATTTCGACTTTGGTTCCGAGTTCCTGCTGAACCTCATGCAGGAGCAGGCGATCTTGGCCGGGCCGTCCAGCATCTCCGCCGTACTTTCACCAGAACGGCTGAATATCACAGCTCGCGCCACCCTCCTCACCTTCCATCTTATGGAACGGGACGAGCAAATTCCTGTCTGGCCATCCAGCAGTGACTTTTCGGGGTCTCCATCATGGCGGGATTATCCATCTTCATCTGATTTCATGCCGCCTTCGCTCCTTTCGAAACCCGGTGTCCAGGACTTCTTTGATAGATTCTGCGCAGTGCTGTGGTGTGTCGCAGCAGCATGTGCCAAATCTGTGGGGAATATGTCTGTATTCGACGAGCAGTGGACCGTCCATCGACAGAATCCCGCCTACGAGGAGACTCACAGCTACATCATACGTCGCCACCCCGATGGCGCTTTCGCATACTCCGGCAGCCTTTCCCCACCGATAAATTTGCTCCAGACATGCTTCCAGGCCTGGCCTCGCTGCCTCCACAAGCCAGTTCCCGTTGAGACCGCTGTCGATTTGCTACTTCGCGGGGTCATACACATCGAGCCAGCCGTTGGGGAAGCCGCAGTCCTTGCCTTGCGGCGTTTCATGTCCGATCCCGCACATGCATCTACTGTCCTCAAGCAGTACAGCGCACTCCTTTTCGACTCCACCCACATAATCCAGGACGGCTCTGCGCAGCGCCTGGTCCTCGAAAACGCGCGCCTCCTGAATCTCTGGGCAAGTCTCTTCGACGGATGGATGCACGAGCTTTTGGACCAGAAAGCCGACAGCCTTTCTGAAGACCGAGTTGCACTCATCGCATCGAGGCTGGACGAGTTGGAGGCTGGAGCTCTGTTCCTCCTCTGTTACTCGTCGCGCCCCATATATACTACAGGGGTAAAGCTGTTGCGCCTGCTTCGCCTAGTGACAGACCACCTGTCCTCGCCTCTCCAGGTGGTCACTGAGGCTCGACAGCGGGTCATCGACGCACTGTACAGCAAGTCCCAAGCCAACATGCTCCTCGATAGCTTCAATCACGTCCTCGAGCCTGAGGATCAAGAACGAGCTAAGCTATGGCGGGAGTCGACGAGAGAGGATGTTTTGTTACGGATTGCGGATAGCGATGACCCAAGGGACAGGACCATCTGGCAATGGGTCTTCCCAGGCGTCATGCAAGTCCTCATGTCGGAAAGCCCCGAGCGGCAACCGCAGGTGCTGTGGATCCTCCGAGAGAGCCTTATCGCCGCAACCTCGCGGTTCCATCACACCATTGCTGTCATGGCCGGTCTCGTCCCGAGGATGCCTCCGTCTCAGCCACGAAATGGTTCGGCCGAACGCGAAGGCTCCAAGGTTTTCGGAGAGAACAGGTACCTCCCAGATCAGTGGTACCTGTGGACGAAGATTTTGTCGTCCATTGCTGCAGTCGTGGAGAATCGACCTGCTTTGGTCGAACGCAGTCACAGTCGTGGCCCATCGGACGCTACCTTCGATCGAGAGCGTCTCACGACTACGCGCGGTCTCATCCGATACCTCACTCCTTTCCTCGACTCGGAGCATTCGCTTTACCGAGATGCCGCCGTCTTTTGCATCAGCTCCTTCCCTTCTGCGGGGTATTCGCAGCTGCTCGAGGATCTCGGCCTCCTTCTCCATCGCCAGCTCTTGGATGACCCAAGAATCGGAGACCTAAGGCAAAAGGCTGCCCAGGCCTTTCTCCCTGAGCGTGGTCGTCGACAAGAGCGACTGTACACCGCCGTTGCCCGCATCTACTTCCTGACCGCGCACTACTTGCAAGACCAGCGCTCCAACGTGCGCCAGGCAGCGCTTTCCCCGGTTCTGCGGTTCGTTCGCAACACTCAGACGTTCCTGACTTCGGTCGATTCTCGAGACAACTTCAAGCTCCAGCGACTTCGGCGTTACTTCTGTGGCATAGTGGAGAGACTCTTTGACGGACTCAGTAGTCTGAGTGACACGGACCGGTTCATCCCTGCTAAGACCCACCTGTCGCTCTATCGCCTATGCGAAGAATGGTGCCAATTGGGCTCACAGTCAGATGCCGTCAAACAACGCCTCATCTATATGCAACGCTCCGCGACCGACGCCGTTGCCTCTCCGTCAGAAAAGGGCGAAGCTGTGGCTTTGTTTCAAAAGGAAACAAAGTTACTGTCTAAGGCTGCTATCGCTGCGATGGCGTCCGTTTGCGTAAGTGGCTCTCCTAATGAGTCATGGATGAGCGTCCTGAGCATTCTTCTAGGCAAAGGCGTACTTCCAGCCCGATACGTCCTCCTCGTCCCCGACGGAGGGACTTCCCGAGTATGTCAGAGCCTTGACTCCGAGAGAAACGCTCGACCGCATACATGCTGTTTTGACCTCCATGGATGAAGCAATCCTGACGAGCGGAAGGTACGCATATAGCCGTAGATATCTGTAGCCCTCTGACGACCCCGACAGGAAGGCCCTTCGGCTGCTCCTGACTCACAACAACGCGCTAGACGACGACCTCACGACTGAGGCTCTGCAACTGGCGTTTGTGACCGCACGGGAGTTTGAAACGAGCAATGCGCGGTTTTTTGAAGTCGTCGCCGACCTCGTTTGCCAGTCTCCTAATCACGGGTTCAGATTCGACCAGGCGGTCTGCCTGGGGTTGTCCAATCTTTGCCACACCCTTTATCCCGTCCGTCGCAGAGCGCTCCAGCTTCTCGAGGCCGTCCATCAACGCGCGTCCGGGATGCTCTCGCTCACTCAGTTCGAGGCTGCTATCGGGAGTTCCGCACCCAGCACGTACCTGCGCGCTCATCGCCTGATCTCCGACGTCCTCGCAGGGGAGCACCCGGACGATGCCACGAACGTACTCTCCTCCTTCGCGAAATGGCTTCCCCGAGTCTTCACCGTCGCTACGTGTCCATTGACGCTGCTACAAAGTCTGGAGTACTGGAGCCCAAACATCAACCTTATGGAGGACAAGGCAGACCTTTCTGCTGAAGGCCGGATGACGCTTCTTCACTTGATGGCCCTCACGATGCGTTACGCCGACAAGTACCCAGAGCAAGTTGAAGTCCTCTGGACGCGCCTCGTGGATGCACCCTACCAGTCCAATGGCCACGCCACAATCCGCTTTCTCCTAGAGCAGTCACCAAAAGTCGGCAGCATCACATTCATACGATGCGCGACGAGGGTCGTTGCATGCCTATCGCACTCTGTAATCGGTCGCGGCGTCTGGAAAGACCTCTGCAGCGTCATAGAACCCGCTCGCATGCTGCCAAACATCGACCATAAGTTGCAATTCCCGGAGCAAAGCGACATGGAACTGTGGTCCGAGCTGGACGCCCTCTTCTCGGAGCAGCCGCGGCAGTCATTGGGGGCCGGACAGTTCGCCTTGCTCTTCCTTTCGGACGTCGCCATCGAGCGGAGTTGGGAGTTCCAGGAACAGCTACCAGCTCTCTTGCACGCGATCTTCACCCATCTAGATCACCGATCACCCTTCGTACGAGAGTGTGCCAGACGTATGCTGATCCAGTTGCTCCGCTCGTGGATCCCCGGTTACGACGAACTTCCCGATCGAATGAACTACCCTAGCCGCTCCCTCCTCACCTCTGCCGTCGCGGAAGTTGAGCAAGAGCTTGAGTCGATCCTTTGGAAAGAAGACGAGAGCAGCAGCCAAGTGGAGCCCAAGATGCAGGAACTCTGTTCGCGGGTCCTCACGCTCTTGGTGCCTTTACACACAAAGCTCGCCGAGCGCTGGGGCTCGTTGGCGCTCCTTTGGGGAACCGCATGTTCCATCCGTGCCATCGCCTTCCGCTCATTGCAAATCTTCCGGGCACTTCTTCCTGGCACGACACCGAGCGACCTGGCGCTTTTGTTGGCGCGGCTTTCGAACACCATTGCGGCTCCCGATGAGAAGATTAGGTCCTTCAGCAACGAGCTGATCCGGACTTTGAAAGTTCTGGGCTCGTGCGAATCCCTTGACACGTCGCTTCTTCCCCAAATGTTCTGGTGTGCATGCGCATGCCTGTCAACCACAGTCGAAGCAGAGTTTCTTCAAGCAGTTGCGTTCCTCGATTCGGTATTGGGGCACCTCGACCTGGACGATGAACATACAATCAATACGTTAATCTCCCAACGTCCTGCTGACTGGATGGGCACAGTTTCTCTCCAGTCATCATTGCTTATAGGGCTCCGCTCCTCCATAACAAGTGACGCAACCTTCAAAATCCTACAGACACTTGCCAAAGTGACCGATAGCAGCATCATCGACCCAACCCGCGGCCGCGTGCGCGACCTCTACACTGTGGCCTTGCCCTGGTGCTACAGTTCGATGACAGAAGATACGACCGACGTGGCTTTGCAAATGTTCGCACAGGACGTAGGCTACCTAGCCGACCAGGAGGGGAGATCCAGCATCAGTCGCATCATGGCCTCTTTCATCAAAGGGCGTTTCCGCACCAAGGAGGACTTCCTTCGACAGTCCGTCGCCAGCCTCCGTGAACATTACGGTGACGAAGACTGGACAGAGGTTGTCACCTTGCTCCTAGGCTTGGTCCTTAACTCGGAGCGGTGGCTGCGTGTCTCCGCGTTGCAGATACTCAAGGTCCTATTCCAGCAAAGGGAGACACGCAGCCCCGTCGAGCTCCTGGGTTCCGAGCTGCTGATGCCACTCCTTCGCCTACTGGAGACAGATCTGGCACCCGCCGCGTTGGAAGTTCTCGAAGAACCTATGACCATCTCAGGCGGCCCTCCGGCCAAGCAGGTCCTCCGCATGAGCATGCAGCTCAAGTCCCTGACCAAAGAAGTCGAGCCTGCCACCGACGTCTTCGGAATCCCGGAAGAGTCGGGCTGGTGTGTCGCCCGACTGGAACGCTCACAGGAGATCTGCCGCTCGAACATCATGGCGGTATTCGAGACGTGCAAAGTCCCCTCCCGGCCGTCACAGATTCACTTTGAACCCGAGGACGTCGAACGCCTCGCCTCGCCCGCGCCGTCGGAGGACGACGACCTCGGTGGGCTGGTGCGCAACCTGCACGAGCTCAGCACGTTCTTCCAGGGCGACAACCCCGCCGTCGATGTCACGCCCGCGTCCGCGATGCCGAGCCAGCAGCTCGAGGCGCGCGTCGCCGCCATCCTGGCCAAGTCGACCGAGTCCTCGGCCGACATCCCGCAGACGCCGTTCGTCGACGTGTTCCGCGTCGACAGCGCGGCCGCGTTCGACCGGGATGGGTCCGAGGACGACTCAGACTACAGCTCGGACTCGGATGCATTCGTGTACGACTCGCCGTCAGCTTTGCGCGCCATGCGGAGTGTCAACGGCCTGCGGTTCTGAGAGCCTGTACTGCCCTTTTATCCCCGTGGGTTGTCGCGTTCTGGGTTCTCTGTTGGCCGTGCCGCTGACCTGACCTACAGATCATCCCATACTTATGACACACACGACCATCTTCCTCGCACTGCTGCGACATCATCTACGATAGACTCCCGCCCCGACCCCATGACTTATTCTGTTCCGACTCCCGTCTCTTTCCTTGCAGTAGAATCCTCCTGTCGATCATCATTCACGCCTGTCACGTCTCGCTCATTCTCCTAACATATCTGCCCCGACCGCACAGCACTATCCTACCCTACACATTGGCCCCCTCCCGTCCCGCCTCCCTTCTGACTCGTTTTGCTTCCCGTGTTTCGCTCCGCCTGCATCCCACCCGTGTACGCTGCATCCCACATACATCAGTATCAACAGACAGCCCAATGGCATTACTTCGTGGAACGTCTAATGTAAATTATCCGCTGCTATTAGTAGTCATAAACCCAGGAATCGCGCGTAGCAGAATCTACTGTTGTCTGTTGTCCGTTATGTACCTAGCACCGCTCGAAGACGCGGTACAGGTCCGGTAAGCTCGCCACTTGCACCACGTCGCGCGTCAGCAACGACTTGGGCGGGACCAAGTAGCGCTTCATCGCAGGGAACAGGACGTGCTCGATCTGCCACTTCTCGGACGTCTCCTCTGGCCTGCCGTCGGCGCCCTCTGTGTTGTCGCTGCGAGTCTCCTCCGCGGCCAACGGGCCCGGCCCAGGCGTGTAGAAGTACGCGAGCTCACGCAGGAACGTGCCGAAGCATTCCTGCTCGCTGGTCCAGTTGACCTACGCCCGCATCAGTGGGCTGTGGGTGCGGGGGAGAAGGACAGGGGAGCGGCGCGCACCTGGGGCCCGAGTCGCATCAGGAAGAGGGGGAGCTTGTCCAGGTTCGGCGTGAAGTCGTGCAGCAGCATGGGCAGCGTATCAACGGCGCCGTCCGCAGAGACGCCGAGCGAGAAGTACTCGCGGAGCATCTCGCGCCGCGAGATCAGGATGTGCGCGATGGACTGCCAGGCTCGCCGTGGTCAGATCGCGCGCGGAGAGACCACGGGGCGTGCCAGCTTACGTCGACGATCTGGGGCTTGGTGAGCTTGCTCTGCTCGGTGTCTTGTTCTGCTTCGACGGCCAGCGTGAGCAGCGCGCGCAGCGGGGCGGGCGGGTCGAGCTTGAGTCTGGCGAAATTACCGAACTGGCGCAGCCCGAGCTGGTAGAAGAGCTCCTCCCTGCGAATAAGCGTGTCAGCCTGGGTCGCATAGAGGCGAAAAGCTGCGTACGCGAGCGCGCCGTGGTTGACCAGGTACAGCTTCGTCGTGTGCTGTACGAGGCTCAGCTCGCGCACGACGTCTGCGACGCCGACGAAGACGTGCTTGCGCACGATCTCGCTCAGCTCTGCGTTGCACTCATCAGCTCCGCCAGGACAGGTGGCGGCGACCATTTTCACTCACGGCTATGCTTGGCTTTTTCGACGTTCTCTCGCAAGCTCAGCACACTCGTGAGGAAGCACGTCGACTGCGGCACCTCCTTCACCTTCCGCCGCTCCGGGACGGTGTCAGAGCCGTGTCGCGCCGCGACCGCCGCCGTCTTGTCGCGGTCACCCGACTGCGTCGGGGCGGGGAGGAACATCGAGTCGAGGGTACGGTCTGCGCCGGATGTACGGACTTTGTGCTGGGAGAGGATCTTTTTGGCCACTTGGGTGCCGGAGGGCGGGGTTGTCGAGGGCGTGTCGCTGCCCGCGCTATCCTCGACCGCCTTTTCCTTCCCTTTGAGAGATTTCGTGGTCTCTGGCGCCGCGACTCCACCGGTGAGAAGCGTCTGGATGTACACCTGCTCAGTATGTCCGCCGAGCATGCACGCGCAGACGTTTTACCTGGTACTCGAACGTCCGCTCGCCAACCTGAGCAAGTTTGGCTTGGACAGCGTCCGCAATGCGCTCCGTGATAGCTTCCTCATCCAGGAAGTGAACTTCGCGTTTTGTGGGGTGCACGTTGACGTCGACCGTTGTTGGATCAAGTTGTATGCTGTTGATGTCAAATCAATATCATCCCCAGCATCAGAGCGGATCCGACTCACCTGAGGTACACGAACGGTGATGTGCCTTTCGGGAGGATGCTGGTATAGCAGGCCTCGATGGCCCTCTTGATTCGTGAAGATTCTACCAAGCGGTCTGCGAAATGCCTTAGCCGGTTCACTGATCCACGACGGCGAATTTCCTTACGATTGATGAATAGCAAGAAGACCATCTTCTTCGAGTGGTAGTTGGCGCTGGTAAAGTGCGCCTCCGCCGTCCAGCCTCCGTCTGTCCTGCTGTCGCCCGACCTGCCACCGTCCCCGTCCCCGTCATCGCCAGGGTTGCGTTTCCGCTTTCCTTTCTTTGGGGCAGAGACTTCGACGGTGAGCAGGTCTTTGGCGACGCCCTGACCATACGCAAGGCGAATAGCTTGCTGTGTCGTGGACGATGAAGGTGTGGAAAGGTCAGGCGTCGACGTGCCGACCTGGCGAGACGTGTCAGCACAGTCAACTATGTCCGTGCGGACGCATACATACCCTCTTGCAGAGGAACGAGACACCCGCGTTGTGAACCGAATACTTGGTGACGACGTCCAAAATGCGTGCATACTCCTCAGAGGAACCACGGAGAGCCGATAGGCGCGCTGGAGTGTTGTAGAACATGTTCTCCACCTAAAACATCGCGCATATATGCGGTGCGTCAACAGCGGAGAGAAAAGGCTAGCTTCGATGCACGCACCGTGATAATTGTCCCGTCGTTCCCAGCGCACGGCTTGGGGTCTACGCTCGCCCCCTTTTGCGGTGGCGCGAGCTCTCCGTCGAGGTACGCAGCCCTGCCAACACACACACACGATCAAACCCCTGCGCACACTCTCCCACCAACATCGGCACGCACTTCCACGCACAGGTGTCTTTCTTCGTCTTGGTGACGACGGTGAGGTTCGCGACATGCGAGATGGACGCGAGCGCCTCGCCGCGGAAGCCGTACGTCGTGAGGTGTGAGAGGTCCGCAAACGTCGCGAGCTTCGACGTCGTGAAGCGCTGCGCGAGGATCGGCAGGTCGGCCTTCTGCTCGCCCACCCAGGTGACCCGTCCGTTGTCATAAGCCAGTTGGGAGGCGGCGGCGCACCTTGATCCCGCACCCGTTGTCCTGGATCTGCAGCAGCTTCATCCCGCCCTCCTTGACCGTGACGCGCAACGTGGTCGCGCCCGCGTCGAGCGCGTTCTCGAGCAGCTCCTTCAGCGCCGACGCCGGGCGGTGGATGATCTACACGCGGTCAGGACCCGCCGTTATGACGCGCAAGGACAGGGACGAGTCAAGCGCGCACCTCGCCCGCGGCGATACGGTTGATGAGGGACTCTGCGAGGCGGCGGATGGGCTTTGGCTCGGGACGCAGCTCGTGCTCGTTCTCGTGGGGTGCGGTGTCGGCCATGGTGTCAGGAGCAGAGAGGCCGTTGGAGACGACATCGGGCGGCGCGACGGGTCAGCCAATTCAAAGAGCTTCGACGCGCGCTCCGTCTCCGTGACGCGATGCACGTGACCGTAGGAGATAAGATAAGATTGAAAGATCCGATTAGACAAAGCTCCGCGTCGCTCGCGCCGGTGAGTGCGATTGATAGCCTGGCTATTCGCTCCCGCCTCGTCTCGCTCTCTTACCTTTACCACTACCATGTCCACCGCCGAAATTTCTTCCTCCTCTGCGACTGGCGCATCCGTCCTGCCCCCGTCAGACAAGTACCGCGGCGCCGTCGTCGAAGTGCGTCCCACGCACTCCATCACCTCACCCGCTGACTCCCGCCCGCCCGCATCCAGGACCTCCAGCTCTCACCCGCCTTCTCGCTCCCGCGCACGGAACTCATCGCCCGCGCGGTCGAGCTCGCCTACGACCGCGACTTTTCGCACATCCCGTGCGTCCCGCGCGCCCACCGGGTTCCCTGCCCCCGCTCACCCGCATGCACAGTGTCCTGGGCAAGAACCGCACGCTCCTGGGCTATGTTGACGTCGCGACGCTCAAGCGCAAGTGGGAGGCGGGCGCGGTCGACCCCGTGCGTCTGCCCTGTGCTGCTAACAATGCCGGTGCTGACCGGGGCGTGCCAGACGGACAAGATCGCGGCGTGCATGAGCCGGTTCAACCGCTCGCCGCGCACGAACCCGTACACGCTCATCACGCCGCTGACGCCGCTCGCCGAGCTCGAGCGCTTCCTGCAGGACCACATCTTTGCTCTCGGTGCGTCCCGTCTCATCCCGCGCGCGGGTCTCCCCACTGGCGCGGCGCTCATCATGGCCCGGCAGTCACGGACTACGAGCGCAAGTTCGTGCTCGGCGTCGCGACGCCGCAGGATCTCGAGGTGCGCGGGGTGTCCCAGATTCACACCCGCCACCGCCAGACCTGACATCCTCTCTGTTCTGTGTGCCAGGCTTTCGTCTCGCGACGGGCGATCTAGCGCCCCGATTCGTCCTCGCCCTTGCTATCGCTATCGCAGTTTCTCCCCCGAACTCGTGTTGTATATCACCTACTTGGGACGATGTTGTTACCCAGAGCACTTCCGCTCGACCTATCTTTGGAATGCTTGCAGTTGGCACTTGCGCCGTAGGAGCCTGGGCGTTGCCCAGGTGCTGAAGCCTCTAGAGTTGCCTGATACCCCATCCCTTCAAGCCTCATCCCGATGCTTTCTCAACGCCAGAGGCTGACTCGACCCGATCTCGTTTAACTGATCAGACCAAGGGCCATGCCATCAGCAGAGTAAAACTGCCTGCTATCCAAGCCCGCACGCCGGGGGTCATGTGCACTAATGGTACAAATGCCAATACAACCAATCTCCGTCCGCCCGACATCAAACACAACAACATCAGCACACACGCACGCGCGTTCGTATGTAGATAGAACTAGAAAGGGCGCGGCCCGAATGTTAAGAAAGTGGGGTATGCAATTAAGAATAAGCAAGCGGGCGAATAACGTGAGAGGAGCAGGCACTACGACGACGACGACCCCGCGAACCAATGAAAGAGCGGGTTGCGCGCGCCGGGAAAGTATCCTGCGCCCGGTCAGCCTCGTCAAGTCAATAATCCGGTCAAGGGCGGCACACGCACCAAACACGATGACGGGCCCCCACGCCGCGAGCAGCAGCGCGACGTGCTGCGTCCCGAACGGCGTCGGGGGCTGGTCCCTGGCGAGGTCGACGAGCGTGCTCAGCGCCGCGAGCAGGAGGATGAAAAAGAACGCCCTGCGAACGCCAACCCATCAGCACGCGGGCGGACGCGCATGTACGCGCTCAGGACAGCACGCACATCTGGAACACGATCAGGCGCCAGATCGCAGGGCCGAGCCCTGGTGGCCGCCCGACCGACGGCCGCGGCGCGGATCCTGCATGTCGCGCGGGTACCGCCGTCAATCCCAAGCAAAGGCAGACATCTAACCGCCACGGCGCACTCACGGTAGAACTGCCGCACAGGCTTCAGCGGCGGCGCGCCCGCGTCCTCCAGCACGCCCTCATAATCCATGAAATCCCGCTCGTCCTTGAGGATGCTGTCTGCGTCGTCCTCATCAACGCCCTTCCCCCGCTCCGCCTCCTCGACCTCCGGCAGCCCGTCCAGCGCACGCTCGGCGTACGCCACCGTCGGCAGCGAGCTGAGCGCGTCGGCCGCAAACGGGGTCGCAGGCGGGTAGGAGTGCTGATGCTGCTGCTGCGCAAACGCCGCGACGACCGCGCGGTCCTGCTCGAGCCGCGCCTGGACGTACTCGGGCGAGAGCTCGAGACTCGGCCGCAGCGTGCTGGCCGACTGTCGCGTTGGGAGGTGGAACCCGCGGCCTGTATCGCCCGCGTCGAGCGAAATGCGCGCACGCGACGGGGATTGTGGCGCGGGCTCGGGCGGTGAGACGGCGACGGCGACAGCGTCGGGCGCGTCAATTGGGTACAGCGCGCCTGGGTCGGGCACCGAGGTGACGTAGCGCAGCGGGTGGCCCGCGTCACCGTCGAGCGGCACAGCGCGCCGCTGCGGCGACGGCACGGGCGCGAACGTGATGGGCGACGGCGTCTGCGCGCGGTCGGTGTCGGCGAAGATCGTGCTTTTATTCGACATCGTCGGAGACGGCGGTGCGTGATAATGGTGGTGGTGGGCGGCAGGGATGAGCAGCGGCGGGAGGGCAGACGAGTCGAGGTAGACGTGAGTGTGCGAGGACGAGGCGACGACGGTGTCGACGGTCTTCGGGCTCTGCGGACGCGAAGAAACGCGGGTGCCCGAGCGGTGCAGCTGGACGTCAAACTTCGAATCGTTCTTGTCGTCGGGCATCTGCGAGGACAGCCGCGTGGGTTTATCGGTCGCGGGTCGGCCGGTCGACAGGCGCGACAGGCGCGCCATTCGCGAGTTGCGCTTGGGCGCGCGGACAGACTGGACCCGCGTATCCTCGCCCAACCAGCCGCGGGTGCCCGCGTGCATCTTGATCACGCGAATGGCGGTGATGGTCGACAGGGCGAAGCACGGCACCAACAGGGCCATGGGAGCACCCGCGTAGCTGAGAAGCCGGGGCCTTGGAGAGCGGAGTGAGGACGCGGGCTCCCACACGGCGAGCACGACGCCCAACGTACCATAGCGGCGAAACGGAGTCGCAGTGCAGGTCGTCCAGCGGCTTGACCGAGCCCGTCTTGAGGACGGCCACGAGGTGCGCGGTAGACGCCAGCACCGGAAAGGCGACGACGAACAGGTAGTACGTCTTGCGCCACATGAGCGCGCTGCGGGGAAACCGACGCGTGAGCACACTCGCGCGACGGGAGCGATGCGGCGCACGCACGAGCCCGAGGCCTGGATGGACTGGTACGGCCTGAAGACGGTGAGGTAGGTCGCCCACGTGAAGCAGCTGCAGATGCCGGTGAGGACGTGCGCGCAGAAGCCAATGAGCACGGCCTGCGCGACGCAGAAGGCGTGGGGCATCTCAGCGGGGTTCATCTTCCAGATCATGCCTGGCGCGCGCGGAGGTCAGCGACGAGAACGGGGCGGCAGCGGGTGCTGGGAGCAGCGCACCGATGCAGAAGACGCCCTCCATGAGGGTGACGGTGACGCAGTAGAGGATGGGGGCCCAGTAGGTGCCGATGGAGGCGGCGAAGGGCACGAGGACGAGCCATGTCGCGATGACGCCTTGGGGCGGCAATGGGGGAGCGTGAGCGCGCAGTCGCGAGGGGAGAAGGGAAGAGGATAGGCACCGAGGAACGCAAAGACAAACCAGATGATCTTGAGGGCCAGGGGGAGCATTGGGGGATGGCTAGTGGCTCATGGGCGGGCGCTGCGTGGACGCAGCGAGCAGCGCAGAAAGCGGGGAGCTTGGGAGAGCGGGAGAAAGAGGCGAGGCGAGCGCAGAGAGCACATCGACCCTTGTCACGGCGTGGGAAAGAGACAGCGAAGCGCTTCTTCCCCTGATCCGAGCTGCCTATTCGGGAAATGCTTTGCTCCCCGCTTTGAACTCTGACTTGATTCTGACAATGCTCTAAGCTAGTCTTCGAGACCCTGCTGCACCTCGACGCCCTCCCGCACGCCCACCGCGCCCTCTAAAATACCCGCAGCAGCTTCAACGACGCCCCCGCCCTTCCCCTGCGCCTGTCCGACCTCGCTCTCTCCGCTGAGCGCCCGCGCTGGCGGCTCCGAAGCCGCCCCGGCGGGCACGCGCTCCAGCGCCACTTCCACCTCAATCAACGCCGCCCCCAACCCAACCGCAAAGTCCAAATCCTCCCGTTTAAGCCGCACCGTCACCACCCCGCCCTCACCCTCGCCTTCGCCCTCGGCCATGTGGAACGCGGGGATGAGCCAGAACCAGCACAAGAATACCTGTAAAAAGACCGCGTGAGCGCCCGACCTCGCTACCAAGAGCCACCGCGTGGCACTTTTCCCATGTAGATCTTGAACCGCACTTCGCGGTGCGCGTCGATGATTACTCCGCCGGTCTCTTTGGCGCCCAGCGTCGCCGTCACCACCTTGCCCTCCCGCTTCTGCGCGTGCCCCGGCGTCAGCATGCTCCCAGGCGGAGCCTTCGTGCCGCACGCACCTCTTCGCCAGCCACGACGCCGAGCGACGCGAAGCTCCGCACCATCTTCTGCGCGTCCCACCTGCCGTCCGCGAACACTTCCTGGATACTCTCGGCCGCCGCACCGTCGGCCGCCGCCGCCGGGACCATTGCGTCCCCGCCTTCGCGTCGCCTCCCGATGCCCCCCACACCCGGCGCGCGACCCCACCGCTCCCACCGCTCGAGCGTCTCGACCAGCGCATCGTCGTACCGCGCCAGACTCGCCCACAGCTCTGTTGGCCCCGCGGGCGCCGGCCGGCGCCCCGCGCGGTCGAGCACGCGGCTCGCCGCCTTGATCACGCCAATCCGCACGCCCGTCTGCTCCGCCATCCGCACGCGCACCTCCCGCACGCGCACGCGCTCCGGCGCGGGCGGCGGGTCGTGCGCGGGCGAGGTTGGCGGGTGAGGGAGCGCCGGCCAGAAGCCCGCCGGGCCCTCGCCGGCGAGCAGCAGGCTCCAGTAGTACAGCCAGCGCCGCTGCGACGGGATCGACACGCCCTGCCGGCCTTTCTTCGGCGGGGGGCCGCGCGCGGGCGGCGCGTCCGCCTCGGACTCCTTGTCGGGGCTTGAGGTCGAGGAGGAGGAGTTGCTGGACGGGCGCGGGCGCATCCGCCGCGACGTATGCAGGTTCAGCACGTTCGCGAGCGCAGAAGACGACGTCGTGCTCCGGGATGCGGCAGTCGCTAGCACAGGCGTCGCCGGCGCGTCCGTCGAGAGCGCCGCGGGGCTCTCGACCCGCGCCGCCTGCCCATGGTCCTCCGCCTTGACGCCCTCGAGCCGCTCGCTCACTCGCTCCACAAGGTCGGGCGGCGGCTGCGCGGCAGCCCGCACGGACGCCTCGTCCGCGTCCGTGTCGGCCGCCGTTTCGGTCCCCATCGTCCCCTGGTCGCCGGGCATCCTGTCCATGAGCTCCTCCGCACGGTCCTTCGCCCACGCCTTCTGCGTGGCGGCGGGCGCCGCCGCATCGGGCGCCTGCAGCGTAGGGTGCGCGAGCGCGGTGTGCCTCGCCCATTCCTTCTTCGTGTAGTTGCGCTCGAGCCGCGGCGCGCTCGGCGGTGCGTTGAGCGAGAGTAGGTACGCGCACGCGAGCGTGCCCGAGCGGCCCTTGCCCGCTTTGCGCACATCAGCGCCCGCACGCGCAGGGAAGGACCGGCCGCACCTTTGCAGTGCAACACGGCGACGCGCTCCGGCGCGCCGTCGAGCCAGAGGCGCATCTCGCGTGCGACGAGCGGGAGGAGGGCGAGCGGTGGCGCACTGCAGGCGCGCGTCCATCAGTCAGTGGCGTGTCCGCTGATTCTCGCCCCGATGCGGAGAACTGTCGCGCGATGCCCTGTCGCGAACGAAAGATCCAAGGCGGGCATCGTGATCGTGGCGGATCACACGCACGAGTGGGAGACTGGATGGATATAGGGCGGTGCTTACTGGTGATCCGGAAAGGGGTACCTGCTCATGCGCCCGCCAAAGACGGCGGCGTCGTACGTATTCTCGCGCACGGGGCAGAAGTTGAAGACCCAAAAGTTCGTGCCGTGGCGGTGCGCAAGGAACTTCTGCGCGTCCTCGCGACGGTTGCGGTAGAGGCCCTCGAGGCCGGTCGCGGGGTATCCCATGACGATTACATTGTCTGTGATGTAAGATAGATCTGTCACGGGTGTCAGTGGGCAGCTCGCTCGCGGGATGGTAGACGATATACCTAGGTCGAGGTGTAGCTCGCCGTCCTTGAAGCGGGCCTTTTGGCCCGAGACGATGCGGCGGACAAAGTCGGTCATGTTCGTGCTTGGTTGGTTTGAATGGTCGTCGACAGAAGCGTGATGGGGTTCAAAGGCGCGTATACTTACACGACGTCAGTCACCAGGCATCAGATGCGATGATGTCATCGGGAGCTTGGGGCGACCCGCGGTCGACGCACACAACCAACACTGTGGAGCTTACAAACATTGGCTCTGAGAAGATTGAGAGAAACAGGTTCGTGTTGGGACACGCAATTAGTATTGAATAGATAACGCGTGTTGGCCGGAACAGCAAACATATTGAACATGGACAGCCTGGCTAGATTTACCTGCCACCTGCCCCCCGGGGCCCCGGACCAGCACCTGAGCTTTCAGCGCTTCACCATGGAGATATCAAAGGGCCGGACCTGAAGATCAGAGAACGTATCAGTATTGCGCAAAGGAGGATCACAACAACAAGCGGTGGCGGGGACAACGGTCAGCTTTCCGTTCTTGACCGCCTGCCCGCCCGGTTCCTCTCGCTGGACTGGGTGACGTCCGCGCGGAAAGTGTACCTGGGAGGGCAGACGGTCGTGGCCTCAGCGAAGAGTGCTCCTCTCGGTGTGGTGTGGGATTGTCATCACGAGAATACGGGGAAGGGACGTTGCGAACAGTTCGAGTCGCTCACCGTTTCGATGTCGTTGGCACGTGGCAGGTTGGAAGCTGTACGATACGCGCCAGGGATCCAGAACGTGTCCCTCAGACACGGCAGGGGAGGCCATGGCGAGCTCCGAGCGTGACCGGGCGAGGAGTTGAGCGGGATGGCAAGTGCAACGGCGGTGGTCGCGTGGAAGGGGCTCCAACGCCGCCCGGACATGAACAAGGCGCCCCCGCCTTATGCACTGTACCGCGATCACTCGTCCTCGGCCAATATCTCGAGTAGAACCCACACCCGCACTCACATTCGCCAGGGTTACCGTCTGTCGCAACGGTTCTTTTCTCGCGCACTACCACCGAATGCTTCCCGTGGAGCAGGATCAGGCTCCTCCGAACATGGCCTGCAGGCCGTGCACGATCACTGCGTCTCGCAACTCCTCATCAGCAGTCTCTGTGATCACTTCGTTCTGACCGCAACGTCATCTCTATGGCGCTATCATCCTACGTGGTGCAGCCCGCATAAATATAGCTCCTGCCCCGCCCCCGCCTGTTCCTCCTTTTCGCGCCTCCACGACAGCGCGCGACACCCTTCGAGCAGGGCTCGGGCCACCTTTATTTCTCTTCGCATTAGACGACTGGTCGTCTCCCCCTCTTACAGCATGCTTCCGAACCCGCGCGCGTACGAGCCCCAGAGCCCCGTCGAGATCTTCGGCAATGGCATCCGCGCAACGCCCTACACAAGCTTTGAGAGCGGCTTCGTCTCGGTGCGCGTCGCCTTCTGCAGCATCGCATGCACGTCGCTGACCCAGCCGCGCGGCATGCGCAGGCCATCGTCGGCGCCGCCTTCCTCTCCGCCCTCTCAGTCCTAATGCTCGTCTGCGTGCGCGTTCCCCTGCCCCCTACCGTGCCCCCGCGCTGACAGACAGACACCCGACCCCAACACCAGATGAACGCGGTCCGCCCGGCGCAGTACCTGGCCGCCCACACCCACGTCAAAGCCATCTTCGGCTCGCTGCTCCTCGCCAACGTCCTCCAGGCCGCCGGCACGCTCCTCAACGCGCGCTGGGTGCTCGACGGCGGCGTCACCTCCGGCGCGCTCTGCAGCGTCCAAGGTGCGCCCCAGCGCGCCTGTACAGTACGCGCGAGCTGACGTGCGCAAAGGCGCGATCAAGCAGGCGGGAAACGTCGGCACGGCCGTGTGGTGCGCAGCACCCCCGCCGCGACGCGACGCGATCGCCCGCTCACGCGCCCCCGCAGGTCCTTCGCGCTCGCGCTGCACGCGTTCCGCCTGCTCTTCCTGCGCGCGCACGTCTCGCGCCGCGGCAAATGGCTCACCCTCGCGCTCGGCTGGGCCTTTGTCGCGCTCGTCGTCGGCCTCGGCCCGCTTGCGCTGCAGCACAAGGACCGCGGGCCGTACTTTGGCCCCTCGGGCTTCTGGTGCGTGCGTGCGTGCGTGCGTGGGGATCTCGGCGCCGCGCTGACGCGCCCCGCAGGTGCTGGATCACGAGCGAGTACCGCCTCGCGCAGACCTTCCTCGAGTACTTCTTCGTGCGTCCCCCGTGGCACCCACATTCGCCTGCCCGGCTGACCACGCCCAGGAATGGCTCTCTGCGCTGAGCAGCTTTGTGCTGTACGCGGCGGTGCTCCTCCGCGTGCGTGGGAACCTCGTGCAGGACAGCGCGGGCCGCTGCGCGCTGCGCTGGGTCCCGCGCGCGGAGAGCTGGCAGCTCGCGTTTGCGCGGGACTACCTCGACTCGTCGATGGTCAAGGTTGCCGCGATTATCGTCTGGTGCGTTTTCCCCTTTCTCTTCGGCGGCGGAGGCTGACGCCGCGTCAGGTACCCCGTGAGCCGCGCCGCCTGCCGCCCACCGCGCCGCGCACCCCGCTGAACCGCCGCCCCGCCTGCCGCAGGTCACGTATACGCTGCTCGTCGTGCCCATCTCCATCGCGCGCTTCGCGAGCTACGCGGGGCACCCCGTGCCGCAGGCCTGCACGTTCCTCGCGGACCTGGTCTTCGCGCTCGGCGGTGCGTCTCGCCCCCCGCGCACTCTCACGCTGGCTCACCGCCCGCAGGCTTCGCGAACCTGCTGCTGTTCCTGCGCACGCGCCGGCGCATCCCGGACCCCGCGACGATCCCCGCGTTCGCGACGCCGCGCGCGCGCGTCGAGAAGGGCTCGCCGCGCGCGGCGGGGATCACGCCGTTCGTGCTCGCAGAGCCCGAGTTTGCGCGCGAGGGCATGGCCGAAGAGGTGGACGCGAAGGCGAATAACCGCGCGAGCACGGGCTCGGCGTTCAGCGTCGCGTCGCACGAGTCGGTGGCGCCGCTCGTGCGCGCGGGCGCCAGTCGTGTGTAACAAATGCTGTATTTTGTACTGGCATGCTTGTCAACAGAATGGTATCCCGAAGCAGACTTGTTTGGCTATCACTCTGCGCGATCGCTGTGCAGTGCGCTACCTATACGTTGTTAGATCCGCCGCACTGCGTTGGTTGTGATCCTTATTCCGCGCGTGATGCAGCTCGAGTCAATGGGATCTCGGCGGAGGTCCCGGTCTTAGGTCGCGACGCCGCATCGCACCAGGTCGTACGCAGCCCAAGCTCAAGCAATGATGGCCGCATATTTCCTCGCGCACGCCCGAAACGGACGGCACAATGGCAAAAAGTAGTAGTACAGGGGGTATGTGGGTCTAGGTTTACAACATGCTGCGTGGTATGTATGTACGTACGTGTCGCTACGTATCGTGTATGCGTCTCTGTGTCTCTCATGGCGCGCGTGTTTTGTGTGATGCGTCGTCGTCGGGCGTGCGGCGTCGTGCCCCGTGTCACCACGCGCCGACCGCCTGCGCCCACGCGTCGCCCACGGCGCCGTCCGCGCCCTTCGGCGCGAGGTCGACGATCGTCTCGTCCACGACCGTCCGCGCGTCCCAGTCCGACTCCGCGTCCTCGGAGGACACCGGGCTGGCGCACGCGCCCGCGATGGCGATCGGCGCACCGGCAGAGCTGAACGCGTCCGCGAGGCGCGCGAGCGCCTCCTGTGCGTCCTCGCCGATGCACACTGGAGCGTCGGGGGGCGACGACGGCGCGAGAATATCGCCCGCGAGCGCGCCGAGCACGCGCAGCTTGAGCACGCACGGGCCCTCGCCGACGTGCTCGACGCACTCGGAGAGCTCCTCGCACACGTCCTCGAGGTCCTCCGCGAGGCACTCGACGTCGACGCCACGCAGCGCGCCACCCGCGGCCGCCGCGAGCGCGCGCAGCGTGTCCGGGATGTCCATGGGCGAGACGAGCGGCGTCAGGCGCACATGCTCGAGCGCGGGGAGGCTGAGCGGCGGGTGGTGCGGCGCGATGCCCGCGCCGAGCACTGCGCTGCGCAGGTGCGGCCCGCCTGCGCGCTGCAGAACGCGCGTGGCGCCGCGGGCGTTCTCCGCAGGCGGGGCGTGCGCAAAAGCGCCGAGCTCGAGCGTCTCGAGCGCACAGCGCACGGGTAGATCGGCGGATGCGAAAAGCGGGTCGGTGAGGGGGGTGTCACGGATGGCGAGGTGGCGCAGGGTCGGGATAGAGAGGACGGCGGGGAGGGTGGGGTTACTGTGCGGCGGTGTCACGTCCGCAGTTGCGGGTGGGTGGCAGGGGAGGGCGGCCGGCGGGCTGCGCGCGAGGTGGGCAACGGAGAGGGACTTGAGGCTGGGCACCGCGAGGGCGATGCTGACGGCCACGCGCTCGTTCCTGCATTATACACACACATGAGAATGCAGTTTCTGGTGCAGGACAAGGGCGGCGGGGCTCACAGGTAGGCAGAAGAGGTGACCTCACTCGGCTCGATGCACAGCTCTGCGAGCTGGTCAAGGGCGGCAAAGGACGAGGCTATGTCGCCGAGCTCGCCCGCGAGACGGAGGGTAAGCGCACGGAGGCGATGTGCTTGGGAGAGGAGCTGGCTGAGCGCCAGCGAGCACACGGCGTCTGCGGGGAGACGGGCAGCGTCGGCGGCGGTGCTGAGGTCGAGCGAGCGAATGTGCGACGCATGGTCGGCGGGCACGTGACGCAGGAAAGATTGGAGCGCAGGCAGCGAGGAGATGGTCACAGACTGTGGATCGCGTGCTTAGATCAACGAGGCGTGTGGATCATGCATTGCAAAGACATACGTTGTAGATGGTTGGTATACAGAGAGCACGATTGGCTCGGGAGGATTCGGAAAAGGCGAGGAGGGATGTGGTGTCGAGGAGGTGGGTGATGTCGAGCTGGATCTCGACGGGGAGGGCGTGCCAGGAGGGCGATGGGAAAGACATGTTAGGATGAGATGCGGGGAAGGACGGGAGTCGGTGTACGATTTGAGGGGGAGAGTGTATATATATGTCGAGAAGCGAAGCGACCGACCAGCACGGGGCGGGGGGACAAGTCCTAGTCAGAGCGCGTGTGGCCGTCGTCCAGGGCGAGGAGGGCGGTTTCCGAGATCTGAACGTGCGTGATCGACGAGCTCATCAAGACGCCAACGCAGGCGAACGACTCGGACGCTGCACCGGGAACCTCGAATCAAGATCCTCTCTCCAGCGCCTGTCAGCCTCCTCGTCCACCGGGCCCTCTCCGCCCCTTTCCGTCTCCACCCCCGCAGTGCCTTTCCGTCCTGCAGCGCATTCCTCTGATAATCAGCCCTCCTCTCCTCGTCCCTACGACGCACATCACCCTTCTCTAGCCGTGCCCTCCAACATCACCCGCATTTTCCTTTCCGCGGGCGCGGGCGGACCTTCTCAGACGAAACACCGGACATACCGTCGCGGATCAATCATCTTCCTCTTCCACTCCGGATCCCCTCTTCTCTTCCACATGTCCGTCCCCCTTCGTCTTGCCATCCTCCTGCCGCGTCTCAACATCTCGTGCCTAATTAACATCAACTCCTCGACTTGGCTCGTAACCGAACACACTGACACGAGGCTAGCGTCACTATTTAGGTAATCCCTCCTGATCCCGTCCTTGTCGGCCTCTGCAGGGAAACGCAAGGTCGCCTGGCCATCCACACCTGCTTCTCAATTCATGAACACCTATCGCTGGCACACGCACTCCCATCTATGGCCTCATGCGCAATGCGCGGACCCAGACGTGGGAACCTCGCATCTGGAATACCAAATCCCTGATGCCCTCCCACTCTTTCGCTTCTTCGACAGTGCCCCCCGCTTACACGTCTCGCTGCTGGCAACAAAGCCATCAGCCCGTCGCCCTCCCTCATCTCCGAATGACGCAGCTTACACCACCTCGATCGCCCACCGCGTAGCACACCTTCCATTAGACGCGTTCTCAGCTTATGTCAACAACGCTCCACCCGACAGTCTCATCAGTAGGCACGCTTGGAAGACGACTCCCTGCCCTCCCTGCCCTGGCTTCCACGCTAACCTTCTAGTTTATTCGCGTCGGTTTCCTGCGAGACAGGCCACTGCGGCGAGCTAGTGGCCGTCTTCATCTCCCGCAACGCATATGTTCTCGCGTTCACTTCGCGTTCATACGGAGCTATCGGCCCAAAGTCTTCCGCCGCCGCCGCCGCCGCCGTTACACATGCTAGCTACGGTTTAATTGCCGGGTCCGTATCCCCACAGTCCCTTGGGACTAAGCGAGGGCAGGAACAGCCTGATGAGCCCCCAATTGCAAAAGATCTCTTGGAACGACTGTAGCCTAGTGCACTCCCCGCATGTTTATTCGACACACATAGGTGCTTGCAGCGACCAAGGGCGCATCTGCGTCAGCTAGACACTTACGGCATAATCACTTTGCTCTTATTCGCAGTGGCCCCTCCAACGCATCGACATGAATTTCATTTGTACACCTTTTTTTCCCTGTTGGCGCCCATAGATGCCAGCCGGCCCCACATTGGTGCTTCGCTCCTGTCAGCTCCCTGCTCAACTTGGGATGGCGCAGCCACCCCCATCAACGTCGCGCGTTCTGACCGCCCCTCTGATCGCACACCAATGTGTCAGCGAATCAGCCCTCGCGCAGGTCACCGGTCATGTCCATGGTGCGCGGGCCTGCCACCGCTCAACGTCGGCGCAGCCCGCGGGATGTCGTCGCCTCTACAACAAATGGACGTCGCGCACTGGCAGCAGACTCCCCTCAAATTCCTCCCCAGCGGGGCCTGCCAAGGCGCCGGTCGCGTGCCCATATGATCCGCCGGCCCCGTTCGCGGATTCAGCGTTGGGCTGGAGTCTGCTCTGCTGGAGTCTGGACTGGGTATCCCCATGCGCGCGCCCGGGCGTTGGCCGCGTGTCCGGGGCCGGACAAAGCGTCCAGCATCGTCGCAGTGCTGTCAATCTGCCATGATATCCAACAAGCAAGTAGTATTCTAGCAGAGCACCCTGCGCGCGCGATGGCCAGTGCGCATCTGCCGGACGTAGAGTACACAAGTTACATATGATTGATGGGGTTCGCTGCTGGGCACCGAGCGACGCGCCGACGATTGCCTATCGCCTGTTGCCAGAACGGGCACCGCAATCTTATTGATTGAAGATTAACTGTATTTACATGCTAAGTAAAGTGCATAGCACCGTGCCCCGCGCGCCCGCGCGCGTGCTTCTTTGCGCGCCCGGCAGATCAGATTGGATCAGATCCCCAAGGCTGGGCCGAGCAGCCCCTAGCCTGGCAAGCCAGGGGCAACTCGACTCCGCACGTGTGCCGGCCCGCGGCAGCTTTGGCCTGTGCCAGATGCAAGGCCGGCCAAGCTAATCTTGTGTAAGTAGGATGGGAAAAGAAGCACCTGCACCACCCCGCGCGCTCGCCGAGGCGACCGTAGGGCGGCACTTGCGTGCACACCGGTCGAACCCCGCCCACTTCGGGGCTGTCTGCGATGCGTTCTCAGCGCGCACGTACGTACATACGTACATGTAGAGTAAGTACTACTACAGCACTGCGGTCGCTGGCCTACATACGTTCCTGCGTGCCTCTGCGTGCGTGTATCACCGCCGCTCATATCGTCCTGCAACCCGCGCGCGCGAAGGCCCGCGGGGCGGTCCGTCGGGAAAGCCTAGGATCACCATGAATAGATGGCTGCGCTCCTAGAGAGGGCGTTACATATATCGCGCTCCGGCGCGTTCCGAGCACCTCCCTGCACGGCACAAAGCGGGCTCGCCGCGAAGATTCGGGTTCAGCGTTCAGGCAGAACACTGGGCCATCCCCTGGAGCTTAGGCAGGCGCTGGGTTAGCCAAGCTGGCGCTGGGGCCACAAGTACTGCGCAGACCACACACCTGTGCGCTCCCTAATCGCGTCGAGTTGGGGGCTCGCTCCGCGGTGCGTGACGTAAGAGGTCCAATGATGCCAATGATGTCAGCTTCTGCACAGCAGAGCTCTCGCCGCCACCGCTTTGGGACGCAGCAGGCGCCGAGCTGGCTCTTTGGTTTCAGCGTCGTCCGAGTCGAGTGTGTGATCCCCCGTAGCCTGGTCTGGGGCTCGTACGGAGTGCCACCCATCATTTCAGCGCATCTGGGGATACTCATCTAGGCCTCGCCGTCGCTGGGTTGCCGGGCGCGACGCGCCTTGGTGTCGCTGGCGCCTGCGGCCACGACGCTCGCAGCCACTAGCGCCGCGCCGCGCCTCGTTATTTATGTATTGAAGTATTGAGGCTGCGTGCTACTCGCTGCGTATGGTCCTGCTCGTTGGTAAGCCCCTGCGTCAGCCGCGAGAAGAGCAGATTGTGCAGTGTGTCGCCTTTTGCAAATGGACTTGGACAGGCACCGGCACGCGAGTCCCCGGCCGCCCTTCCTTTCGACGCCGCATTCTGACCTGTATCATGTATTTCTGGGAGTCCTCGATAGTGCGGTGACAGGCTTCGCTGCGCCGCCGCGCAGCTCCTGGGGCTGGGGTTGGGGCTGAGTCACGGTTCTCGTATCAATGGAAGGAGAAGGTGGGTGGCACTGTCATCTTGGCGCAGGCGACGCCGCTGCGCGGCGTCCGGGCAGCAAGGAGTGTCGCCGTTAGCGCGGCTGCCAGGGTCGTCTTGGGGTCTTGAGACAGGAGCATGCTCGCGTTGTGCGTGTGTAGAGGGGCGTCCTGCGCATCGGACAGCGGGGTTGAGCGGTCGGAGCGGCACCAGACCGACTGGCAATAACAGCAACAGACTGGGGACATGAAGACGCTCGACCAGAAGCGGCGACGTCGGTCTGCGCTCTTGTTGTTGCGGCGCGTTTCGGGAGGCCGACATTCACGCGTGAACAGGGCCGCAGCGGCGTGACGATGCAATATTGCTGTCCTCTGATACTGTGATGGCTGGGCACTAGGCCCGCAAAAAGCCCACTGTTAGCATCGTCGCACAAGGCCGGACATGCGATGTCGATATTATGGGTTATTTGTATCTTCTAGAGCCCTGCAGCTTGTTGGAGCGCAAGGCAGCGCTGGAGGTATTGCTGCGGCATGACACTGCCCTGTTATAGGTCTTGTCTGCGCACAAAGGTCCCATGTAGCACAGAGCCACGTAAGACTTAAGCCGGGCCAGGTGGTAGTGCGGACTGGAAGCGGTTCGAAGACAAGGCGGCGTCGACAGGCTCAGTTCTGTCTACAGCTGTGGTCATCGTGTCTAGGGTGTAGCAAGCAACCGCCAGGTACAGAACAAGATAAAGCGCCTGGTGTGCGTGTCGATCGTAGTGAGTCCGGGGTTAGGTCACGACCAGTAGGATGAATGAGGCCAGCAGGGCAGGATCGGGGTTTGTATATGCTCTAGTAGTCGGGGTACACGAGGGCACATGGCACGCCGCGGAGAGCAGCGACCGGAGCAAGTGATCAACAATAAATTTGTCAGCGCTGTATAAAGTTCTAGAAGGTCCCAGAGCCGGTGTTGCGTCAAGATTCACACCCCTGGCTTATTGACAGCTAGTGCGAGGGCCGTTGAGATGGTGAACCGATCGAAGCGCGGTGGTCGTTGAATCAGAGAACGAGTAAATAGGATGCTTTGTCACAGGAGCAGCCACGGATTGAAGATGTTGATGCCTTGATGAAAGAAGAACATCGTCGAAGACTGCAATCAAGACGGGCGGACAAAGATGGTGATGATGGGGAATCGGGGATGGGCGCGAAGGTATGTTCTCAATATGTTCTCTGGGAAATTCTGGTTCCGCGCCCGGCCGTTGCCGCGGCAATTCTACGGTTACGTGGGGCCATGCCATTCTTGTGCTGGCCATCTGCGCTCCTTCTGCGCTCTCAAACACGGGGCAAGCTGAAACGTTCATCGCACACGAACCTCCGTCAGTTCTTCCGTCACGCCAACGCAAAGGCCGCAGTTGGTGTATTCGGTGGCATCGACCCACACGGAGCCACAGCACGTCGAGCCGACTGCGGTCATCGGTCAAAATTGTTCTGAAGCCAATTACGCGGAGCCCGGAAGGCCAGAAAAGCTTCCGGGGACCTCGCTTAGCTTGGCAACGCGTTGCGACGTGCCCGGGATTGCCTCATCAGCTTCTTCTAAGCCGCAACACCCCTGCCCGTCTTCTTAATATTCACTCGCGCATGCACACAGCAGGCGCGCCCGCTTCCACGCGTCGCGGGAACGTGGTCGCGCGCAACGCCAAGAACATTTCGCCAGCTCTTCGAGGTCACAAAGCTGCATCGGGCTTCGCGATGGCAGAGCTTATCGGCCAGGGATGATGATGGGTCGAGCTTCCAAGGCGTGCACTGTGTTTGACCGAAGCAGGGCGGCACCAGGGAATCAGTAGGTTCTACCTCTGCTGCCAGCTGCCTGCGAGCTCGGCAAGCGTCGCCCCCCATTACCTATTTTCTGCTGCTTCGGAGCGCATGCCCCAGATATTTACCCCCGTTTGCTGCAAGCTCAATACCGCGTAGCAGTAAGATCAGCCGCCCTCGCTGAGGCGTATCGCGCCGCTGCCCGCGGCCGTATAAAGCGCTCCCAGGCGCCTTTACCGTCATTCTTTTTCGTCTCCCTCCCTTCGCTCACCCACCCCTTCCGTCGCGTCGCGCGCACCGCCGTTCCAGAGGCGGCTTCGTGTTCTTCCCCACATACTTTTATTTCACGGTCGGACGCTCGCTGGGCCTCCCGCGAAACCGGTACAATCGTGTGGCGAACACGCCTTGATAGCATTTGGAGTATGGTGTCGCGCAGCGCTGTCTCGCCTGCGCCGAGCGAGTACGAGGACCCGCTGAGCAGGTGGGACGCGCCGCCTGAAGGAGAGAGTATCGCAGACCGTGAGGCACGGCTGCGTCAGGAGCAGGAGGCAAAGAGGGTGTCCGAGAAGATCGATGAGCAGATCAACCAGGAGCGGCTCGCCTCCAAGCGCGGACCGAAACCCGTAAAACTGCTGCTGCTTGGTGAGCCTGAGGCTGGCATGGTCCTCTGGATCCCGAAATGAGGTACTGATAGGAACGCAATCCGTTAACTTTCCTAGGGCAAAGCGAGTCAGGTGCGCGCTGCATTACGCTCCGTGTTGAAGCCGCGTGATTGATTGGAATGGTCGGATGGGCGGGTAGGGAAATCGACAACATTGAAGAGTGCGTTTCATGTTTATTTGCGGGTTTCGCCAGAACTCAATAACCAGGTCGCCTGGACAGACTTCCAACTTCTCGCGTCTCCGAAGGTCCGTTCGTCTGCCCTATATACGTGCTGCAGTGAGCGAGTAAACAAACGTACGGGGTGCAGGCTTTCCGTGCTGAGCGAGCCATCTGGCGCGCAGTCATCCAGCTCAATGTCGTCCGCTCGATCCACCTCATTCTCAATATCATGTCGGAGGCCCAGCGTAATCAGCAGATAGTCTCCCCACCAGTCTCGCCGCGCCTGGAGCCCGTGAAGCCGGTGTCCGACCCATCGTCTGACGACCCGCCGCGTCTAACACCGGAACATCTTCGCTTGAAGATGCGGCTATCTCCACTTGTGCAGGTCGAGGAGGCGCTCGTGCGCAAGTTGCAGGCATCTGCGGGGCAGCCGGGGTCGGGCTACGCAACCTCGACGGTCGACAGCTTCTCCGCTGCGCGCGAGGCTGAGTTCGCCAAGGAGGTCGCGGTCAATTCGGGCTCTGGCTGGAAGGGGAACTTTGCGGTGAAGATCATGTCGAGGAGCAAGTCGCGAGCGGACAGCGATGAGGACTCGGACGGCGATGGGATCAACTGGGACGACCCGGATGACCCCGGACGCGTGATCCACGCTTGCGCAGAGGACATGAAGATGTTGTGGGCTGACCGGGTGGTACAGCGCCTTTTAATCGCCAGCAAAGTGCGGATGCGCGAGATGTCGGGCTTGTGCGTCTCTTCCCCGCTTCACCCCGCGTTCTGCCGTGTGGGCTTCTTACGAATGGACTGGGGTGATTGTGCAGTTTCCTGGATTCGTTAGATCGAGTCGCCGCGCCGCGCTATGTTCCTTCCGACGGTACGAGATGCGTAACCCCGTCGGGATCCCAGGGTAGTGAGCGCTGACGGGCTTTGCTCGACCCCAGATGACATTTTGCGCGCCCGAATCAAGACACTCGGTGTAACCGAATACCGTTTCCATCTAAACAGCAGTAAGAGACCGGCTGTGCGATGTACCGCGTTTTTCTTACCCCAACGCGCTAGAGGCCGCGAATAAGATTACCAGCCGCGAATGGCACATATTCGACGTGGGAGGACACAGGTCGATGGTACGATGTTCTGATTAATGTATTGGGCACACGCAGGCTAATGGTAACTACTACGTGCAGCGAGGTGCGTCAGCATGGGGGCCGTGAACGGGAACTCATAACCGCGTTGCAGCCGCCTGGATCCCGTTCTTTGACGATATGAACGCCATAATCTTTCTTGCTCCGATCAGCTGTTTTGATCAGTCGCTCGAAGAAGATCCCAGCGTGAACCGTCTGGTGCGTCTTCTGGGGCGAGCATGAGACAGAGCCGTTGAACGCAGAATGAATGCAGGAGGACTCGGTCCTACTCTGGAAGTCCATCGTGTCGAACCCGTTGCTTGTGCACACAAACATGGTGCTGTTCCTGAACAAGTGCGACATCCTACGGGAAAAGCTATCGTCTGGTGTCCAGTTTGGGCGGTACGTAACGTCGTATGGAGATCGTCCAAACGACTTTCAATCTACAGCGATATGTACGTGCCTTCGCCCCCACATGATAGTACATCTGGGCCCACGTGAATACCTGCAGATCTGCGGAAGAAGTTTCAAGGCATTTTTCAGGAGCAAGCTGGCAGGGGCGGCAAACGCCACTTTGTGTGCCATCTAACCTCGGTCACGGTGGGCCAGGTCGGTCCAGGGCTTAGCCGAGTGCACTGACTGGCTTTCAATTTCAGGACCCCAGAGAGATGTCGCATATACTAGTCGACGGTAAGAGTGGTCTGATATTGTCGGGGGCCGACCGACAAATGCTGACGCCATCGGGTTCACAGTGGCCGATTTTGTGTTGCGGGACTATCTGACGCATAGTGCGTTAGCATAGACGAGTATGTTCTAGATAGTAATCAGATTTGATACGTTCATCTGCACCCTTCTATGATGCGCGCCCCAACGGAATTGGTGCACGTGACCGTGACCCACCCCAAACCGGAGGACTGCCGGACGGGGCAGATGTCTGCTGGCCCACGAAGCGCTCCGAACTGCCTACGTTAGGACCACTTCCCAGTCCACCTGAGTCGTCTTTGTGGCCTCGAAATGCGTCGAAAAAACCGTCGGTCCTTGGGGAAATTGCAGCGAGCGAGGCGCGAGGAGAGGGTGCGTTGCAGGCACAGGAGCCAAGTGGCCGCTGGCCGCGCTAGCCGATCGGACTTCCCCAACGGTTCTCCACAGGCTACTACATAAGCCACTTTCCTGTGCGCAAGCAACCGCCGTCACAGCTCATCCCGCGACCGTTCCTCCTTCCTCGGTTCCTCCATTCTGGCATGTCCTCGGTTCCTCCGTCCAACGTAGGGGCGGCGAAGCTCAACAGTGGCCTCCGCGAAGAGCAGCCCGCCGATATAAACATCCCTGATAACTATGTCGAGTACACCCTCAAGAACTCTAAGGCACTGCCACCCATCAGCTGGAACAACTGGTGGAGGGAGCTCAACTACCTCTCCCTCTCCATCCTTGCGATCACCCCCATGATTGCCATCTATGGCGCTATGACTACTCCCCTTCGGAGGGAGACTGCTATTTTCGCGGTGTTCTACTACTTCGTCACTGGTGTCGGTCAGTCCTCTGAAATTTTTGACTTGCCGCGCTTACGGGCCCCTGACGACCACTTTTTTCATAGGCATCACCGCAGGCTATCACCGCCTGTGGGCCCACCGCTCTTACAATGCGTCCAAGCCCCTGCAGTATTTCTTTGCTTGCGCGGGCGCAGGTGCCATGGAAGGCTCGATCAAGTGGTGGTCGCGTGGACACCGCGCGCACCATCGCTATACCGACACCGAGCTTGATCCCTACAACGCTCACCGCGGCCTCATGTGGTCCCACCTCGGCTGGATGATCATCAAGCCCCGGCGCAAGCCCGGTGTTGCCGACGTCTCTGACCTCAGCAAGAGCGAGGTTGTGCGGTGGCAGCACCGCTGGTACGTCTGGCTCATCATCGGCATGGGCCTCGGCGTCCCCACTCTCATCCCGGGTCTCTTATGGGGCGATTGGCGTGGTGGCTACGTGTATGCGGGTGCCGCCCGTCTTGTCTTTGTCCATCATTCGACGTTCTGTGTCAACTCCCTTGCCCACTGGTTAGGCGATGCACCTTTCGACGACAAGCACACTCCTCGTGATCACCTTGTTACCGCGCTCGTTACCTTCGGCGAGGGCTACCACAATTTCCACCACCAGTTCCCCATGGACTACAGGAATGCCATCCGGTGGTATCAGTACGACCCGACCAAGTGGTTCATCGCCATCTGCAGCTTCTTTGGCCTTGCCTCGCACTTGAAGGTAATGCTTCTTCTATATATGGAAGGTCAAATCGGTATTCATTACCTTGATAGACCTTCCCCGACAACGAAGTTAGGAAGGGCCAGCTCACCATGCAACTCAAGCGTCTTCGTGAGACCCAGGAGGGTCTGATCTGGCCCCAGGATAACACCGATCTTCCCGTTGTCTCTTGGCAGAGTTGTAAGTTCGAATTGGCACATTCGCTTCCGTCTGGTTTCCTAATCCGTACTTCTTCAGTCCAGGAGCAGTCTCAGAAGCGTCCTTTGATCCTCGTTTCTGGCTTCATCCACGATGTCTCGACGTTCATCGAAGAACACCCTGGTGGCCGTCACCTCCTCGTCAAGAATATCGGGAAGGACGCGTCGACTGCTTTCTTCGGCGGTGTTTATGACCACTCGAATGCCGCACACAATGTAGGTTCCGAAATCAACGGAATCAATGCATATACTCACATCCTGCCAGATGCTTTCCATGATGCGTGTCGGCGTGCTACACGGTGGTGCTCCCCACGGCCTCGAGGACAAGGCTATTCCCCCTTCGCAGCGCCTGCGCGTGGCAAGGCACAACGAGCTTTCCAGCCCCTACAGCTCGACAGCAATGTCGGATGGCGAGGGCATGCTCGGTTGATTTGACGAGGTTTAGACGACTGGCAGAATCGAAAAGGAGGGCAACAGGCCCTGCGTTTACAGGACGGTTCCACACGTACTTTGCAGCGTTGATAATAGTCGGTTAGAAACTACATGACTTGTTTCTTGATCGAGTAGAATAAATGACATTCACTAACGATGAAGGTTTGAACTTGGGACGTTGTACAAGATCGCCAGTACCGGTGAATGTCTACTAGCTTGAGCCCGGTGGTATCGGCCACGAGCTTGTTCAACTGGTCCTGCTTCGCCTGAGCCACGGAGCACTCTCCATTGCGGAAGGACTTCCGCGATCGGCATAAGGTCATCGTCACCGGTCCCGGTCAGCAATCATCGGAGACTAGGAACAATGTGTGCCATGCGAGGTGGCTGTGCTCTTGGAGTTTATTCGAGGAGGGATTTACAGTCAAGCCTGTCTTAACCCATAGCCTTCGGTGGAAGCCCAAAGCTATGGGTTATGACAGGTTATGGGGTTTGGGAGGCACCGGTGGACCTAAACCAAGCCTAAATGAATCGCCTGTCGAGTCTCGACATGGAGTCTCTTGGCGATGCGTAGGCCGAGCAAGCCCTGCCGCAGCCACATCTGCCAGTGCAAGACCTGTTCAACCCAGCTGCCTTAGCCTGGTGACCGAGTCTCTACGCGACGCCGACGATGGCAAGCATGTACCGTGTATAGACAGCTGCTTAGTGCCATCCCTGGGTCCTTCAGCTTGGTCTATTAAAACAGACCTCGTCAACGGACGGTCATTCTCTCACAAGTCGTCAACCGCAGTTGTTGAACCCTTTGATACTAGCTACGGGGGTGGAGCCAGTAAATTATTAATCAAATAAGGGATGGCTTACGCCTCCAGAGGAGAGGTCCTTCCTGTCCTGAGTCCGCTCCCGAGCTTAAGGACCAGATGCAGGGGGTAACGGCATGATGCCGCCCAACTCACCTCGCACCACTGCATCAGCGCCTATCGTCGTCGCCACCGAGAGACTCCACCCAAGAGGCGATCCAATGCAAGGTAGCCAGACATCGAATAAAGCCAAAAGAAAAAGAGTTTTGACAACCGTAATACAAACGCCTGCTTATTCACGAGCTTATGCATCGGCATCGAGCTATGCAAACGCGAATCATTACTATTATTCCTCCGAGTAAGTCAGAAGAATAGAAGGGTTGGGGAGATACGTCGAGCTTACTTCGCCATGCAGGGTCCGACAGCTTGCGGATTTGCGGATCGGTTGGACGTTACAGGCGCATTTTGTCGCGTGCCCGTTATCCAAGTCTTCCTGTAAGGAAATGGAATCGGCATCTCGAGACCCATGCAACGTGAGCGTCGCGCGCGTGGGGGTCGGACACGAGCAGTCATTGGTGCAAGGTCAGCCGGCTATGGCATCGCAGCCTCTACCATCGCACCGTCATTTCGGACGGCCGAGAAGCGGATGGGGACGCGGAGATGTAGGCGATAGGTGCAAGGCTTGCAGAATTTTTGTTGTAAAGGGTCGGAGGATAACGAACTATGAGCTTCCCCTTCTGTGCCAGAAAACCTTCAGATGTGAAGACCGTGAGGCCCGACATCTCATTCTCCAGAGAACTGAAGAGGTTAGACAGGAGTGCAGAAGGAGTGACTTACTCGGGGGTGTGTCGTCTTGCATAGCCTGCCGAGTCGCATTGGGATCGATGGCAAACCGCGGATCGGCCGACTCGGAGGGACGTTGGCCCAAGTATCGGGGTCAGTCTCGACGCTGCAGCGCAGGAAATAGCGGCAGCAAATTCATGAGGAACCAGACCATCGACCCTCAGATATCCACGGTGACAAGTGGGTGAGTGAGAATGGCAAGGGTTGAAAGGGGCAAACGGGAGAGGGGACAAAAGGCGAGACACCCCCCGCCGCCTAATCGCCACTGCGCCAACAGTGGCGGATCCCACGTCCAGATGCTAACGACCAGATAGAACCACCTGCCGAAGAGGAAGTCCTCTGCGCACGCCTTGCTTATACCCGGGCGGTGCGAAGCAGGAAGAGTGGGCGCGACAGCCCTCAACTATGCCGCTGAGGACGCATCAGCGACGTGGATCATTCTCAGACCCCCGCTTCTCACCGATCCGGGGAAAGTGGGCGCTTGCGGGTTCGAATTGAGGAGGGTGTTAGTAGCCGGATGTGTGAAGGCGAGCCTAGAAGACATATGCTGTGAGAGTAAATAACGGACATCGAGGCTCACGACCAAGCGCCCGTCTGCTATTCGGGCCCTCGGGATGCTGGGGGTGCCCGATGATAAATGCAACTTGGGTCTTAGACGGAGGCCCTTTCTAGAAGAAATGAGGACGGGTATCATGGCCAACCGGAGCGCCGCCGCTGGCCGTGGTCGCGGAGAGCGGTTTCCTTGAACGAATAAGGAAAACGTAAGGTGTGCGGGGCGCACGTCCCAGGGCCGACGAGAGTGCTACCGCCGAACGACCAGTGGGAGAAGGGCGTTTGGCAGCCCAATATAGGGTGGCGAGGCGAACAAAACACTGACTTATACAGGTCTGGAAGTCGGCATGCCGTCAACATGGCACCCATCACTTGGCAGCGAAGTCGAGAACACAGGCTAGAATGCCAGATAGAAAAGGTTATCAGACATCGGCGCGAGGTGATTGTTTCCCAGGAGAGCATCGTTGCTTCAGGGATATCGGAACGGTTGGTGTTCCATGACAGTGGTAGGTAAGCGGCGCATCAACACGGCGAGCGCGCGAACAGAAGCCGGAGGCTCAAGATTAGGTACTTCCCTGCCCCATTTCGCAGTGTCCGCTGTGAGTGAGGTAAGACCGGCAAGAAATGAAGGCACCGAAGGCTGCTTTCGAGAGATGCCATTGTTGAGATCGCTGTGTCACGTATCTGCTTCGACGTACCGCGTGCCATGGACCAATCCAGATATCCCAGAAGATGTTAGTAGTGCTGCCGTTTTGATACAGAAGGCGGTCGCTAGAGGTTGTGGGCAAACGGGTAGGGAGAAGCCAGTAGCAAGAGAATGGAATGCGTGGCGTCAATCCGGGGTGGGGTAGGTCCACGAGAACCTGCAAACGAGGGAGACGCGAGAAACCTGAGGTCGCGGCAGATCCAGGGGGGCCAGAGGCATCTAGGCAAGATACGGGGCAACTTTAAGTGAAGCGACTGGGGAAACTTATCGAGGAACAACCAGCAGCATGCGTCTGCACTTGATCTGATCGTAGAACGATGAAGTGGTAACGGAAGTTGAGGGCTGGGAAGTTCCTTGAGCTCAAAATTGAAGCGTCGCGTGATGAGGATTCCCTTTTGCACCATTTCACGCATTGCATCGATAGCGTTTATTCGGGAAGAACTCCGAATTATACCCAGGTAAAAGTCAGCGGCGTAGCTGAACCGCTCAACGCCGCTGTTACGAGCTGTTCCCGGGGGGCAACTTTGCCTTCCCAGGGCTACGAATTTATGCAGCTCGAACATGTCAAGCCCGTCAAGTCCTTGGAGGGAAACTTTTGGGCATACTCCAGAAGGCACCAGCGCCGGTGGTCTCGCTCCGCAACTGTACGGCAGTCTCGTCAGTAACGCAGTCGCGATAATTTGGAAGCGAAGCCAGCCCACGCAGTCACCCCAACTCGCCGAAATTGACCGGTGCCAGATTATTCATCGTAACATTTGCTGACCTGTGTACTACCGAGTCAATGTTGCGGGAGCGCGAAGTCAGCCTCAAGGACAAGGCGCCTCGTGAAGCTCGCCCAGGGACATGGGCGACAAAAACAGACGCTCAGGATTCGCAGTGCGCCTATACTTCGTGGATGAGGTTCAGCCCGCGACTGGGTGCATCCCGTGGAGGCTTAGCAACGCCACCGAGCCGGACGGTTTGCGTTGATGGCTATGACCGGCACGGGGAAACCGAGAGGTGATGTCGGTTATGGAGTATGCGAGCAGCACTCAAGCCCGGGAACTTGCGGATCAGAGCAGACGAGACCGCAGAGAGAGGACATGTTTAGCGATGAACAAGCAGTGAGAATGTCTTGTACGCTAGGGGATAAGTGTCCAGCCAAAGCACGGCCTGCAGAGGGCATTGGCACCCTCATTCCGCACTCGCCCTCCGGAGTTTCCTTCATAATACTTCCTGACCAAGAAGCACCGGAGTCCCTGAGACGACGAGTAAGCCGGCCTTCCTTGGAGAAACGATGGGTTTCAGTGCCGCCTAGGATCCATTTTTGGATTGGCCAGCGGCTGCCACAGGCCCCCCCAACTGGTGGTGACATTCAGCCGGCAGGACACTGGTCACCAGCCCCAATGCAAAGCACTAGAATCACAGTTTCTGACAGAGACGATGAGTGAGCTGGGGGCTTCGGAAGTGCTTGAGGTGTCTACAGTGGTGCTCGAGGACAACTCAACTCGTACTCGGGGTGGACTCATCAGAGAGCGCCGGCACCACGTGGTGAGTGAGGGCGGATGCCGGGCCGAATTGCATACGCTTGCGCCGGAGTGTTTGAACGTTTGAAGCTACGAATCAACGCCTTTGCACCTTGATTGCATCCACGCCTGCCACCATGGGTTTCGTCACAGGTGTTAGGGTCCCTTCTTCTGCCATCCTCTGCTACTTCCTTTCGAATATACGTACGCGTGTGCGCTGCTGGACCGACTCCGGCGAGCCATACGTGGTTACCGCAGCGCGGCGTGGTCTTACATGTCGCCTACGATAGCCATGCGGCGACTGAAGGCGTTCGATTGGCTCGCTAACGTTGCCTGGTGGTTCAATCATGCTGGTGTTGCATGCGAATTGCTGACCGCGGTCTTTCGATACCGTGCCCACATCGCACAGCAGCCAGGGCTCAAGCGAGGGTCACATTGAGTTAGAGGGCTCAAGGACATGCGGAACATCTTCCGTGCCTTCCTGCTGCAGTTTGCGGGATCGCCGTGCTTATAGGTTGAAAGGTTGAATTTGGGGCTGCCGTGAGTACAAGCTCCTTACTCCTTGCCCCGGAAGGCGCCGCGCAGGGCCATGCTGAATGTCCCGTGTCCGCCGGTTCAGCGTCTCGATGCTTCCCGAGCGGCCCCTGCGGAGCACCCCGCCTCCACAGGCAGTCGCCGCCCCTTCATGCTCATCCCCAACGCGCCCTCCGAATGTCGCATCTCCTTCTCGGCGCGATGTCACCCCGACTTCAGATAGATGCGATGCCGCAGTGTGTTATCCCGTGCGCTACCGAAGTGCTTACGTCCCATCTGTCCCCGCCCTCCCAGTACGTGTCTCGGATAGCCAGCGCGTTGCGGCAATCACCTCCCACCTGCCTTCGTTTGCCCCCTTGCGTGTGTCCTCCCCTTATGATGCAGGACTTCAAGGAGGTGCACTTCAACCCTTCAAGCGGAGAGTAGACAAGGCGCGCAGTCACAAGTCCCACTGGCCTCCATTACAAGGCATCTCGTCACCTCAGCAGAAGGAGTGTGTTTAATGCCCTGCAGAGTTGACGACACTGAGTGGCTTCGAGAGCATGCCGAATTGCGGCTTCTCGTTTTGGAGGGCGTTTCTACCCTCCGACCCGATGCTGTGTTCGGATGCGACAACTAATTAGGTGACACCTAGACCGGACGAAAGTCTGCCACCGGGCAGATGCGTTACGGACCTGGTCCCTTCCATCTCAGATAGCCTTTTTCCAAATTCCGCATACTAGGCAGAACGTCTGGGAATGCGGGACCCGGGATACCGCAACCCAGTACGAAAAGGCGCTCTTGATTCCGGTGCGGTCTTCAAACGCCCGTTTAGTGAATTGGGAAGGTGGGAATGACGGTCAGTCCTCGGTCTAATAGTCAGCAATCGTCACTTAACCCTGCAGTTCAATCCGAAAGGACTCCACAGAATCTGAAGATTGTATTGAACATTTGCCTGTGATTGACCCAATTCTTTGGGCGCACGCTGACCGTCGTCACTCTCTCCCACAGTCCCTGGTTTCATGATAGCGCAGAGTGGGGCTACTCTCTGGCGCTTCTACCGACCTAATGTATCAGAGTAAAGAAAGAACGCGAATGCATGCTGTAGAGATGAGTAATGCCCCCAACTTTCACCTTGTAAGAAGTTTCTTTTCTTACTTATTCTTTGGTAGTTTTGCTGAGAAAGCTGCCGCCTTTAACCTGGCTATGCATCACCAATTACGCTCAAACCGACATTGTGATTCCAAGAGAACTTCTGTAAACGCCCGCCGCAATCTGCTCCACAGTCCCGTTACAGCGAATGGCAGCGTGCCGTAGATCTCGCAGTGCGTTGTGCTATCTCTATCCCCACGCGGAAGCCGCGTCTCTGGAACTTACGGTTCTGATACTCGTCCTGTTGTCTTCCATGATATCTTTGGGTCGTCATCGGTGCGTGCGACAGGGCCTCTCACCCCAACGTTTCGTCGGGGGCGTGCTTAAAAGGGGCCCTGTGGCGATACTTCTCTCCCTGGCCTTCCTGCCTCTGAGCCGCGCTACTTCACGCACTCGAAAGCCATGTCAACCCCTGTCAGCAAATCTGCAAAAGTCAAAACCAAGGGCGGCTCTTTCGAAGAAGACCCCGCTGATTTGAACATACCTGACAACTATGTCCAATATACACTCAAGAACTCGAAGGCCCTCCCCCCTGTTACCTGGAGCAACTGGTGGAAGGAGCTCAACTACTTGAGTGTGGCCATCCTCACTATCAGCCCCTCCATCGCCATTTACGGAGCGTACACCACAAAACTCTCTTGGCCGACTGCGGCCTTCGCTGTCTTCTATTACTTCTTCACTGGAGTTGGTATGTGCCTCTTATCCGATAGTCTTGAACATGTTTGACACTCCGCCGCCCACTTAGGCATCACCGCAGGGTATCACCGCCTTTGGTCCCATCGTTCCTACAATGCGTCTATGCCACTTCAAGTATTCCTTGCCCTGGCTGGCGCCGGCGCTGCTCAGGGTTCTATCAGGTGGTGGGCCCGCGGCCACCGCGCTCACCATCGCTACATCGACACCGACCTGGACCCGTATGACGCAAACCGCGGCTTCTGGTGGTGCCATGTTGGCTGGATGCTCGTGAAGCCGCGCCGCAAGCCCGGCGTTGCCGACGTCAGCGATCTGAGCAAGAGCGCAATCGTCCGCTGGCAGCAGCGGTGGTACGTGACGCTCATCCTTATTATGGGACTCGCGGTGCCGATGGCCATCCCCGGGTACCTCTGGGGAGACTGGCGGGGCGGGTTCGTGTACGCAGGAGCGATGCGCATGTCCGTGGTGCACCACAGCATCTTCGCGCTCAACTCGCTTGCGCACTGGCTCGGGGAGACCCCATTCGACGATAAGCACTCGCCGAGGGACCACCTCGTCACCGCGCTCGTCACCTTTGGGGAGGGCTACCACAACTTCCACCACCAGTTCCCCACGGACTACAGGAACGCCATCCGGTGGTACCAGTATGACCCCACGAAGTGGTTCATTGCGGCCTGCGCAAAACTCGGCCTGGCGTCTCATCTGAAGGTTCGAGCGCAAACTATTTTCGGGTCTTCCGTGCCTGACGCGCTGCGCATTCACAGGTCTTCCCTGACAATGAAGTCACCAAGGGGCAGCTCACGATGGTGCTGAAGCGTCTCCGCCAGACGCAGGACGGCTTAGAGTGGCCCAAGGAGAACGTCGAGTTACCCGTCATCTCCTACCAGAGCTGTAGGTTTCCATTCTGTGGCGTTGATAGTAGAACAATGCTTACTGGAGGGGCGCACAGTTCAAGAACAATCGCAGGGCCGCGCATTGGTGCTCATCTCGGGTTTCATCCACGACGTGGGAGCGTTCCTTGACGAGCATCCCGGCGGACGGCACTTGCTGGAGAGGCAGATCGGGAAAGACGCCTCGACGGCATTCTTCGGCGGTGTTTACGACCACTCGAACGCTGCACACAACGTAAGCCCTGCGCCTTCTTACGCCTATCAGGCTGATGGGCTAACCGTGCGTACGCGTGATTTCAGCTCTTGTCGATGATGCGCGTCGGCGTCCTGCACGGAGGCATGCCGCACGCCCTCGAAGAAAAGACCGTCCCGCCGTCGCAGCATCTGCGCATCACGCGGTTCAACGAGTTGCCGACTCTGAACGGCTCCGAGGCCGCGCAATCGGACGGCGCCAGCGTGGCCGCGTAGAGTGGGGTGCGATTGGGGCGGACGCGGGGATCAGGGATAGAGTGGGCAATGGGCACGGATGTTCTGCCCGCGTGCGGGGCGCCCATGCCGCACAGGGTACAGCAACGACTGCTTCTATTCACGTTTAGGTAGAGATCAGTACGGTAGATAGTTCACGTAGAGGGCCGTACTAGTGACGATATCATGGCACAAGTTCAACCATCATACGCACTCGGTGGAAGTCGCGCAGGCTCTCAACGTGTGGAAGCGGGTGGCATGAGCTTGACTAACAACAAACACGCGGCTCTGCGACAGCGCGCGAATGCCCAAGCGCTCACTAGCGCTCGACGCCGACGAACTGCTCTTCGCCGGCGGATGCCGGCGGCAACCCACGCAGACCAGGCGCTGCACATGCACACGCAAGGACGCGCGCAGGTTGATAACCTCGCGCGCTCTCGCGCGCCTTCTCATCCCCGGCAAACTACCAACAACCCGCGCGAATCCTCCCTAGCCGACGCAGGAAGCCCGCGCAGAGCCGCAGGGCGATATTACTGCGCAGCCGCGCCAGGCGCGGGCGTCCAGTTCGCAAGCGGTCGGCCGCACCACCAGAGCGCGGGGCGTCCCGCGCCCGCGCCTACGCCCGCGCCGCGCTCCCAGCGGACCTCGACCTCGCCGCGGAGCACGCCGCGCGCGGCGAGGAGCGCGGGGTTGCCAAAGGCGGCGCCGGGCGCGGCGCTAGCGCCGGGGGGCAGGTGCACGAGGAGGAGCGGGACGGGCGACGCGTGCGCGGCGAGGAGGCACGGGCGCGTGAAGGCGGACGCGGAGATGAGGAGCGCGATGATGGGCGCGTCGGGGGTGGGGTGGCTGGGCGCGCTCGTCGCGACGTGTTTGTAGACGACGCCTTCGAGCTCGCGGAGGTGCGCGGGGCCCATCTTCTTCGTCTCGGCCTTGCATTGCGCGAGGACGCGCAGGCGGCGCCGGTTGGTGATGCTCCACTCTGGGGCGTCGGCGCTGGGAGAGGAAGCTGGAGGGCGGGTGCCGTCAGTTTGGTGTCACCGGCGAGTCGGGACGGCAAGAGAGGTTAAACACGTACGGGTGGGAGGGTGTTGTTCGCTTGGGCTGAGCTGCTCTGGGAGCCACCACCAGCCGGTCAGGTCGATGCCTCCGTCGCCGCGTCCGCCGACCCGGGTGAGCGACATGGACATGGAGCTCTGCAGCAGCGAGAGCGACCGGTTCTCGAAGGCGGTCCCGCGGTGTACCGTTGAAAGGAGACCCTCTGCGAGGCGTCGGATCTGGGTTGCACGCATCGAGAGCTTGGATGGTGGGTGGACGAGGACCGAGCAGAAGCGAACAAAAAACAGCCGACGATGGAGCCCAAAACGGTGTATGACTAGAAATGCGAACTAGTGCGGTTTCGGGTGGTTGGGCGGCGGAGAGAGACGCTATGAACGTTGAACACCATGATAAGTATTTGACGTGACGGCAAAGCGAGTGCAAGACCCGACGCGAAGAAAAATGTAATGACCACCGCAGGGGTCGAACCTGCAATCTCCTGATTCGTAGTCAGACGCGATGCCATTTCGCCAGGCGGCCGTGCTGAGCATTCCAACAATAGGATTGTTGACCTCACGCAATGTCCGCAAACTCTGGTTGAAGCGGAATTTCTGCACAGTTATGTCTGTATCAACGGTTGGTTATATCTATGCCAATGGTGTTCACGGCTCGTCTGAGTGTTAATTCAGGAGTGGAGTTTTGAAGAGTGGGCGCGGAAAGAACCGGACGAGGTCGGGGGAAGCCGAGCTGCCGCATTGGGCAGACGTTCGCGTCCAGCACGTCCGAGTCCTCCACCAACTTCGCCGCAATGTCCTAGCAAGTTTCTGCTATTTCTCGTGCACTGCAGCCGCTGACCAGCCATTTGTTTTCGCTGTAGCACTATCCTTGGCCGTGCCATCAAAACCGAGTACCTTGCCATCGGCACGCTCCTCAGCACCGTCGGGTTGGCGTACGTCTCGTCCTCGGGCGGCAGCAAGGACGCGACCCCCAAGAACTCTCTGCAGGCGGTCAGGGACTCTGTCAAGTTCGAGTCCAGCTCCAAGTGAGTCGCCCCAGCTTGTTCGTTCTGCGAGCCAGAGTCTGACCTGGCACCGTCTACAGGGAGGAGGAAGAGTTGTACGTTTTCTGCACGCCTCACACGTTTGTTGAAGGTGGTCATAACTTGCCAGGGCCCAAAGCATCAAAACGTTCATCGCAGAGGCGGAGAAGGAGTCGAAACATTAGAGTTGGGGTGTGCTGCCGCAGCGCGCGCATTAGATGGGCTGCCCCATGCTGGAATAATACACTCTTCTTCTCCGTCGTCTGCTCCCCAGACTTTCCCGGGACACGCGTTGTGCAGCGTGTAGGCTGCTGCGTGCGCGTGATGTCTCGGGTAGCCTGAGACGCATTATTGCTGAGTGATCTGGAGTGCGGCTGCGGGCTTACGGCCTACGCCGCTTGGAAACGCGCTGGGCCGCTTCCGCCTCTGTAATTCGGTACGACCACGGCTTAAACCCACCCACACAATTTTCATGAACACCACCTAGCGTATCTGCGCCGTTGTACCATGTCCCCGCTGCCAGCCTCCCCGTCGTCGCAGACGGCCCCCAACGCCCCCACCGCCGCGAAGAGCCCCAACGCGCCCAGAAGGGCGCTCCGCCCGTCCCTCGACCCGATCGCAACCGCCGCCTTGTACGCCCCCCGCCAACTGCACCTCCCCAGCGCAGGCCCAGAGCCCCCGCGCAGCGCGCCCCATGCTACCTTTGCCCACATCTTGACGTCCTCGCCATCCTCGCCGTCCCCCGAGGCGTCCCACGCGCGTGCGGACACACACGCCGCGTCGCCGTCGCGCAGGCAACCGCCGTCGCGGCGCCAGTCGTCGATTTGTTACCTCCCGCCAGACAGCCCGCTCGCGTGGACGCCACGCACCCCGCGCACGGGTACGGATGAGCTGAACCGCGCGGCATCGCTGGCCGCGGGCAGCAGCAGCAGCAGCAAGAAGGACCACCGCGCGAGCACAGGCTCGCTCTATTCTCAGCGGGGGCCATCCCACGTCCACGAGCCGGCAGCGCGGCTGACGCTCGCAGAGAAGTGCGTGCCCCGCGACGTCTGTAGTTGTTCGCACTGACTCTGGCTTGTGCAGGCACGCGGACCTGCTGCAGTTTATCGCGCAGAAGGAGTCCAGGTGCCTCGACCTGCGCGCGCAGCTCGCCGTGCACGAGTCGGAGCTGCTCGTGCTCAAGCACAAGTGGGAGCGCATCGTCCACCGCGAGTTTGGGCGGACGGTCGCTGCGGCGCCGGCGCCGGCGCAGTCACAACCGCATTTGCCCTCGCCCCCGGCAACGGCGTCGCCGCTCGACGGCCTCGTCGGCGGCGCGCGCGCGCTCGCGGGCGCAGCTGCACCCGCGCCGAGCCTCGCCGCGCGCCCATCGCCCTTCGCGAAGCGCATCGCGCGGCAGGCGGCCTCCGGCTCCGTCTCGTCCACCACGACCGCCGCGTCGAGCGCGAGCGCGAGCGCGAGCACGCGCCTGTCGCAGTCGTCCGCGTCGTCCGTCGCCGCGGACGAGCGCGAGGAGCTCATGGTGCGCGACACGGGCGCGACGCCGACGTTCAGCCCGAACCCCGCGTTCGTCGCGCAGCGGCAGCAGTGCGCGTCCGGCTCGCCGTCCAGGGCGCTGCGCCGGCGCTCGCGCGAGGTGCCCCCGCCGTCGTCGCCGGTGCCTGCGCTGGTGGACGCGCTGGGGCCGCTGGCGGACGCGCGCGGGGCGAAGCGCGCAAGTGTCGGCGGGGTACCGCCTGCGTCGATCCCGGGCATCGGCTCTCTGAGCACGATGGGCCTCGGGCGCGCAGGGCTTGGCGGGGCGGCACAGGGCTGGGTCGACTCGGTGGGGTCCAAGTGGGCCGAGCTGCAGAAGGGGCAGACGTGCGTGTGTTGTTGCGCGCGACGGGTTATGTGGCTGACGGGCGTGCGTGCGCGCAGCAGGTTCTCGAAGGGCCAGAAGCGCGCGTCGGTGCTGTTCTCGGACATGTCGCAGTCGATCTTTGCGGCGCTGTCGGCGCCCGCGTCGCCAACGCCCGCACCGCCGATCCAACGGTCGCAGTCGCAGTCGCTGATCGACGACGACGAGGAGGACGCGGCGAGCCCTGCGCTCGGGGGCGTGTTGCGGCCCGATGCGGTGGCCGCGGTGCAGACCGTTGGCACGCCGGCCAAAGACGACGAGGACGACGAGGAGTGGAACTGGTGATCCGCTGTGCTGGGCGGGTTCTCTCCTCTCTAGAGTTGCTTTGGGATTTATGAATATGATATGATACAGTGCGTCTGAGTACACGGCACACACACGATAGTACTAGTTAATGTATACCCTGCACACGCCGGTGACTCGATGATGACTTTTTACAGTGGCGGATACTCCGGGCACTCCGATTGCGAGCAAGACAGCTACGATGTTTTTTTTTTTTCGAGTAGCAGTAGCGGGAACATTGAATTTGCGTTTGAGATTTGGTTCCGTGGCAAGCGTGTGCCATTTCAAGCCGACACAGCCATGGCCCCGTTTGGCCTTTGCGGCCACTGCGGGCTTGCAAGCTCCGGGCCAGCGCGCAGTCTCACATGGCCAGTGACTGGCAGTGAGCTCGGTAAAACGGGGGTGCGGGTGCCATATGCGAGAGAGTAAGAAGGCTTGCGACGGGCTCCAGTTGTGTAGCGGTTCTGCTCCAGGATGGGGCGTGTCGATGATGTCGATGATCATGGTGACCCTAGACGGCAACGGCACTACATCACTCGAGTGAACGAGATCAGTTTCAGGAGGATTGTGGCCCACGCAGATACGATAGCGACTCGGATATAATTACAGAGAGACGGTCGAGGGACCAACGGGGACGAATTGGCACAGCTCGGAACGGCTGCGGCGACGCGACTGCTGCCAGTCCACACGAGGCATCTTCAACTCTCGACTGACCGTCTCTCGACACTCTCCACCTCTCCCTTTCCTTTCCTCTCCCCGTCTCCCTCTCCGTCGGGCGCGGGCCCACCCAGCGGTTATACCCACACATCCACGCAGCGCCTAGTGCCATCTCTGGCACGCGCAGCACCGGCCCCGCGCACCACTCCTCGTCGCATTCTCCGGCAGACGCACGGCCGTGTCAATTGGATCCTTTCAATCGTGGCCCGCACATTCGCATCCTACCGCCACATCTGACCCGCGACGCGCAGTCCGATCTGACTCGTCGCTATATAACAGCTCGCGAGTGCTCACTCAGCCGCGGATGCCCTCTCGATTCACATGTATCAACAGCCTCTTCGCCCCCAGCAGACCTGGCCTGCCCACCAGTTCGCCCAGGCCCCAAAGCCCAACGCAGTATCAACCTGGCCCTCGGCCCCCGTCATCCCTGGCGGCCACGCTGCTCCAGGCGCAGCCACCGCCCACGTCCAACCCGCACCTGCCACCCAGGCCTTCGTCCCCCCCGTACCCCCTGGCGTGAACCCACAGCAGTGGCAGAACGGCAGATGGTCATACACCTCTGGCCCTGGTGCCCAGCCCCAGGCAGCCCACCCGCCTCCCACCGCGCTCGGCTGGAACGTCCCCTCTGGCTGGGGGGTCGCCGCGCAGTACTACTACCCTCCCCAGGCACAGAAGCAGCCTGACCGCTCCTATTGGGACACACAGCTCACCGATAATGGCCTTGGCCTCGAGAACATGCATATCAAGTGCGTACTAACCCCTCTCTGTGATGTTTGCCCTGCTTAGATCCTCTCTTTGCCCCCACGCTTTTGTTTGGCCCGCCAGGAAGCCCGTCCCGCATCCTGCGCCCGGTGAGAGCAGGGACAAGCCCCCACATACCCCTTGGGCGTGGGTTCCCCGCGAGCTCGACGACGACGACGACGATATTCAAGAGGCAAGTACTACTCGACATCACCACCCGCCGCCGCCGCAACAACAATCAAACCCTGCAGGGCACGCCAGTGCCCCGGCAGCGGGCGGCTGGCAAGTGGGCACGGGTGCCAGCGGCGGCCCCGCTCCTGCTAATGCCACTAGCAGCTATCCTAGCCGCGGCGTCCCGCCACCGGCGTACTTTGCGATCCCAGGAGAGCCGCTCCCGCAGCCGTCGTCGTCGTCGTCGCAGCCGTCATCTGGCGACAGCAATCGCAGGCCGGTCCTCCCACCCGCCGCCGTCTTCTCGACCCACATCCGCCAGCAATCGAATCCTCAACAGAGCCAGCAGCAGACGTCGTCGGGCTTTTCGTCACACTCGAACACGTCCTCCGTCACCCCGACCAGCTCCCGGTTCCAGTCCCAACCGGCATCGACGTCGACCTCCCTATCCTCTGCGGGCTCGCAGGCTCTGCAACGGAGTCATACGCTCGCCGCGCCCACTCCCCAGCGCCCGGGGCTGCCAGAGTCATTTACATCCGTCAAGCAACTGCGCCCGACGTTCTCGCCTGCGATAGTTCGCACGCCCAATCACTATCGCACTGACCGCAGCAACAACCATGACTCGTATGCCGTGGTACCCTCGCCCCACGTCACAGCCTACGGCGCGGCAGGGGGCAGCGGCAGCGCCGGAACTACCACGTCTGCCAACAGGTACCTGGACCACGGCCCCGAGTCTGTGCCGTCCCCGCGCGTCCTCCCGTGGATGGGCTCGCGCGCCGACCACAACACCTCGCCGACGCCTTCGCCGCGCCAGCCGCGGCCATCGCGCACGGAGCCCTCCCGCATCTACGAGTCCACGCGCACAACGCAGCCCGTGCAGCGCTCGTACTCCATCCCCGAGCCGCCGCGCGCGGCCGCGGCCGCGCCCGTCTCGCGGCAGAGCTCCATGCCCGTCGTGCCGTCCGCGCCCGCCGCGCACGCGCACGGCGGCCGGCCGTCCATCGCGAACCTCGCGCACTTTGCGGAGGAGCCGGACGCGATGCTCAGCCCGCTGATCGGCACCGTGCCCTCCGACTCGTCCGAGTCGTCCACGTCGACCGCGACGCTGACCGCCGTCGCGCCCGTCCCCGTCGCGGAGAGCCCGCCGCCGCTCTTCGTGCCCCCGCGCTACGCCCGCTCGCCGTCGCCGTCGCCGGCCCCGCGGCCACGGCCGCGGCCCCGGCGCTCGCACGCCGCCTCGCCCGTATCGTCGTCCTCGTCGTCCGAGTCGGATGACGACTCGGACGACGCGCGCCGGCGCCAGCGCTACCGCTCGCGCTCGGCGTCGCGCAACCGGCGCAGCACGTACAGCACGCGCAGCGGGCACAGCGGGCACAGCACGAACAGCGGCAACTCGGGCCACAGCGCGCGGCACGGCGCACCGCCGCCGCCGCTGCCGCACACGCCGCAGGGCCGCTCGCCCGCGTCGACCTCGTCCGCACACACGCAGCGCTCGTCCGCGTCGTCGTCGAACCCGCTGCCGACGCCGCCCCAGGAGCGGCGCTTCGCCGCGCTGCTGCCGCCGCCGCCCCAGCTGCCGCCGCCGCGCGGCGCGCCCGGGCGGCGCGTGCGCTACGGGTTCTGGAATAGGCGCGGGGACTACCTGGTGGACCATTACGTCGTGTACGCGCCGCCGGCGCGCGCGAACCCGCCTGAGCTCGAGGGGTACCCGCTCCCGCTTGAGGGGTACCGCGATCACCACGGCCGCTTTGTCAGGTACGACGCGGGGCGCGTCGAGCTGCCCGAGAGCCTACCGCGGCAGGGGCAGCCGCCGATGCTGCCGTACGACAAGGTGCGTGCGCATGGTGGGCTGGGTTTGCGTGTGGGGTGCTGACCGCCGCGTGCAGTTCGTGACGTACTTGTATCTGTAGGCGGGAGTGCTTGATCTCGGCATGCTCTGACCTTCGATTCCTTTCGACCTTCGTCATATTGACCCCCCTTTTTTTCGCTTCGTTTTTCGTTTCAACCTCACTGCTATTATCTCTATTCCCCTGTCTGCTCTCATGAAGATGATCGTGTTCCGTGTTTCCCTCGCCCCATTGCCCCCATTCCATCCACACGCCTACTGAACGCCTCTAACGCCACCTTGCTCTCTGCTCTGTCCTCCCGTTGATCAATCTCATGTCCCGTCGTACGTTACCCGATCTTGCGTGGTCCCAAATTTGCCTCAGCGCACACTGACTGCGTCCTTACCCATGATCTATGTAGTATACAACGCCTGTGTTCGATAGAACGACGTCGCCGTATAATATTCAGCGCCTGGGAGAGGGGGTTGACGTATGCGAGGAGCTAGCTATAGTATAACTCGGTAGAGACGCGAGGCCGTGGCATACTGCAAACAATACAATACAACGGGAGCATAAGTGATCTGAGAACAGAGCGGGTGCGGAAGATCAGTAAAGCAAAACCAGGTACAGATACAGGTACACAGCAAGAAACGCAGACACGAGCACATAAGTTAAAGTTACGTACAGTTGTGGACAGCAAACATAGACAACTTTGCCTGTTGCTTCTCAAGTGGTTCCGGATCGTAGGGAATGTGTGTAGATAGTAAAGTATCAGAGCCCGATCCCGCCGTGGAACTCGCGCATGTGGTCGTAGATGCCCTTGCCCTGCGGGAACGTCTCGAGGCACACCCAGCACGTATGCGTGCGGCAGCGCGTGCACGTCATATGGTTGCACCCCTCCGCGCGCTCGATCGGCGCGCGGCACCCGGGGCAGCGCTTCACGCCATGCGTGCGTGTCCACTCCTCGAACAGCCGGTCCCCGCCATCCGCGCGGTCTGCGCACGCGACGCCCTCGTGGTACTCGACGCGGCAGAACGCGCAGATGCGCGCGAGGCACGACGGGCACGAGAGCACTGCGTCGCGCGGGCCCGCGCGGTACACCTGCGGGCAGTCCGCCGTCGGGCAGTAGTTGAACTCGTCCGGGCGCGCCTGCACGTGCGCGTGGAACGCCGCGCGCGCGAGCGCGTCAAAGTCTGCCGGCGAGAGCACGCGCACCGCCGTCGGCGCGGGGACCAGCGCCGTGCAGCGGCCCTCGTTACCCAGGCAGCCGACGGGGAACGCGCGCCCGTCCGCGGACGCGCGCAGGTAGCTCGTGAGGCACGCCTTGCACCACGTGTGGCCGCAGTGCAGCGCGACGGGCGTCAGCGGCGGCTCGAAGCAGACGGGGCAGCAGTCCTGCGCGCCGCGCTCGGCTGGGTGCCGCATCTTGAGTCCGTGGACGACGCGCTGCGCCTCCTCGAAGAGCGCCTCGGGCCCGCGCACGCAGAGCGTCTGTCGCGGGAGGTCGATCCAGACGTTCTCGGGGCCGTGCCGCCGCTGCAGGGCCATGAGGTCCGCGCTCATGATGAGCCCGATTAGCCGGCCGGCCAGCGGGACCGTCTGGAGCTTGTGCGTGCGCAGCGAGGCCAGCTTGGCGAGGATGGCGGTGGCGACCGGCTCGCGGCGCTCCGCTGCGCCTATGAGCCGCACACACCTGCGCAGGCGGTCCACGTTGACCATGACGGCCGGGTTCTGAGCGCGCAGGTCGTCCAGGAAGTGCGAGCCGGCCTCTCCGCGGAGAAAGTCGTCCCAGGCCTGCACGCCGTCCTCCTTCAGCACCTCGCCGCGCACGATCTCGGAGAGCTCGGTGCGGAGACGCGCGAGCGTTTGCGGGTCTTCTGCAACCAGTCTGACGGCAGCCTGGTCCGCGTTGGGGCTGGCGAGGATGTCGAGGTGCGCCCCATACGTGTGGGTGCACACGTTCTGGCGCAGCCGGTGGAGGTCAGGCTCGACGAGGACGAACAGGTCGCGGGGCATGTGCTCAAGAACGGAGAGGACGCGCTGGACATACAGTCTCTCCATGCCCAGCACGCGCTGTTTGACCTTGTGGAGCTCGCAGACCGCGTTCGCGACGTCCGGGGACTCGAATCGGCACCACGCACGGACAATCCCGTCCTTGTACGGCGGCGGGTTGGGCTCGAAGTAGACCATCTTCCCAAAGTCCCCTAGGACCCTCTGGACCGCGAGCGCGCCAAACTCCTGTGCATGGTAAGTGGGACGTTCCAGCATGATGTCCTCCGCGGGGCCGAATCGTTTTAGATATTTGGGAGGTGCATCGGATGGGAGTCCATTGAATTGGACATTGTAGGCGCCAATGACAGGCATGCCCTCGTAAATGCTGGCGGTGATCCAGTGCTTGCGGATCATCTGCCCGTCTGCAGCGGAGACAGCCTTCTGGGCCGCTTTGAGAGTCTCGTATCCAGCATATCCCTTCTTCACGGGAGCCTGCCAGGAGACCCTGACGTCCCCGTCACGGATCAGGCGGTTTGTGTGAGTCTTTCCCATAGACAACCGGACGCGTATGCGACGCCCAAAGACTTCGCTTTCGTCGAGCGCATCGATTACGCTGACGACCTCCGGATACGTCCCCATCCGCACACTGACGAGCGGTTTTGTGCTGTTTTCATCGGGGACACGGACTTCTTCGACCGTGCCAAAGGGTGCAGCAAGGCGTTCAACGGCTGCTTTTTCCGTACCTGGGGGAAGGTTCTCGATGGCGACCCAGAGCGATTCGAACCCGGTGACAATCTTCACAACCTCGAAGCCTCCAGAGAATGTGGCGCGCGTGGAATCTGCCACCGTGAAAGTGACCTCGTCTGTCTGCCTGGGTGGGGGCAGGTCCCGTGGTTTCGGGGGCTGAGGAGGTTGCGTGGGCAACGTGTCCCTGCGGGCACTGGGGGCAACCTGTGCAGGCATGGGTTGCGGTGCGTGAGGCAGGTGGGGCGCGGCACGACTGTTGCCATTTTGGGAACACACAGCGAGGATCGCAGGGTCGCGTGCGATTGGGTGGGGTGGCGGGAGAGGTTGTGCTACGGGAGCACAGGGCGCTGGAGGAGGGCGCAGGTCCAGTGCCTGCTGCTGCGCCTGCATGTGACGTGGGGTGTTGACTGGCGGCACTGGAACTCCGTTGGGCTTGGGCAATGGAGTAGGACGTCCTGCTACACCCATCTGACCGCTGGGGAGCCCAGGAAGGGGCCGCTTCGCAAGGCCCAGTGAGGAGACCTTGACAACATCTCTCAGAAAAATACCCCAGGGGCGACCTTGCGACTCACGATGTCATCCGCTGCCTGTGGTGAGGCATGTATAAACTTGCAGCGGACACCTCGAAAACATCGCCTTAGCAATATCCAATCCCGACAATAATTACTGGGAATGAGCAACTTTGGAGGCTCCTTTGGGGGGGAAACGGTTTGTGGTGTGGACTTGAAATTTTTGTCAGAGTAAGATCGGCGTAAGGCATACGCGAAGCCCTTACAGGTTCGCTGCTGTCGGACACCGTGCTCTCGCCACTGGCAGACTCGGCAGAAAACGATGAATCCAGAGAGAGACTCTCAGGGATACGTGCTGACTGCAGATTGACATTGCAAACCATATTTTGCTCCGGCTGTAATGGGCGAAGTGTGTCAGGGATAGCGCAGTGGGAAGGTAAGGTACACACGGCCGGTGATGGACTCAGACCCCCTGTACGATAAATCTCCTCAAACCAAGGAGGGGGCGTCACAGTAGTGATAGACGGGTTGGCAAAGGGCCGCTGAACATGTGGCGGTGGGTCCCGTCCCCCAAGATCGGCAGCATCCCAGCGAGCATGCGGCACCCGGACAACCACGTCGAACCCGGCGGGGTCTCTGAGGGGCGAGGAGCCCAGGCGGACTGTCTCGGGTAACCTGACGACTACTCTGCTGTCATCCACGATTGTGGGAGGTAGTGCAGGTGCGGGGATGTGAGGAAGCGGACTTGGATCGTCAGGACGCATTTGGACAGCATCGGATGGGGGTAGCATGGGTGGGGGAGGCAAGGGGTTGCGTGGCTCAGGACCAACGGGATGAGCCGCGAGTTGCTGAGGCCGGTTCGTCTGCAAAGAAGTGTGGCAGGAAATGTGGTTGAGTGTGGGAACAGGGCGAGCCCGAACCGACTGCGTACCTTGTCATAATGCACCAGGTCAGCGTAAACGGTGTCAGGGAAGGGGTGAAAACGAAGACATGGGTTCTGAGGATTAGATCTACAGGTTTTGTTGAGAAAATTGAAGCATATGTCATCAGTGATCTGCCGTCTCCTGCACCTGTTCTACTAAGGCTCAGTATATGGACTGAAAGAATGAGCAAGCCAAGTACCCAGTCTGGGGAACTTAGATTTGACTTGATGTGAGACAGGTATTCCGGGGGGCACCCGCGATCCCTGAGGTATTTCAAAAGCTCGACCTGCGGAAGGTCAATCAGGGCGACGACAGAGATGCTTGGGGCGGATTCACCATGTGACCGGGTGAGATATGTGCACGGCGGCATTCCGTTGTATTACAGAAACCGCGATACAGGAACATCCTGCAGATCCCGGTGGGCTTGGACATAGGAGGACCCGGGTGGAAATTGGGGCGCTAGGCATGGGCATCTCGTCAGACGGAATTATCCCCCGCCTATAAACACGACAACACGCACCTGTTCCCGTCCTGGGGCAGCAAGCCTGGGGGCTGGGGAAGAGTCCATGTTGGCGAGAGCTAGCGAGCTTCTCAATATGGCAGACGGGGGCGCGGAAGGGCGTTCGGAGCCGATACAGTCAGAGAGACAAAGAGTCAGGGATATCCTGCGGACATCATCAAAGTCAGACTCCGCGATTAACAAGAGCAATTGAGCGGAGAGAAGCAGCGACGCACGACGTTGGGGAGGCTGGGGAAGGGACACAAGGACGACTCCAGGCACCGGCAGCGCAGTGGGCAGTCCGCGTATGCAAACTGGCAGATTCAGGAGTGCGGTATGAAGAGAGGGGAATTCAAGGCCAGGTGAGGGAGACTGATGAACATAGAGTGGCGGACCCTTGGAAGCTTGCGTAGCTGTTTCTCTCTTTAGAGCTCGATGTGACTATCAATTGTCAGCTTTCCCGTTCCGCCCCTACCCCTAGCTCCATCGCTCCTTACGTAACACACATCTCTCCCACGAGGCTCCGCGACCAACACACTTTCTTGTGCCTGCTACGGCCATGGCGACGAACACAGTCACACGCAGCTTCGCACAAGCACAATCGTCTCTAGCATTACAATCCGCGCCTAAGGTATCGTGACACATCATCACGGCCATTCCATAAACAGCCCAGAGTCCAACTTGTCCGTGTCCATCTGCACTCGCCGTAGGGCAATGCAAGGGGCAGCATCAACACCGTGCTATGCCAGTGCGAGCACAAGCAGCACGAGACCCACCAGGGCTGCCAGATAGTGGTCCACGCCCGCCCGCGTCGGGGCTGCGTTCGGCGAGGTGTTCACCCCCGACGTCGGCCCAGAGAACACGCCTGTCGGCGCTGGAACCGTCACGGCCGTGCTGCTTCCATTCGGAAACACCCACACGGCGGAAGAAGTCGGCGTGGGTGCAGCCGCGGCGGTGCTGTAAGCGCGTAGATAGTTGATCTCAAAGTACGCCTCGTCGTATTTGGGCGAGCCTGCCCCCACCACGTTGTCGTTGTACTGCATATGGATCGCGGTTGTTAGATTCGAAACCCGTCGGTAATTTGACGGACGTACGCAGAGGCCCGTCGGGCCCGAGTTGCCGCACTGTGGACCATAGATCTGTGGGATTCCCGCCCTGAGAAGCAAGACCTTGTGAACACCCTGCATTTCGGCGCTTAAACGCGACTGACCAATCTCCGCACAAGGTAATGTCTATCACGAGCTGCTGGGCCGTGAAGAAAGTGGGTATGTTGCAGCCTGCCGCAGGGTAGCTTGCAGACGGCGGTCCCCATTCCGAGATATCGATTGAAGACGTAGAGGTGGCTTGGAGGATCGACGGTGGGAGATTCGGGCGCTGGAGTATTACGTTAGCGCATCCGTTCCACCTGCGAGAGAGCGAAGGATATGCGCACACTCCAGAACCATATACTATGCCGATCATGAGGGGCTCATCGCTTCGCACAAGTATGCATCGACTCACAAGATGCCAGCCACGTCGAACTGCGTGGCCCAAACCCCGCCGCCTGCAGTAGCGAAGCCTTCATTGTAGCTATTGGGGCTCGTTTCGGAAACGACACATCCGCTCGGCTGCGAGCAGTCCGTCGGTCCAGACGCTCCCGTCTGCACCACGCCTTGAGGTTGCGTGCATCCCTGAAGCGAATGCAGCGCATACTGATTCGCGTCCTGGAGGTGCTTCAGGATATTGCCACGTGGGTGGAGCGGCCACGAGAGAAACCCACCTTGAGGTTGATGCCTTCTATGATGTCAATCTCGCCGTTGTCCGGCCAGGTCGGCCCCTTGCTCCAAAAGGCCGGCCAAACCTGTATTTTTGCCTCGATCGGCCAAGGCGATACGGGATCGGCGAAAAACGAGGCGCACCGAGCACCCATAGGGAAGGTGGGTTAGGTCTATGATCCAGAGGCTGCCGACGTCGTAGAAGTCTTGGGAAGTGATTCGAACCTGAGGTTCTATTAAACGCCGAGCTAGAGAAGCAGTGTAAAAGTAGATAGTATACCGTATTCCTCTTTTCGTTGAACGGGACGGTCGAGACATTGTCGACTCGAACGATCGCACGGTTCTGCTCGTTGACGTAGGCCAGGTTCTGCTGGAAGGCGGAATCGCGATCAAGCCACCAGACGTCGCCTGGTGAGGAGACGGTGAGCCCAGGGAGCGGGGGAGGAAAGATCAACATGCGCACCGAGAGTGAGGTTGTCCCAGCTGCCATAGAAGTCCCAGCGGTCAAAGAAAGAGGTGCCAGAGTATTCGCGGACGAGGTCGTACGAGGCGGAATAGGGCAATATAGAGAAGAGATAAGTCAAGAAACGAAGAGAACGCATGTCGGTTTGCCGTGGGGGGTATATGCCAAGTTGGTACCGGTGCTCCAATCCAAGTGGAGAGTATATATACAATCGAGGGTGTTATCAGGGCATGCGAGCGGTAGGGGAAGGCCGTGATGTGGCGGTCCTAAAGGGCTGAGCCAGAAGACGCTGGCAGGGAACGGAACCGCGGAAGGAGGAGAAGCTCAGGTGGGCAGCCATGTGCGTGGGCAGCCATGTGGCAACACCGACATTCCGACAACAGTTCCAACATGGCCAGAGAGCGGCGCCAACGCGCAGCGCGGCAACACCCAATCCAAGAAACCACTGAGATAAGATTAGATTGCGGCACTCGGCCCGGTCCCCCCGACAGCAACCCTTCGCGTGTTGCCCGCTCGGCCCTGAGCGACTTGCTGAAAGCGCCAGTAGAAAAAAACACCTCGTCTTCATGAGCTAGCATTAGCAACGACTTCAACACGCACAAAGCCTTTCTTTCCTCAGGAATACCCTTTGCCTACTTTCTCTGCCATCGAATGGAGGCCTCTCCTGACGCACTCAGCCCCCATGCTCACGACTCTGCCCGGAGAGGCTCGCCAGCTGTGCGCGCCGCCAAAGACATAACGTTTGGGAGTGTGCGTCAAGTGCATTCCCTCCAGTAAGCCCCGCGCTTATACCAGTGCGACATTAGATCGCAGGAATTCTCTCAAAAGTGTTCGAGCACCCCTTCGACCTCACCAAGGTCCGCTTGCAGGCACAGGTGCTAGACGCCTCGGCGCGGTTCAATGGCCCCATAGACTGCCTGGTGCAGACATTCAGGAAAGAGGGCATCCGGGGCCTGTACCGCGTACGCTTCTGTTTCCACCCTGCCGCCGCGAGCACCCCCTTCTCACCACGTGCCTGCGCCAATCTTGCAACAGGGCCTGCCCGCACCCATCGTGGGCGCCATGGCGGAAAACGCATCGCTGTTCCTTGCCTATGGCGAGCTTCAGAACCTGGTACGCCAAGTGGGTGGTGTCCCCACCACGCAAGCGCTTTCGCTGCCACAGTTGTGTCTCGCTGCCGCCGGCGCAGGCGCCATAACAAGCTTTGTTCTGTGCGTGGCCTTTCCTACCCTGATATGTCCGTTGACGCTGAATGTACCCCGATCTGCGACAGCACCCCAATAGAGCTTGTCAAGTGCAAGATGCAGGTGCAGATGCTGGTCGCCGTCCCCGCCCCCTCCTCAACAGTCGCTGCCGGAGTAGCAGCAGCAGTCCCACCCTCCCTAGCCGCATCCGTGCGCGACCTCCCCGGCCCCCTCGCCGTCCTGCGTGGCGTGCTGCGCACCGACGGCGTGCGCGGGCTCTGGCTCGGCCAGACCGGCACGCTCATCCGCGAAACCGGCGGCGCGTCGGCGTGGTTTGGCATCAAGGAGCTCGTGTGCACGCTCCTGCGGCGCGACGCGCCCGCGCGGCCACTGCGCGCGTGGGAGAGCGCGCTGAGCGGCGCGTGCGCGGGCGCGGCGTACAACCTCGCGTTCTTCCCCGCCGACACGGTCAAGAGCACGATGCAGACCGAGGCGGAGCTGCGCCCCGGCACCGCGGGCGCGCAGCGCGCGTTTGGCGCCGTCGCGCGGGAGCTGTACCGCGCGCAGGGCATCCGCGGGCTCTATGCGGGGTGCGGGATCACAGTTGCGAGGTCGGTGCCGAGCAGCGCGCTGATATTCTGGATATACGATGGACTGCGAGCGCGGTTTGGGTAGACGGGGACGATTTGTGTGGATTTAGATGCGCAATTTTGTTATATACTAGTCACTCTTGCATGTATAGAATATCTTATGAACAACGAGCGTGCCACAACTTGTGGCAAGTTCACAGGCGGGCGCTAAACCGCCACGGGCACGTCTCGGTCCTGCCACCGCAACTTGTTCCAAGGTGCCACAACGCTGCAGATGTCGCTCCTCTGCCATGCCCTCCGCCCCTCAACCATAGCACGCATACCGGCCCGCCCACTACTCGCAGCAGCCCTCCAACACCAACAGCGTCCCTACGCCAAAAAAGCCAAACACAGTGGCAGCGACAGCAGCGCCGACGCCTCGAAGCGCGCGCCCGTCGCGACCGCCTCGCTCACGCCCGGCTCGCAGCGCGGGCTGGCAGATCCCGCCGCACGCGAGGAGCACGCGCGCGCAGCCGCACGCATGGCCGCGAGCGTCGAGTGGTTCCAGCGCGAGGTTGCGCAGCGCGAGGCGCGCGCGAGTGGGCGCGTCACGCCGCAGCTGCTCGCGCCCGTGCGCGTCACACTGCCCGGCGGGGGCGCGCCGGCGCGCCTTGAGGACGTCGCGACAGTCGGCGTGCGCGAGGGGACGACGCTCGTCGTCACCGTGTTCGAGCCGGAGGTGCGTGCGCGCCGGCCGGCCGGCGCCTGCACGGCGCGCAGCAGCTGCTGATGGCTGCGCCTGCTCTAGTAGAACTTGAAACACGTGCAGGACGCGCTGTACGAGGCCAAGATCCAGGGCGTGATACCGCAGCGCGTCGACGAGCGCACGCTGAAGATACCTATACCACGGTACGCTGCGCTTGCCGTGCCCCACGCCATTCCGAGTGCTGACAACTGCGTGCGCAGGCCGACGGTGGAGGCGCGTCTCGCAGCGTACACGAGCGCGGCGCGGCAGGCCGAGGAGACGCGCGTGCAGATTCGGCGCCACCACCAGGCGAGCGTGAAGAAGGGCAAGTACGGAAAGCACTCTGCCGAGCTCGACGAGGTGCGCGCGTCGCGGTGTTGCTATCGCGGACCGCGTGGGCTGACGCCAGTGCCCGGGCGTAGTTCTCCAAGCTGCAGGACAAGCACATCGCCGACGTGGACGCGATTCTGGCGCAGCTCAAGAAAAGTACGGGTGCGCGATGACCAGAGGCCCGCATCGATATCTGCCTACCTACCTACGTTCCGTTTGTTTGGCCATCTCTCTACAATGAAACATCACTGCTCACACTGCATGAACCTGGCTGCCCATACGTTCGATCTGCAACAACCCGATGTTTTGGAGACATCGCACACGGTTTCCAACGAATAAAAAAGAAGAACGTGCTTCAAAGTTGTATAACACCCTATTATACTACAAGGAAACTAGCACAAAACCGCAAGCACACGCAATCAAAATTCCGGCACGTCGTCAAGGCCCACGACGCTCCCTAACGCGTCGGAGACCCCGCCCATACCGCCCCGGCTCCGGTCCTGATCGCCCAACAACGCATCAACCACAGCGCTCCCGCCGGTTTCCTGTGCCGCGCTGGCGACGGACGACAGCGACGCGGGCGGTACGTGCTCGCGCACGGCGCTCGCGATCGCGCCCGCCAGGTCCGCCGACTGCATCCCGAGCGCCGCGGCGAGCTCCTCAATGCGATGCTCCACGCCGCTCGCACGCGCGCCATCTGCGTCACCGGACGCGGCCGGCGGCGCACCGCTGCTGCGGCCCCCGAACAGGAAGCGCCACGCCGGGCGCGCGGTGGTGGCGGACACGGTGCCCCGGACGGCGTCGACGGCGACGAGCGTGGTGTGATACGCGTACCACGCGAGCAAGACAAGCAGAAGCCCGGTGAGCACGCTCACGAACGTCGCAAAGCGCACGCGGGCGAACGGCTTGCGGAAATTCGAGCTCAGCCCGCGGTCTTCCTTTGGCTTGGACGGGGGCAGGTCCGACTTTGATCGAGCTCCGTGCTGATCTGCTGGTGATGGTGATGCCGCGGGGGAGGCGGTGCGCTCGGGCGTTCCTGTCGCAGCGTCGCTGATGCGGGAAGTACTCCGGGTCGAGGCCATGATGTACGAGGTGAAACGATGTCGGTATTGTTATGTGCTGGAACGCAATGAGCGACCAGGGGGCAAACATTCGTGAATGACGAACAATGTAAGGGACTCACATGTCGAAGGCGGGATGGATGGTACAGCAGTGTCTGGGTATGAGTGACGGTGACTGCAAGGTAAGAAGATGGCAGAGCGTGGAGCAGACGAGGCAGAGAAATAGTTGGTCGTGCGCCACTCGGTTGGACAGTTGGCGTTGTGCTGCACCCATGACGTCACAAATGCTGCTCACTCGTTCGACGTCATTTCCAAACGAGGGTGTGCACGTGGCCCGCGCGCGTGCGCACGTGAGGGATCCCGGCCCTAGCCAGTGTCGATCAGATATCATCTTCAGATATGGAGGGTCGGCCTGGACAGTCACAAGCAAAGATATTTTATGGTCGATCGATCAACCCTATACAAATAAGAATACCAGGACCTGCCGACCCTTCATAGTCATGTGCCCCCTCAGCATCAGCATTCATTCGGGGAAAATAGCGAGTTCGGCGGAGATCTTGGTACAAAATGAAAGAAATGAATATACCAGGCCAAGGCCGAGACCTGAGAGGAGGAAACAGAAACTAAAGCCAGTCATCTGGACCTCTACAGAGTCTGTCTGGAATGCGAGAGAACCGAGAAGAGCCTTTTGCAAGCGAGCGGTGGCGAGGACAAGTAACAGCGATACGAGGCGACGTGATCCCAAGTCGAGGCCGGTCAACTTGAAATGCCGCTGCCATTGTGCCTCCATGGGGTCCATTACCTTGAGTCCTCTGGACCACGGAAATTTTTCCAAGACACCAGCGGAGCATGGTGAAAACGAGCACAAGGCAAGGCTGACAGCGGATCACATCGGTCAAGCATAGGCCAGCCGTCAAAGCTGGACCTACCACGAAAAGGGCAGAGGATAATTGCCGCAGAAGAAACCAGGCAAGTCTTAACGTCATAGGTGCGACCAGGCGGAGAACAGAAAATTGGTTCACTGCAATAGGTTGGTCAACGACCCTGCTGTCAAGTAGAAAACCCAGGCTGATCGTCCTTACGATAAGTGACGGCACTTCCGACGGACAAGACACCCGGAAGGAATTCCGAATAAGATGAATGCAAGGGCACACCGACACCGAGGGTTTGATTGATCCTGGTGGCTGTTGTGTTGATATCAACGAGGGCGCCCGTTATGGCGTCTGTCATCCGTCCCACAGTCTCAGCGAGTCGAACAGTTGAGCGCCTTGCATCTACATGGGCCAAGCGCATCAAGTGCACCTCTTGCTTGCTGCCATTCAACGCGTGCGAAAGATCATCAGCGCTCTCGGAGATCTTGGTGATCGACTGCTTTAATCGCAACCGATGATCAGCGCAGGCTGATCAACACAAGTAAGACTCGGACTTGCGTTGAAAGCAAATAAAATGATATCCTCGACGGACGAGACCCGCTTCCACATCACGTCCTGAATACATGTGAGTATGCGGATGGGCATGGTCGGCAGATCCAAATACTGAGTGTGCGAGGAGCCGATCGAGTCGATCGTCGAAGACCGCAAAAATAGAACTCAATCTCGAGGGTAATGTTCGCTCGAGCTCCGCTGTTAAGGACGACAGGGCTCGCGAATGCTGCCAATGTCAGCGGCAGAGAAATGCAAAGGGGAGGGACAGATGCTCACGTCCGACAAAACAAGCGAATGTTCCGTAATCTTCTGAATCTGTACATCAGAAGCCTCATTTTGCGCTCGTATTACCTGGCGGCACCTTCTGATTACACTGCATTGCTAAAATGGTGCTGAGAAGTACTAACCCATTGTATATCGTCGAGAACTCTTTCAGTTATGTCAGTATACACCCTGTCCACGACGCTTGGCGATGCTTGGAGGTTGACAATAGAGGTTTGAAGATCCTGAAGGGTTGGATCCGTGAGATAGATGTCGATTATGACCCAGAGCAGATCGCACCAAAAGTAGTGTTTGCCAGACGGTGCGCATAGACTCCTCCTGCTTTGCATGTTGCATGAGATGGCGCATATATGCCATCTTCTCCATAGTGGCATTCCGGTAGATCTCGAGCGCAAAGTCTTATCAAGAGCAGGTATAAGGGAGTGTGCATTCGGCACCGGATCTCAAGAAGCATACCTCTCCCGTTACTGCGTTCATAAGCAAAGCACAGTTGTGCTGCAAGTAGTAGTCAGCAAAGCGGCGACGCCGCACATGAGATACACATACGAATCTCACGCAGACATCCAGAATAGCTGGCCCAAGCCTGGGGACTTCTTGAGAGTGCCCTAACGTGGCGGTGTGGGTATATCCACGGGCTTAAGAAGATCCACTCACTCGACGCAAACGCCGTGATGAGCAGCACCAGCCATATATTCGTCGCCCAAAAATGGTGCGCATTCCAGAGGAATGGAATGAGACTCTGCTGTCCTCAACTCACACACGGCCATAGAAACTGCAGCTGCGACTGTGATTAAACATTTATGAGTTATATGCACGTAAAACGCTCACCTTTGACTCTTTCGTCAACATCCACTTCTAGGTCTGAACATCGACCTCGTATACGCGCCACAACACGGCGAAAGCAGTCCGGCTTTTTCGTGTACGGCCCTATGGAACCTAATTGGCGGTCAATGTGTTGCGCAAAATAAGTGGTGTGTCGAACCCTGAAGTTTGTTTATGAGATCGGTATCTGAGGGACGGTTTCAGTTGTAGCCGTTGGTGTTATGGCAAGTCCCGTCGCGCACCTGTGACTTCGGCATATTCCCATGCCCCTTCTCGTCTCGCGTCTAGGATATCATGGGGCGTATCGCTGTGCCATGGTAGAGAGAATGCCTGCACTCCAATGACTGCCGAGGATAACAAGACACCGAGGGAAAGCTGCATCGTAACCGGACCTGTGTTGGCAGAGAGAGCGGAATGGACAGAAGCAAGAGGCGGACCGGAAACGATGTCATCGGTCCGCCCACCTCGCACTGGAATACATCCATCGCTGACACTTGGAATACGTTCCCTCGCAGCATATATATCATTCGGGCAGTTGTCAACAATGTTCAAGAACAAGGAAACTCATCTCGCACGTTTGAGCCCCTAGTTGGATTCTCTCCCAGCCTTCGAGATGTCTACCCAGCGTGCGCAGACATGTTTCCTTTACAAACGTGATCCGCCTCTAACGCACCTTGAAACCCAGCCACGATCATTGTGCATCACCTGAACGACTCACGTTCGCAACGCGTCCTTTGGCTTCTTGTTCGCTTCCCTCGATTGCCGCGCCCGCCGTGTGCCTGACACCTCGCCTTGCCACAGGAGGAGCTAGACGTCCCGTACGAAATCAAGTTTTACCAGCGGAACGCAGACCGCCATGCACCTAAGGAGCTCCGCGCCATTCATCCACTCGGCAAGTCACCCGTTATCACCGATGGGGACGCCACCTTGGCCGAAAGCGGCGCCATTGTTGGTCAGACTCCTTCCGAGCTTTCGCTGATTCTCTACAACTCACTCCCCAACCCCACCGTCCGCAGAGTATCTGATCCAAAAGCATGGAAATGGCAGGTTTTTACCTCCAAAATCTGGAGAAACGACCAATGTATATTGTGAGTTCCCTTTGGGCTTCTCTGTCGTCTGCCGAAGCACTGTTTGAGCGCCCATGTCGCTTCCCAGTCACGCACTTTGCTGAAGGCTCGTTCATGCCCCTCGTGGCAAACAAATATGTCTACGGAGAGGCCCCAAACAAGACGCCGTTCTTCGTTCGCCCCGTGCTCAAGATCTTTTTCAGCATGCTCGAGGCCGACCGCATTACTCAGCCTTTGAAAGGCAGCCTCGCTTATGTTCGTGGATGAGGATTCCAACGGTTATTGGTGCCATTTGTTCACCTTATCTCCTAGATCGAAGACACGCTGGCCAAATCCGGCGACTGGTTCGCCGGCGGCCTGGAGCCCACTGCAGCCGATTTCATGATGACCTATGGGTTGGAATTCATGCACAAGCTTGCGCCAGACGCACTCGGCCCAAAGACAAAAGCATGGATGGACCGCGTACACGCAAGGTACGTTTGTTACGAAGAGGTGGAGTTATGCGCTAATTACCACGACCCCAGACCGGCGTACAAAAGAGGCCTCGACAAGGTAGGCGAGGCGTGACAGGGCGTAACTCTTTCTTCTCGATTTGTTCATTCCTAGATCAGAACTCAGACACGCTGCCACTTCGCGAACTCCGTTAGATCACTGCAGGCGGCTGGAAATGTAGATCCCTTTCGCATCGTTTCACTTATTGATTAGCGTTGCTCGTACTTAAGGTATGGAGTGTACGACTGGTTCCCCGATTGAAGCAATCTATGGAAGAATCTAGGCGACAGACATGCGGTATATATGAAGAACAACAGACGAGGGGTGTGCTACGGTTACAGCAGTTGGGAGTCGAGCGCAAGCATAGCTAGAAGAGCGATGTAAGGACGGTGGGGTGTAGTGGGAAAGGGAAACCGACGCCAAGAAAAAAATGCAGGAGACAGATCATCACGTGTGGGTATCCGACGTACAAAAGTCATACATCCAGAACAAGACAGGTCATATGGCAGGATCAAGAATATGCGGGCTCAACGGCGTTCGTCCGCCCTGTGCTTGCGGTGACTTGAAATGCCCGCAAGGGCACGCGCTTCCCAGGGTCCGGGGCCATCGCCGTCGACCCAATTTCCCGTCGCAGGATCGCGTTCGAAGTCACCGTCCTTGTATCCGTAACGCTTTTGCAGTAGCTTGAGCAGGGGGTTACGGAGCGCCGGGTCCATGCGGACGCTCTCGCCAGGGTGGTAGCTCCCCACATCGTGACGTGCGAGACTCTCTTCGAAAAGTGCCTCATCAAACGTGCAGCCACAGTTGAGGTGGCCGGGTGGCGCCATGCGGGGGGGATGGGCACGCCGCTCGCGGCGCGAGTCATGCCACGCACACAGAGCATTACCCGCCCGGTTGAGCGAGCAGAAAAGTTTGACGCGTGCGTCGGTCCTGGCCTTCCAGGAAGCTGCAAAGGAGGGAGACGTTGGAAGCTGTGGGGCTGGAGCAGGGAGGCCACTGATGGAAGATGACGAGTACGAGCCGCTGGGGGCCGGATTGGCGAGCTCACTCTCGAGCTCGCGGATCCGCAGGCGAGCCGACTCGTTGATCAGCTCGAGCTCGCGGACTTTGTTACGCAGGTACCGAAGCTCGTCGTCGGTAGGGCGAGAGGGCCGGGTGCCCGAAGGGATCGCAGTAGTGGGTGTGACGGGTATGGGACCTCGTCCGGATGGGAAGCCTGCCGATGGGATAAGCAGAGGGGGGCCTGTAGCGGCCCCTGGGCGGCTCTGCGAGTATGCACCGAAAGTATCAGGATGATACGGTGCGTCCGAGAAGACGGGGGGTGAATGGTTGCTTGAAGCATTAGGATTAGCATAATCAGGGTGATTATAGTCGGGGTACTGTATGTATGATGTGGAGGGGCTGCTAGTTGTAGTGAGAGATCCGGATGGAGAGGAGATGTTATGGAAGGATAGTGCGTTGGAATGATCGTCAAAGCCTGTCGTTTGCATAGCAGATTGTCCAGCGACATCTGCATGGGTCTGTGACCAGACCATGCCCGAGGCCACGTTGTATGAATTCTGTCGGCGCTGAGAACCGTCGCTCGTAGGGGATGGAGAGTTGGAGCCTTCAGAATTGGATGAGAGATGGATCTCCCCCATAGCTCCTCGAAGACTCGACGAGGTCATGCTGGAACCTGAGGACCGTGGTCGTCTGTCTTCTCCAAATGTGGGCCGCCGCATGGGAAGCTGTTCAAGCGGAGATATGAGTATACCTCCTAGGGCTCCTCGGGAGATTCAATATAGCTCTTACCTGAGCCCCAGACGCGGCAAAAGCGTATGCCTGTTGCCGTTCGGCTTCTACAAAGGGTTTCAGAACCGCGTCACCTCCGCATCCATAAATACAATACTCACCGTTTTCAGTCTTTATCCACTGCTGAGGGAAATTGGTGTTGGACATTTTGGGCGCCTCGTCACCGGATTTGGAACGAGAAATCCTTGCTTCGCGGGGAAAGGTAGAGTATGGTTGTTTGGAACGCCTGATCTGGGTTCCCGCGCAGGATTGGCGACGAAGAAGCAAGGGTGCTACCGAAGCAGAGGCTGCCTTGGGATGGAAGGGGGAGGCGGATGAGGACGAGGAGGGTACGTAGAAAGCTCTAGAGTCCGAGGCAGGCTCCAACTTGTCCTCGGGAGCGCTGTCGGATGAAGATGAGGGACGCTCGGGCCAGTTAAAAGAGTCTGGAGTAGGGTCTTGCATGTGCAATGCGGTGCAGAAATTCGCGGGAAATCGAGGTGAGGGACACAGCAGGGGAGCTAGTGTCTGCTGCCTGGACGATGGTGTCCTGCAACGAAATGATCAAAGGTCGCGAGGGACTCAGATCTTTCGAGCCGTCCACCGAGCACCGACATGTTTAAAGGAGTCGCAACAGGCTGTACAGATCCGTCATCACATCTCGGAGTCTGCAGCAAATTAAGCGAACCTCCCGCAGCGAGGGGCCGCGCTCGTTTGAAATGATCTGCGTCTCCACACTTCATGGTCTGTCGTGATGAGATAATAATCCTGACCGAGGGAACGTCTATCCAATGGCGCACAGCTTTGGTTGAGCCAAATTTTGGTGATCCTGTCTAGAGATATGAGATCTTGAGACTCCGACCTGACCTAACATAATAAGAAAATGTTTTGTTGATGCATGTTCGCCCGTTTGATGAGATGGTTGTGCCGTCACCGGCCTCTCTCCCGTCGGTACGCCGGGTAATCGTGGCCCTCTACCGGCTGTGGTCAAGCAGGCTGCAACTGCAAGTGGATGTAAGAACGAAAGAGACGACACGCCCCGGCGCCACTGACGCCCCGTGCGCGCGTGCGCCCCGTCTCCGGGAACACAACGCCCGGAGCTCAACCGTCGGCTTGTCTTTCCGGGTAACCATCTATTGAAGTGGGTGCCCGCTTCTATGTTACAACCCTTTCCTCCGTGCCTCGAATCTCGTATTGTGTGTCGGCTTAGTTTCCATCCGAATATAGCCGTCGGGATGTCTATCTGTTCTCGAGCTGCTTGTGGTCATCCAAGCGCAAGCGCCCGCTCCGGGAATGCAAGGCACACTTGCCGGTATTCTCAGCATCGTGTCGTCGAGACATCGCTGCACCAGTGGACGGGATCGAAGTGGGTCGAATAGCTGGGCATTCTGTAGATGCGGATCTACACGGAGAACAAAGTACCCGAGGCCGCGACACCAAGATCGAGCACGAGTGAGACAAGGATCACACCCCGATACGCACCCCCGCAGGCTTATGGCTTTGAGCTAAGGTAACTGCTCTTGCTGGTGGGCGGGTCACTGCAGGCCACTGCGGGTCACCAATCGCACGAAGTCGCACGAGGTCCGAGTTCAGGGCCGATCCCTCAAGGCCTCGGCCACTTGCACATATAGCCATATGGCGCTCTGTAGCGGCGTCCACACAGCAATGACCGCATTCATATACCGCCACGCTCGCACGTGGCACGCTCACCGTGGTACGCAGTCCCGTGTTCTCTCCTGTTTTCTCCTGGCAGTCAGCAGATCTATGATACCATCTCTGTGGATCGCAGGGACATCGAGGGATCGGATACCCGGTATATCCTCGAGGTCGTACTGAACAAAGCTTACGAAACCCATCCGCTTGGGGCTCTTGTCCGATCCCCTGGTTCTGATTGATGGGTAGACCATACAACATGACACGCCCCAAATACGAAGCTTTTCTGGCTCAGAATTCGTATAACCTTCAACGCCTTGTGGTCAGTACAAGAGAGGAGGCATTGTATTGTACGTATCGCGACTTTGGGTGCCCGCCCAGATGCGGTCAGACAGCAAGATTCTCTGCGATTACGATATCGTTTCAGAGGTGATTCCGTGCAACATCCTTCCAGAGTTTCGCCTTAGGAAGCTGCTGGCTACCAATGCACGATGACATTAATTGACATGTGGTATAGTGGTAGCGACAGGCTGGCTTACTCTGCGTCCTCTGGGATATCCACCTCGCCAGTCGAAGCGTCTATTTTGACAGTGCGTGTAATCTCGACAGCAGGCTGACCCGGGCACCTTCCGAATTACAGTGAGCACGAGGAATGAGCAACGTGTCGACAGCTCACAGCTTGAACAGCCGAGGAAGGGGAAAGCAGTGAAAACGCTGGGCCCCGTTGCCACTGGTCTCGATTGGGCAGGAGAATTGTAGTATCTCTGCGACTCGGCATGGGCGCGAGGACTTTCCTGACATCCGTACGCAGTCGTAGCCTCGAGCGGACAAGTCGCGGGTGAAGCGAGTAATGAGGCGGGCCGGGGTCGCCGTTGAATGCAGAACGGGCCACGTGGCGGCCCACAAGCGCACGGGGTGCGATAAAATTCGATATCGCTGGCGCCTTTTTTTTCCTTCACAGCTCTCTCGTACCATCACCTACTGTACCTTATCCTCTTACCCTCTCCACCCCCCAGCACGTTCCACCATGTCGTTCAAGGTTGCTGGTACGTGCATATCGCTTGATCAGCAACAAAGATGATATCGATACGTTGTAGATATCTCTCTCGCGGCTTTCGGTCGCAAGGAAATCGAGATCGCAGAGGTTGGCACATCATTTTTGTTGTAAACACTCCCGTGTCACTCACACTCGGCAATGTTAGAATGAGATGCCTGGCTTGATGTACATGCGTGCCAAGGTAGGTCGTTTTAACCCCACCATCGTCGTTGATGGCTGACCGTCTCTGCCTTCATAGCACGGTCCCTCCAAGCCCCTCAAAGGAGCACGCATTGCTGGCTGTCTCCACATGTGCGGTTTTCCGGTGCCCAAATGGTTGATGGTATCTTACGTGATCTACAGGACCATCCAGACTGCTGTCCTGGTTGAGACCTTGACCGCCCTTGGTGCGGAGGTTGCTTGGTCATCTTGCGTATGTTTCGGCCTTCGATCAGCAAGCATGTCTCTTATGATTTGCCAGAATATCTTTTCCACCCAAGATCACGCGGCGGCTGCGTACGTTTAATGACGTCTCTTAGGCTTCGCCGGTCTTAATCCTTCATATGTAGCATTGCTGCCACTGGCGTCCCAGTCTATGCCTGGAAGGGTGAGACTGAGGAGGAATACCTGTGGTGTATCGAGCAGACACTCTCTGCGTTCTCCGGCAACCAACCTCTGAACTTGATCTTGGATGACGGTGGTGACCTCACTACGCTTGTTCACGAGAAGTACCCGCAGTACCTAGCAGGTGAGCAACATCGTCTCAGATGTTGGTCTGTCATACGAAACATTCGGCAGGTATCCGCGGTCTGTCCGAGGAGACCACCACGGGAGTTCACCACTTGTACAAGTCACTCCGCGACGGCAAGCTCAAGGTCCCCGCCATCAACGTTAACGATTCCGTCACCAAGTCGAAGTTCGACAACTACTATGGGTGCCGCGAGTCCCTGGTCGATGGTATCAAGCGTGCGACGGACGTCATGCTCGCTGGCAAGGTTGCGGTCGTTGCTGGCTTTGGTGACGTGGGTAAAGGCGTAAGTCGAATGATCGCTAGTGGGTTGATGACTTTGTTGACGTGTTGCTCTTGATATAGTGCGCGGAGTCTCTGCGCTCGTATGGCACGCGCGTCCTGATCACTGAGATCGACCCCATCAATGCGCTTCAGGCGGCGATGGCTGGTTATGAAGTGACAACTATGGACGACGCCGCTCCTCGTGCGAACATCTTCGTGACCACGACCGGTAACAGGGACATCATCACCGCAAAGCACTTTGAAGTTATGCCTGAAGATGCTATCGTCAGCAAGTATGTTCTTCCCTGCGCATTGACGGTGCTGCCCCTGACGAGCACTATGTAGCATCGGTCACTTCGACATTGAGATCGACGTGGCATGGTTGAAGGCCAATGCCAAGCAGGTGATCAACGTCAAGCCCCAGGTTGATCGTTACACCATGGCGTCCGGCCGTCACGTCATCCTCCTTGCTGAGGGCCGCCTTGTCAACCTTGGGTGGGTGTAATCTCGTGATTCACGCTGATCTCACGCTGATGCCGCGAAAGCTGTGCCACTGGCCATCCGTCCTTTGTTATGTCTTGCTCCTTCACCAACCAGGTCTTGGCCCAGATCGCTCTCTGGACGACGCCCGAGAAGTTCCCTCTTGGTGTGCACATGCTTCCCAAGGATCTCGACGAGGAGGTCGCTCGCGCGCACCTCGAAAGCCTCAACGTCAAGCTCACAACTTTGACTGCGACTCAGTCCGCCTACCTTGACATCCCCGTCACCGGTCCTTACAAGGCTAACCACTACCGCTACTAAGCGGCCTCACGGTCCGTCATCATAAAATCCACGGACCTCTCGACGGCCTCAACGCCGCCCTACTTGATGGAGTCGCATAACATTCCCTCAATGTGGTAGTGTGTGGACGAGTCTCAACGCTCTCGTCTTTGGCGGTGGTGGTCAGGTCGCGCCGCCAGGGTGCGGTGTTGGAAGAGGCAGTGAGCTGGTGGATGGATGTGCTGTCATCAGCGTCGTCGTTTGCGGGGCCTCAACGAGCCCTTTTTGTCATGTATACCTCGCAATGGAACCATATGTTTGTGGCCCATAGTCTTACCCCGTCTGCTCATGTGATCCACGCAACAAGTCTGAATCGATTATATGGGATCTTTCGATCGTGACTTGACCGACGACGTTTTTTTTTTCACCTGCTGGTGGGAAGATGCTCGTACCTGAAAGCTGTCCACTGAGGGCTGAATGGCCCTCGGAATCGCGATAAGCAGCGGCCTTGCCCGTTCATGCTCTCCATAGAAACGGCTGGCTGTGCAGGAGCGCGCCTTTGATCAAAGCTTGTTCTCCTGATCGACACTTTGGCTCTACCATCGTCTAGGCTCTACCGTCGTCTAGCACCTCAGAGCACCTCCCTATGGGTGCTGCAACCGAAGTCTCGCCTCTCGGTCCTATCGATCCCGGATCCGTGGCTGCTGCTGAAGATGAGAAGGCCGCGCCCTGGATCGTGCGGAAGCTTGTGGGGGTGCGTGGTCACTTTCTGCGCACGCTGCTCTCACCGATGCCGACCCTGTCTGCTTGCTGCGCACTCCACCGCGCGTCCATGTCTCTGTTCCTCCGCCGTGCTACTCCGATCATCCGTCGTCCTCCACGTTGGCTGGAATCATGGCACCACACCCCCAATTCATGATGAACCCGCGGAGACCCTAGTCGATGACCGGGCGGATCGTGATGTCTTCTTACGAGTCGCTGCGCGCGGCCGGGACAAGCGTGCTTTGTCTTTCGCCGGTGAGTGCCAGCCTGGCAACGCCGCGCTCCCCAGGGGGCTAGCAGGCTCTAGCTTCGCCCGCTCGGGACACTCTCGTCCCGACCAAGGCCGTCGATCTGACGCGCACACCTTTCTTTTTGCGGCGCGAAGTGGGGCGACTCGTCTCCGTTCTTGCTACCATGCGTCCGGTTTCGCGACCTCGCGGTGCACACCGTGGTCGCGGCGACGGTGAGTCCCCGACCACGCGCACCGCCCCGTGTGCTGAGGCACGAGCGCGTGCGCTGCGGGCAGGGTGGCATGGCCGCCGTCGCCGCGCCCGTGATGGGCCCCGTCGCGGATGTACTGGTGTCCACGGTCGGCGACTCGATCATGGTAGAGGTCGGGATGCATGCTGGCTTCGAGCTCACCACGAAGGCGGCGAACGATCTGTTTATCGAGCACCCGATCAAGCATCTCTTCCCGCTGCACTCGGACGTGCTCGAGACCACACATGTCAAGAGCGTGCTCATCACCCTGACGTACAAGCACACAATCGAGGACGCCGCGCTCGGGTTCTACCGCAGCAGCCTGCACAAGTATGTTCGCATTCCTCATTTAGCGGACGTGCGCCAACGTGCGAATCAACTTTGGCATTTTAGGGATAACTCATTGTTCTCGACTGTCAAGGACTACCTGGCCGCTGAGAAGGGGTGGTTCTCGCCCTACTTGTTCGCAAGCGGCCGCAGACCCATCATCCCTCGCTCTATGACGCCTGATGTCGTCTTTTGCCACGGTCCTTTTTTATCCGGTGAGTGATGGCCTCCACTCACATACGACGGCCGTTGGAGCCACTATACTGATCACATCCATCTGTTCGCCGCAGGCGACTACAGAGTCGGTGAGGCGCTGCTCGCCCAGTCTGCTTCCGCGATCAGCTTTGCGGTGGCCGTGTCGCCACCTGCGACCCCGCCAGCGGAGGCAGAGAACCACGGCCATTTGTCGGTCACGGACATCACGGCGAAGCTACCGTCTCTGTCAAACATGTTCGCGCGCTCTCGCACCCCGTCGCCCGAGCCCGCGCTAACGCCCCTGCCGCCGGCGCCGCCGCGCCGCCTCGTGTTGCTCGTTGTCGGGCTCAAGCCGCACCGCCAATTCTGGACGACGAGCGCGCGGCCAGGCGAGAGCGTGGTCTACTACCAGCTGCTCAACGGCTGCCCTGCGGTCGTCGTGCCGGTCAAGACGGGCGCGCCGCTGCTTGCGTGGGACACTCTCACGCTCGAGGAGCTGTGGAAGGTCAAGCTTTCGGAGACGGCGGATGAGCAGAGCCAGTTTAACGGCATCATCTCCGTGTTGCTCGAGTTCCTGGAACTGTGCGTGGATTGGGCGCGCATGGTGCCGCCGGAGATACAGGTGATACGCGAGGAGCAGGAAAATCAGGAAAAAGCCGAGAACGACACGGAGTCGCAGGGCGAGAAGCGCGAGGCGCTGAGGAACGCGTTGCGCATGTTGGTCGCGGGCGCGGTGCGCAGTGGCGAGAACAAGGCCGTGCGAGACGATGTTGACAAGGAGCGGTCTGGGATTGCAATGTGGCGCATTCCGTGACACGGGCAAACATAGGTTTCGTTGGACTCTGCAGGGTCTGATACATTTGTCTGCACTGTATTGGGTTATCGGGTACCTGGAGCACGGAGAGATGTGAATCACAATATTATGCCATGTAAGAAATGTGGGAACAGCCGTACAGTCAACGGCAACACTCAAACTTTCATGTACAATCGCCGCGCGACAAACATATATAGAACAAGGCCAGCTGCAAGTGTTTAAGCCGAAGCGTGGGGCGTCGATGCGACTACAGAGCCCGCGCGGTGGCCGGGAAGTCCGTTGCGAGTACGCGTATAGGTAATGGTCGGTTGTGGCAACGAATGTCGGTGAGAAACTGCGCTGCACAGCCCGGGACGCCAGAGCGATTGCGCATCAACCTCTCGAGTCTGGCCGGAGCAATTTACGTTGCAACGAATCCCTGATGATCCCCGCGGCATCGCCCAAGCGGTGGCACAGCGAGGCTATTCGACTGGCCGTTGCGGAGGGAGCACTGATCTACTTGCGAGATAACTATAAACTTGAGAGAGAGCCGTCTCCTGATCAGGGTTGTGGTGCATGTCTGGCGCTGTAAGCAACTCAGGCGCTCCGCTGAATGTCAAGAGTTTGTCAAGGCGGGTGTATTACTAAAAATGCGTAGTGCCTCCATGGCACAGGTATGACTTTCGGAACACTGGTCACGGATACACGCGAGTGGGTGCTAAGGAAAGTTCTGATGTTTGGAAGGTTTCGTCAAACAGACAGCCAAGAGATCCGAGGCGCGTATGCCTCAACTGAAAGATACGTCTGCTATGTCTCGTGGGGTTTCCCAAGCGCACAGTTGTCAAATAAGCGAGAGAACGAGCAAGAGAATAAAGCGCTCCTCGAGAGAGATACGATGATAGACTGCCGTAGGACAGCCCGCGAGGATCTGAGTCGCTGAGACACACGCAAAGATATGAAACAAATGAGAAGGAATTGTCTGGGCTGGCTTATGCGAGAGACGATCCGGGGGCTGGGCAGGTAGCTGGAGTGTAACAGAGATAAGCGTCCTGGTAAACCGTATTGAGAGCAAGGTTTTCCGCGAAACGATTGGGTTGCGCTTGTATGTATGAGCAGGCGCCGTCAGCAAGACACGGGGGCGGTAGCAGAGCACGGAAGAATGGAGAGGTGGGGGATGCAAGGCGTGTATGTGGCGGGGAGATGATGGTGGAGATGGAGAGATGTGGATGTCAACTGCAGCTACGAGGCATTACCAAATTATCCGTGTCCGGTCTCAGGTTTGTACAGGCTCCATATAATTATTTCAGCTCCATTTCGACCGCTTCAGCTCCTGCCTTGGCTGCCCTCGCCCTCCGATCAATCCTCCCTTTCTTTCCTCTCTCTCTTTCTCTTAAATACATCACCGCAGCGCACTTTCTTACCGCATTCTGTTCGCTGCTTCCTCCAATCTCTCCGCGCACTTGCTGACTCACGTCCAATGCAGGTTTGACCGGCTCTCGCACCAATCTCCAATCCGCGCGGGCTTACCAGCCCATCCTCTCTCGCACACAGAAAATCTATGGTCTCCCCTTCCTCTGTCACATCCCAGCCTCCTGCTCTCTCTTACGCAGATCGTGCCAAGAAAGCTCAGGGCCTGAAACCTGCATCTCAATCTCCACAGAAACCCCTCTTCAATCACCCTCGTCAGCCTCCCGTTTCCACTACAGAATCTGCAAAATCTGCAAAATCTCCACCTACTGCTGAAAGTGCTCAAGCAGCTCTCGCTGATCTCTCTATTCGCAATGTACCACCTTCGGCCAATGCCAATCAGTCATCGCACGTTACCACTGCCGAATCGAGCGCCGGTAACGCGAATGCTCAGGACATAGTCAACCATGGCGCTTCCTCCGCCAGCTCTGCACCAGCTATTGCGCCTACTCTCTCTGCCTCTGCCAAAGCGCCCCCCGTTCCCAACGTGTGGAACCAGCGAATACAGCAAATGGCACAAGCACGCGCGCAGCCTCCTCCGCAGCCTCACTCTTCAGGCGCTCCTTCTCATGCGCCACCCGTTATTCCACCTCAACAGACCCAGGACCCGGTTGCGTCCGGCTCGCGACAGACAGACATGCCTCCCCCTGGCGGTATTCACCCTGTAGCCTCATCATCTGGTCTCAACAGTATATCGTCGGTATCCACTCCCAGTACGGCATCGACCCACGCATCACGACGAGAGCTTCCTTCGTCGCCACTTCCTCCACCTCCTCCATCAATTGGCGATTCCGAGAGCTGGCCAGAAGTGAGCAGGAGTCAGGCACTTGCCAACAAACCTCAACATGTCACCAATGGCCATGTGCCAATAACGGAGACAAAGGATGACGTAGGGAAGAGAGACGGTGAGGGCCGTTCCCCAGGCCATCCGGGGACGCCAAGAAAGAGTGCGTTTCATTTCATGCGGTCCCTATTTATCCTTCCCAGTCATTATTCTTTCCACCCGCGTTCTGTCAATTTGCAATGATACTCATGATCGTTGTACCCCTTGCCGTGTATAATTTTCACAGGTGAGAAGGCAAAGTGGATTGTGATACCTCCAGAGGAGCTCCAGGCGGCAGCTGACGCACTCAATCCTTCACGATCGCAATCGCGAAGTCATTCACAATTTAGCGTTCGGCACAATCAACCACGCAGCGGTGCACAATCCGGTCCGGGATCTGTGCAGGGGTCACAGGCACCGAGCAAGGTTGCTTCGGGTCGAACTTCCGCCGCCCATTCTCGAGCCCATAGCCCTAGTAGCCTGGTATCTAGCCCGCGGCATCCGGGGCGCGGCCGACAGCTCCCCATCGATCCTCGGGCTGCGCCAGCTCTTGACCAACAGCGGTCGTCTCAAGGCAACTCACCAAGAGTGTACGCCGACACAACTCTAGCTGCTCCGGTTCCGTGCGTTCAGATCAACAGAGATATCTACAGCTACGGCAATATGCCTGGCCAATCCACAGGCGCCCAAGGCTACGCTCCGCCACCGCCACCCCCTCATTACGCGCCTGCAATGCCTGTGAATCCGAATCCCGCGCAACAGTCATACGCTTCAGCCTCCATCTCTCCATATCCGCAGCCATACACGTTGCATACCCCGCCAGACAGATATGGGCCTCCACCAGCGCAGCCCCTCCCTCCGGGCTGGGCTGCGCCTGAACATTATATGTACCAATATGGCTATCCGCCGTACGTTCCACCACACCCGGTCATGTATTGGCATGGGAATATGCCAATGGATGCGAGGCAAGATGGTCGCGGGATGTACCCTCCATATCCTCCAGTGCACCCGCAGCAGCAGGTTGCCCCACCACCGCACGTCCCGCAGGATGACGGTGAGGTTCTAGGAGACGAGCACGTGACACAACCCTCTTTACCTCCTCCAACTATGATTATTCGTCCTCCACCGCCTCAAGAATCTGATGCGGTCGCAGGGTACCGCGAGGTCGGGCCGGTGCCGGACCCCAGCTCTATCTCGGAGGTTACTCTCGGACGACCTACACGAGACGTCATCTTTGGAAGTATAGGTGCTCCGGGCAGTACAAGAAGCCCAAGTCCTGCACCACCATCCTCAGACGCTGCTACAGTGCTAGCGACTGTTCAGTCGGGAGCTAGCAAACTGGAACACGTGGCCACCACCTTTTCCATAGGCGTGGCTCCTGGCGAGGCGGGGCCCTCACATGTTCGTTCGAGAACGCGTTCCCAACCGCGATTATCTCGAGCAGAACGACCTACCGAGGCAAAAACTTTGGAACAGCACCCTGCTGCCGAGGTCACAGTCGCTGATCTAACCGCCTCCGAGACGAGGTGGGAGTTTGGCACGGCAACTCAGCCACAGGATGAAGATGCCCAAAGTGAAGAAACCAAAGTAGACCCCCAGGCTCAGCACTCCCCGCCCGCTGCACTGGCGCCAGCGAAATCAACGCTTGATGTTAGTTTGCTGTTCAGTGGTCCTTCACAGGAGGCTTCGTTACCTGCTGTACCTCCAGAGCCGCCATTGACAGACATGCCGCACACATACCCTCCACACCAACATGTACACTATATTCTCCCGCAAGCGATCCACGTTCCGCCCATGCCTCCTCCCCAAGAGGGTTTACAGCTGCAAACTGGGCCGGGCCCGTATCCTGTCCACCCAGCACCCGCGCAGCCTCCATCCAGTGCCAGCACTGACGGGTTCGAAGTCAAAGATTTTGGGTATGGATTCGGGCGCGCAAGCGGCACTGGCATCGCTGCACCGACACGCGACGAGCGCATCGCGCGGGAGCGCGAGTGGGAGCGCAACCGCGACGTAGAGCGCGACACGTTCGTGCCCCGCCCACGTCGGGGCTCGTACAGCGGCTACCATGAGCGCGGGGGTTACCCCGGTCGTAGAGGCAGGGGTGCAAACGGGTTCGGGCGCGGCCTTCCGGGGCGAGGGTTTGCGCGCGGCGGGGGCTTCCGCCACCACCAGCAACCGCACCAACAGCAGCAGCCGGCTCCGCCTTTCACCGTAACCCCGCCTGCGCCGAACTTCCAGCCGCTACAGCCTCCGTCGCCGCAGCCAGCTCCACCGCCAGATGTTTCCCAGTATTTTGGGCCCGTAGCGCAGCAGCCTTATGGTCCTCATTTTGGGCCCTATCAGGCACCAGCACCTATCCCATACGGTCCTCCAGGCGCGAGCGCGACAGGCCCCATCCCAGCGCACGCGATGCCGGGACCGCCTAGCATGGCGTTCTCTCTCGACGCTACGCGCCACTATCTCCTCGGGCAGCTAGAGTATTACCTGAGTGCAGAGAACATGGCATCGGACTTCTTCCTGAGGAAAAAGGTACCGTTCCGTTCTTGGCTCTTGCGATCGGGTTCTGATGACGACTGCGTGGCCTGCAGATGGATTCACGCGGCTGGATACCGATATCGCTGCTGGCGTCGTTCCCGCGCGTGCTGCAGATGACGCAGGGCCCACACCCTCAGCTGGTGCGTGACGCGCTGGCGCTGTCGGGGATAGTCGAGGTGCGCGAGGACTACGTGCGCATGGGCGGGGGCAGGTGGGAGCAATATGTGCTGCCCGGCGCGCCGCGTAGTACGGTCGAGCCGCACCTCGAGCTTCCGTCGGAACACGGGCAAGGGCACGAGCATGAGCAAGATCATGATCAGGCCGACGCGGAAGATGCCGAGGGTGAGGACGAGGACGAGGAAGAGGAAATCGAGTTTGTCATGGACGCCGGGCAGGCGTGGGTGACGGCGTCGTAGCGCCCGCGGTGTGTTGAGGTGCGTCATGCGCGGGTTTGCAACTCGCGCGGAATGCGAGTCAGTGCTGATTCGAGCACCCCGCCGTCAGGCTGCGTTATCGCGGTATCCGTCGCCGCGCCACGGACTGTCTCCATTTGTGCGCACGTGGCAGGCCAAATGGAGTGCGTGCGTGTTGCTGGTAAAGGAGCCGGGCGCGGTGAACGGTTTCACGCAATTCACGTTAGGTCCCCATTGGCGTCGCCGTGGCAGCTTATCAACCCCGCCGACGTGACAGAAAAACTGCAGGCATGCTTGCGCGCCGGGGCCTCGTCGGGATATGGATCATTGTTCGTACGTTGGCTGCTCGTCGCTGTCTCTCTTCTCCCTGGCTATTACTCTGCGCTTCTTGTTCGCGTGTGTGTGTGTACCACTGCATCATTAACCCACCGCATTATTGGTGTTTTGTGTTTTAGCAATGGTTTGTTGTTGTTGGTAATCTATATCTCGCGTGCGCAATCGGACTCGGGGCTAGTCATCGTTACGTACGAGAACCGGGTGGTGTGGAGATTTGAATTGTGGGCGCGTCGTCGGGCTGACGTCGCGGGGTGGTCGATGGACGTTGACGACCTCGTGTGGGCCACGCGCTGCCCGCTCCAGAGCGCGCAGCGCGACGTGGGCGACGTAGGATCTGATGGCGCAATTCTCTCGTACATCGTTGGGGCAATCTGGGCGTTCATAGCCGCGTACGGCGTGCGCTGAGAGCAAAGAGAGCGGTTCGGATATGCAAATTGGACGGAGACGGCGCACTTGTGCAGCTGATCTAAATGGTCTCTTGTCGCTATCCCAATCATATTGAGCTGCCCCCGCAACAACTCACCGTATCCCTCTCTCCCTCTCTCTCCCACCATGCCACCCCGCGCCCGCCCCCCTCCAAAATCCGCAAGGCAGTCGTCCGCCGCCGGCGCCACGCCCCAGGTCGATCTCGAGGATCTCGACGCCCAGTGGCCGCCTGCCGAAGACATATCCAACGAGAGCCCCGCGCAGCGCGAGGAGCGCCTCGAGCGCGAGCGCGAGGCGAAACGCATAAACGACGAGATCGACCTGCAGATTGAGCTCGACCGGACAGAGCGCCGCAAGCGTCGGCCGGACGTAAAAATCATCCTCCTCGGTGCGTCTGCGGCCTTAGCACGTCGCGCCACCGTCCCCTTTCCTCCCGCAACGTCTCACCTTGCTCGTCGCCATGCACATGCAACCCGGCTGACCGCTGTGCGCCCCCAGGCCAGGCCGAGTCAGGCAAATCGACGATCCTGCGTAATTTCCAGCTCAAGTACACGCCCGCCGCGTTCCACGCCGAGACGGAGGCGTGGCGCGCGGTCATCGACCTCAATCTCGTGCGCTCGGTCACCTTCCTGCTCACGCTCCTCGACGAGACCAGCAGTGCGCCGAGCCCGAGCGCCGCGAGTGGCAGCAGCAGCACCAACAACACCATCTCCCGCGCGCACATCCCTTCGCCCGCCGTGGCCAACCCGGACACACCGCCCGACGCGCAGCTCGTGCCGCTGCAGCGGCTCACGGATGACCTGCGTCGCCTGCGCGTGCGCCTCTCGCCGCTGCGCAGCATCGAGGAGGCGCTCGCGCGCTTCATCTCGCCCGAGCAGGCCTCGCCGCGCGCGGCGCACGGCATGCTGCCGCGGCCGAGCGAACGCGCATTCGAGGTGAGCGTGCGCTCCGGTTCGCGCTGGAAGGCGCTCTTCCGCCGCGGCGGGGGCGCGTCCAAGGCCGACTCGCAGGGCTACGGCGAGGTGCAGAACGCGCGGCGCGTCATCGAGGCGTGCCGCGAGGACATCCTCGCGCTGTGGAACCACCCCGCGGTGCGCGTCAGCCTCGCGGAGCAGAGCGTCGCGCTCGAGTTTCAGTCTGGATTGTGCGTGCGCCGCGCGACGCTTGCTTTTTTACGTTTGCGGGCGCGCAGCGCTAATTTTGTGTCCCCCTCTCCCCCCCTCGCGTCCTCGTGTGCGCGTTTGAATATGCGTGGCGCTCAGCTTCCTCGATGCGGTGGACCGGATCGCAGCGCCTGGGTACACGCCATCGGCAGGTACTGTGACGTCCGTTCACTACGCATTCATCTGGGCGTGGTCATGCGACGCGCTGTGACTGACTTGGACGCGCGCGCTCGCCGCAGATGACATCCTCAAGGCGCGAATACAGACGGTTGGGGTGGAGGAGCATTTGCTCAAAATGGAGATAGGTATGTCTGGTGCGTATATGGCTCTGCCGCGCGTGGCGTCAGCTGGTCTTCAACGCAGTGAACCCACTAGCAACCGAGCATGGGCAGATGTGGAGCATCATCGACGTCGGGGGCAGCAGAGGCATGCGGGGTACGTGCACAGTCCTTCTTGCTCGCAGGACACGCTTTCGCTCATCCGCGCACCTTGGGTGCCGCCAGCGGCGTGGGTCCCGTATTTTGACGACGGTGCGCGTCTTTCCCGTTCCACGGCACGGGCACGATGCGCTGACGAGGCACGCTTGCTGAATCAGTGAACGTGCTGCTATTCCTGGCGCCTGTCTCGGCGTTCAACCAGACGTTAACGGAGGACCGCAGCGTCAACCGGCTGGTGCGTGGCGCGGTTCTGGCCAAGTTGTACGCCACGAGGGCGTGTATTCACGACATTGCATGACACAGTGGGACTCGTTCTTGCTGTGGAAAACGGTGTGCACGCACAAGCTGCTCAAGGGGGCGACGTTTATCCTGCTGCTCAACAAATACGACCTGCTGGGCGCGAAGCTTCGGGCGGGCATCCAGTTCCGGCAGTTTGTGACGTCGTATAAGGACCGCCCGAACGATACTGAGAGCATATTGACCTGTGGGTAGGGGACATGGCTTAGCGATTGTAACCTGACATGGCCTCGGACAGATTTGAAAGAAAAGTTTTCTGCGATCTACCAGCAAGACCCAGAGAACAAGCAGAACCTCCACGTCCACGTCACCTGCGCTACCGACTCCAACTCGACGTCGATTGTACTGGCTCGGAGTGCGTGCTATCATACAACGTTGCGAGACGTGTTGCTGACCCTCCGGACCCCGCTGCACAGTACGAGAAGTAATATTTACTCAGAATTTTAGAAAGGCGAATCTGTTGTGAGGATAGGGTATCATGGATTATCTACGCACTGGTAGTGGTTAGGCCTGTTAGGGTCGATGGAGCTGTACTTAATTGCATTGACTCGAGTTACGTCATCCTTGACGCGTGACGCTGCGGGGCTGCTCCGCTCGGCGCTGCGCACAACTGCGGCCTGCTTTATATTCAAAGCACCATGTCTGCTCCACTAGCTAACCCTGCTTTCCCTCAACACCAAACCATGCCTATCCGCGGTTCAGACGTCTGCCTCATTCTGGTGCGCAAGGCCCCCGCCGAGCACGCGTCGTCGCCAGCACCGCTCACCGTGTCGTTGTTTGCAGGTTGCCATCATCTTTCCGCCAGCCGCGGCCGCCTTTATCACGGGCTGCAGCTGTGACCTCCTCATCAACATCTGTCTTACTATGTGGGTTATGTCCGCACGCCCGTGTCGCGCATTAGTCGCTGACAGTACCGCCCTCGTATCGCAGCCTTGGCTACCTACCCGGCCACATCGTGCGTCATTGATTGCCCTCCGCGCGCCCCGCCACGCGCTGCAACTGACTGGCTCTGTTCGTAGCACGCGTTCTGGCTGATCTACCGCCGCATGAAGGCCGAGGAGCTCTACGGCCACGGCGGATACACCTGTACGTGCTGATCGTCGCGACTGTCTGTGCTCCGCTCACCAGCTCCATCTGCGGCTCCAGATCTCGGGAACGGCAACTTCCACGGTGGCCCCGCCGGCCACCAAGTCCCCGTGCAGGCGCCCTATCAGCAGCAGGGCTACGGCGCGACGGCCGTCGGGCGTTGAAGCTCGAATCTCGAAAGGGGAATACGTGCACCGCGAGGGCGTTCGCGTCGCGTTGTGGGATACCCTCTGTGGTCGTGGACCTGTACGACAGCTATGTTCTAATCTCTAGTGTTTGTGAATGGATTGTTCAGCTCTTTGTATACTTTTAATCCGCTCTGGGCTGGTCACGCGCGTACCACTCAAACTATCGTCTTCTGCGATCAGTACTACAGCTGCGGCGCAGTTCCAAGCTACATTTGTTTTACGCCAAAGGCACTTCTTCCTCTTTTATCGTCGCGTCATCTGCATCAAACCCGACAGCACCTTCCGATGGCTCGGGAACGGGCGTGCCAGTCGTATCCACCACCGCAGCACCATCACCAGTATCAGCCCCTGCCGCAGCAAGCGCGTCGCCGCCTCTCGGTTTCCTGCCCTTCTGCTTCTCCGCGGCCTCGCGGCCAGCGACGGTCAGGTCCTCACCAAACACACGCAGGCTCAGTGCGCTGTCACAGGAACGTGAGTCAGCACTCCCTCGTGGCACACGGCGCAGTGCTATGAATATGACCGCGCGCGCACCTCTTGGCCTTTTTGTCGATCATGAGCGAGATGGACGACGCGGATTTCCAGATGGGCAGCACGAGGTCGTGCGTGAGGCTATTTTGGGAGTGCGCGTCAGGGAATCGGAACAGAGTAAGGTTGGGGGGTGGGCGTGGCATACGTAGCGCCCTCGAACTCGCCAGCCCTGAACCGGACGACGTGGCTCCCCGCGGCTGCATCCACGCCGCCAGTCAGCGACAGCCAGACAGCGCGAAAATAGAAACGAAGATCGGCACGCACACTTCGCGCCGACGTCGCGCAGGAACGCCGCGTCGAACGCGGCCAGCAGCGGGTAGTATGCTTCCAGCAACTGGCGGAGCGCACGTACGTCCGTGTCGACGATGCTCTCGGGGCGGAGGTACGGCAGCACGACAGGCAGGCCCTCACTCAGCAGGCGGAACAGTGGCGCCCTGGCCTCCGTCCTGTCGTCGGCGTTGGTGTCGGCGGCCTTGCGCCCGAAGCCGCCCTCCTGCCGCGTGAAGATCTTCGTGCCCGCGGTCATCACCCGCACGCGCCGGAAGTCGTTCGCGCTCAGCACCGCGCGCACGAGGTCGTTCGTGAGGTAGAGCGAGCGCGCGGGCTCGCCGGCGGGGTTGCGTACCAGCAGGTTCGTCGCGGGGAAGGTGGGCGTCAGGGAGAGCTGGCGGCTGCGGGGCAGGGCGTGAGGACGCGCGGGTGGGCGAGAGGCGGCAGAGGCTTACATGCAGTTCTCGACGATGGGGTCGCTCGGGGAGACGAAGGTGTAGGGCATCTCTTTGAAGCCGCTGTCGCCCGCGGATCGTTTCTTTTGTCTTTGGGGCTGCTCCAGCTTCTCCTGTGCCTTTAGAGCAGAGGCTGATGCTTCGGCGGGGGCTGGAGGGTCGGCTGCGGGCTCCTCTTCGATGGCTGGTGGACTTGTTGAGAGATCGAGGGTGCATCGTTAGATGGGACGTACGTTCGGCCGCGGTATAGTCTACGGGAGACACCATCTGCACGTCTTCCGCGTCGCCATCTATGCGGGGCTTCTTGAGCTCGGGTTCATCTGGCACCTCCTCAGCGACACGCTTTCCTTCTCTGCGGCGCGCAGGGTCAGCGTACTTTGAGCACAAAGTCAGAGATATCGCACTTTTGTGCCTTCGTTGATGGCTTGCGTCGCAACACTGCAACGAAGAAACCACCTGTGTCTTGAAGGTGTGGATATATGCGCATACTAAACATTGTAATTAGTTTAGAAAAAGTAACGGAGCCGAGGCGCGTACCAACGCTCCAAGCCCAGATCCTCTGTTGGCGGCCAGTGGCTCCGAATGAGACGGGCGGTGCCCTTACCGCCAGGGAGCGACGCAATGTATTCGTCGTAGGTATCGAAGAACTCCAAGTCGCGGGTGGCAGTTGGCAGCCACTTTGTGAGGCCTGGCCGCCGAACGAGTGATGGCATTGAGTCGGACACGTCGACCAGCTCGAATCCTAAATCCATCAGCATTGATACCCGTCGAGAAGCAATCGGTCATACCAGGGGCCGTTCGCAGCGCCTCTGCGACCACGGCTTCGTTTTCCACGGGGTTGAGCGAACACGTCGAGTATACGATCTTGCCATCATGATGCAGCATCTTCATGGCACGCTGCAAGATGCGGAGCTGGAGCCTGCGCGCAGGTCATGCGCATGCCTAGCAGACGTATGCCGAGAGAAACGTACCCGTGCAGGCCATTGCCATCCATGGGGCTCCATTTCTTCCAGATCCCGACGTTCTTGCGAATCGTGCCATCCCCGCTGCACGGCACGTCACACAAAATGCGGTCAAAGTGCAGCGCCGTCGAACGGGACGCATCGGCTGCAAACTCTGGTGGAAGGGAGAGCGTTGGGAAGATCGATGCATCAACGTTGGTGACCATGAACGCTGGACTAGGGAGCCGGGCTGACTGGTGGATGAGCAGGTGCGTGCGCTTGTAGTCGCTGTCGTTCGCGACCAGTAGGCCAGGAGGGATGCAGGATTCGAGGAGTGAGGGAGAGGAGTGTAATGATTCGAGGAGTTGGGATGTCTGGGCAGCATTTTTTTCAATGAGTGTGCCGCGGTCCATATGCAAAGTACGCACTTTCGATCCCGGCGCCGCGCACATGTCGAGGACCTTGTGGTGAGGCTCGACGTCGAGGAAAAGTGGAGGAAGCATAGACACAGCTTCCTGGCGGGTAATATTGCCCTATACGCACGCACTTGAGCGCAAAGGTTGAGCCCATCCAGAGTCCCACGCACCACCTCGGTCTCAAATACCAAGAATGAGTGGAACTTTTTGAATTCGGGAGACTTGCGCAGAACTTTTTTGGGCACGTTGAGCTGCCATGCGAGACCTTTGGGATACCTCACCCGAAATGGGTCGACACAGGAAGCGATTTGAGTGTGTACTCGGGCTCACCATGGAAGCGGTATGGGCGGAGGGACAGGCTCTCCATCGAACTCGACGCCAGAGAGATGCGGGATGTATGTCTTCTCCATCACCGATGTCAAGACTGCAGCAGTTCTGCATCGCTCGGATGGTAAGTCCCCCTGTAAACAGAAAGCGAAGACAGACGCACTTGCGGCTTCCCGAAATTCGAAAGGTCGATGGAAGGGGTTCTCTGCAGACGTCCATCAACCTGTTCCACTCGTCGTCCTCCACGCCTATCTGCTTCCTATAGTACGCCTCGAGCTTGGCGTTCTTCATATCTGCCTTCTGCAGCAGATCGTCGCGTTTCTCATCGTCGGGATTGATAATCGTCGGCTGGGCTGAGTCGTGCTCGCCCTCGGGTGTGCTCCTGGAGGCGACTGGCGCAGCGCGACGCCCACCAGCATTACCTCTGCGTGCCTTGAAATCTCTTGGTCAGCGAGGGCGGATGACTATGCAGTAGAGGTAGACCTTTGACCGGGTCATGAGCGCCGGCTGTAAATTGCGTCGAGATCAAATGTCCCACAAAGGGAAGGTGACCTTCCTCTTCTGTCGACGGCCGTCGGCGTCGGCGCGGCGCGGTACGCGAGCCTACGCCTGCCTACGCATTCTCGAGAGTCATGTAGCCGACCTCGTTCCCAACGCACACGAAAAGTAGAGTTGGCGAGCTTGCCTTGAGCACAGCTGGTCACCTCATCTAGCACACTCTTGCAGCTGGAAACTCGTCACTTGGTTGCCTCCCATTGGCCATGTATACGGGCGGGGCAGCAGGCTGCTCGCGTGCGACATTCATATGCTGTAGATTCATATCGATTTGTCTTGTCGAAGGGACGCACACCCGGTAGATGTGCAGCATGTAAACTCGCACATTTCATTGTTACCTGCGCAGATGAGCTCGGAATGAGAAGTACTTTGGCACTTTACCCGCACTCGTATTTCAATTATGGTGCACACGACTCTAGTCTAGAGACAGGCTCTGAGTGAGCTTGTTCTAGCAATCTGCGAAGGTATGGTTCGCCCGAGTGCGACGGGCGATGGCCACAAGCTTGTACATATTGTGGTCCTTGAGAAGTCGGAGCAGCTTTGTTCTCCGAGTCACCGACGCGGCGGTGCCGGGCCCTGCTACCGCTCGCTCAGACTCCAACACCCATTATCCCTGTCCAAAGACTCTCCTAACTCCCGATTGAAATGGCGGAGGATGATGCCAGTTTCTTGTCACTTTCATTCAAAACCCGGAGCCGGATTGACAATGCATTCTTCAAGGCCTTACCGTCTGACCAGCAACACTCAAACACTCTTGCAAAGCCTAGCACGTCTGCAAATGACCCCCCCATGGCGGGAGGCTTCCTCCTCGATGATGATCAGGCCATGGGAGGCGGTTTCTTGCCTCCGTCTCCTCCAGCCGCGATAGATGAGGTGGAACCAGACGGCGACGAGCAAGCCACTCATATCCCACTTTCGTGCATCCCTTACGCCCTCCAGCTCCTCGACCTCCCACCTGACGATGAGGAGATCCTTGCTGTCTTACGCAACGCTGCGACGGGCTGGGGAGGTGACTCTTCCAGCCGCCGGCGCGGTGCCACCACGAGAGACGACGGGGACGACGCGGCCGAAGGGCGCGTCAGTTTGAGGGACTGGCGAGCCGTGTGCGCCGCCTTGATGGATGTCAGTGGTGACGAAGATACCGGAGAAGGCAGCGGCGCGGATGTCAACGACTCGGACGAGGCTGCTGAAGCTTCCGACCGCGAATTATTAGAACTGGAAGAGTCCTCTGCCGGCTCCTCAGACGAATACACCGAGGCTGCTAAACCGCAGAAGCGGACACGCAAGTCCTCTGCCTCTATGTCCAAGCCAAAAACGCGGCCAAAATTCTCACCGCGTGAATCACCCTCACCTATTGACAGCTCTGAGATTACTTCCCGGCAGAAACAGGAGTGCCTACGAGCGTTCTTGCTCTTCTTTCCTGGAGTACCAGAGGAGGTGGCCAAGCGCAGACGCATCGGCGTGCGCGAGTTGAACACAGCTGTGACTGCGTTGAAGGAGAAGATAAAGGCAGAAGAGGTGCGTCCGTGTTTCTTCGGGTTCTGCAGCAATTAGTTTGACAATATAGTAGATGACCGAGATGCTCGATACCTTTTCCACTTCACCCGACAAGTCGATGAGCCTCTCCGACTTCGAGAAGATGATGATTGCCACCCGGCTTGCATGAGATGTTACTGCGGAGCTCTACAGACCATAAAAAATTCTCTTCATTCGGCGTTTACAAACAACAATGGTATACCCCAGTCTCCAAATCACTATCCACAAGACCAACCATTTGAATACAAATAAACAATTGTGCGTCGTGCAGTCATGATTTCTTTTTCGTGAGTAAGACCCATCGCTTAGGCAAGGGTGGCGAAGCCAAAGCGGTCGTTGCCGACATCCCAGGCGGTGTAGACGTTGGAGAGGTAGACATCGCCGAGGATCCAGACTGTTCGGTGGTCAGCCCTGTCCAGCGCGATGTCGGGCAAAGAAGTACTTACGACCGTCGAGAGTCGAGTCAGCGGCGGCACCACCGACGCAGACGCTAGAGCCCTCGGAGGTCGGGCCCAGATTGAAGGCCGACGGGGAGATGCTGACAGCCTTGCCACCCACGGTGACAGAGATGGGGGTGTTGAAGGTGCAGGGAATGGTGTAGATACCGTCGCCGAACTGGGGAGCAGACTTGGCGCCGGGGATGCTCTTGTAGAGGGCGGAGATGCCCGTGGGGTCACCGACGATCTGGGTGGTACCGGTGTCGAAGATCGTCTCGGTTTCGCGGACGACGGTCTTGCCGTTGACTGCGATGCTCTCGAAGGACGCCTGCCAGTAGCCCTAGATACAAGGATGTGCATGTCAGCGGCTGCGCGTGTTCCGAACCCAGAATAACTGACCTCATCATCGAGGTCGACCCAGGTGAAGCTACCCGTGTAGAGGTCGCTGTTCGTGCCGCCGAGGAAAAGCTCGGAGCCAGAGGTAGCGAACTTGAAACCGAAGATGGGGGAGTTCACGGCACCCTGAGAGATCAGAGACTGGAAGGGCGGGGAGGCCTTGTAACTTGAGATGGACTCAAAGGCCAAGCCCAACAGGCCATCGGCCGGGAAGTCGTCGCTCTCGAAGCCCTCAGAGTACTGAGTGGCAGCACCGAGGGTCTGGGACTTGGCCTGGAAAGCATGGTGAGAATGCTGGTGTCTGAACGAGGTGACGAAAACGTACAGTAAAACCAGCAAGGGTGACAGTGTCGCTGTACTGCTCGCCGCTGACGGTGGAGCCGTCACCGTAAGCAAGAGAGAACTTCTTCCTGAGATCCTTGGCAGTCGAGCTGGAGCTCGGGTTATACTTCTTGTGACCAGAGCAGGTGGAGCCGCAGCTGGAGCCGGGGAGGAAGAGGTCGCTGGAGCCGGTGTCGAAGTCGACTGCAGCGTTGCAGCGTCAATCTGCTGCTCAAGCCCCCAGGCATTGAGAACGTACCGGTGTAGGTGGAGGCGGGCGTGCCGACCGAGATGCTGCCGTACCAGAGCTGGGCGTCGTCGTCTGTGAGCGGAATGCTGCCAGCAGTGGCGCGCTTCTCCGTCGACTTCTTGATGCTCGAAGCAAGACGGTGAGTCTTGCCAGTGTTCTTCTCGTAGTTGTCGAAACCCCGCGCGATCTTACTGGTAGCGAGAGGGATGGTCAACTCGCAGTGGGGACCCAGAAGCAGAGGAGAACTCACGCGACAGAGTTGCGGACACGGCTCTGGAGCTTGGAGGTGTCGACAACGCCGCTGCGGAAGCCGCCACGCTTGGCAATGGGGATGGCGACGCCCTGGGAAGCGGGCTCAGCCACCGGCATGGCCGCGGCGAGGAAGGGGAGGGCAGCGAGGACGAAGGCGGGAGAGAAGTACATGTCGACGAACAAAGACGAGCTGGAGAAGCTGCTAGCTAGAGAATCACAAGAGGAAGACTCTGAGGATTGTCGACATCGTCCTGAGGCTTTTATATCTCGACGGCAACGCTGCTGAAGCTCGGACGCTGTGAAGAGTGTAGATTGCAGCGCGTGTGCTGTTTCGAGTTGCTGCATGGTTCCAAACCGTGAGGCGCCCTCCTGCCGCATGGAAGCAGGCGGCCCCGATCCGCGAGTTCACCCCCGCATTTCCAGACGGGGAGAAGGTGATTGCTGATCCGCGCGGTCGACATGCTATCCCTCTCCTTGCACGCGGCTTGTCCGCACCAATTCAGGAAAGAGCAATATAATATAAGCATGATAGACCATGTTGCTTGCATGCGTTGAAGAACCGCGAAGACAATGGGCGATAATTCATCTCGTGCGGAATGTATTGAATCAGATGGTCGCGATGTTGGAGCAAAGGTGGCGTCATTGACCTCGATTTCGCAAGTACCGCAGGCGGGGAACGAACCTAGCCAGCCGCATGATACGTAGGAGATGTACTCCGGAAGCAACATTCGTAGGAACCAGACGAACAGTGGACGCAAGGCAGGAATTCTTCCGGAATGGAGAGTAGCACCGTACAGTCACGATCCATCGTAGCAGATTTCCATCGCAGGTTGTTGATGGCCGGCCCGTCAGTGTTCCATCGGCCCTACTAATGTCGGTCGTCAAAGTAAACGCCACTAGGCCCAAAGTCGGAACGGCCAGGAAAGTTGTCACCGGGATACAAGTCCGCTTTAGGATTGAGAACTGAGGGGCAGCATGCGCGAGTGGCAATAAAACCCTTATCTTGTTGGCGACAGGTCGAAGTTCGGAAGCCTGGGTGTTACCCGGGACCATGGGGTTTCCAAAAGAAGCGCCGGCGAGTAGAGTAGCATGACATGGAACCGCGTCGAACCGCATCGGCCTCATGAACCAATACAGGCACAGGCCAACTTGTAGATGCACAGTGTAGTAACACTGAATGGCACAGCTCAATAGGAAAGCGTGGCTCAAGGGAGATGGTAGCTCAGTTTCGATTCCCAGAGCCGCTGTCAGGAGGCGTCAGCTTCAAATTTGCACGAGTTTGTGCGCGTGTACACACGGACTGATTACCCACTGGGATTGGTTTGGGATTCTTAGTACCCCGATGTTCGTAATCCTTCGCAATCCCGAACGGGGGGGAGAAGCGGGGAGAATGTGCGTCGCTGTCCGTCCTGCATAACAGAGCACAAGGAGCTGATTTGCGCTGCACGAGGCGCACGGGTATATCACGGGTCAGCATGTGGTCGGGGGCTTGGTAGACGCTTGCGAAGGCCCACCGGAGGTGCTGGCAGAGCGGGCCTGCAGTTGGTTGGCGCCAGAGCTCAGCTGAGCCCAGCGAGCTCGGGTCGACGGACTTCGAAAGTCGATAGCTTCGCCAACTGTTCGTGGGGGAGTGGTGAACAGCCTTGCGGCCTTTCATGACCGGCTCGTTAACTGCTCGACTCTTTTCCCCATACTAATACTCTATGGGCACCTTCGTCTTTCAGCTCCCTCGTCACATTATCGACAGACTCACATGCATCCAAGACGAATACCCTCGACATGGCGGGATCAAAGGCATCGTGTAGACGCACGGCCGCTTTCGAATTGTCATGTCGTTACGAAAACCTAGATGCCCCGTTGAAGTCGCAATATCACAGTGAGTTTATCACTTCAAGCTGGGGTTGGGATACACGATGGAGGAAGCGGGGATGTCGCCGGGGCAATTTCTAGGCACACTCTAGGATCCGACATTTTTATATGACATCGGCGACACGCCAAGTCGCCACGCTGCGACCAAGAACCAGTAACATCGTATAATCTCGTGGACCAGTCCTATGCTCCCAGACTATCGCAGACTTCGGCTCAGAAGCGTTTCACGAGAAGGGGCATCGGATCAGCTGTCAGTGTCGCCACCAGCCCATTCCCACCCTATCGAGGGATGCGTGAGAGAAAGACAACCCGAGTCGAAGTTTGGGTACAGATCAGAGACTAGAAGTGCATGGTACAGTGGGACAAAGGTATGCAAATGCTATGATACATGTGCGACAGCGACTGATTAGGAACTGGACGTTGGGTGCGGCGGACAACGCAAATTAGTGATAGCAGAAAGATTAGAGAGATGCAAGCAGGTTCTGGACCCATGCGTTGCCCTCCAATTTCGGCTGGTGTTCGGAGAAGCAAGCCTTGAGCTCCTGTAACTGGGCCTCTGGAGAAAGATCATCCGACATCACAACGTCCTCCCCATCGGCCGTAGGCACGTCCGAAGAGGACCGTGAGGTCCAAGCTTTCAGCAGTTCCTCGACTATTTGGACGCCGCTTTCGACGATCTCGGGGGGAAATTGCGACTCTTGGGAAGCCACTTGTTCTAACACGTCCCTCAGCTTTGGAAGGGAGTCACTCCTGTAGGCAGACGTACCAGTGCCGAAGTCCTCCAGCTCCTCGGCCTTACGCTTCGCGAGCTGCGCCAACGGGAGTCAGGCCTTGAAGTCGACGTCAGGAAGAGGATCTCACTCTGACAACGGGCTCCGGGAAGTTCGCCATCTTCGCGACGTGTATGCCAAAGCTCTGGTCGGACACGCCTGACGTCCGATGAGCCTGAGGATTCAATCGCCAGATTATATCACGTACCAGGTTCTACTTTATAAAGCAATGTAATATCCCGCTCTTTGGTCTGCTCGTCCGTATCGCCTACGTGAGCGACAACGTGCAAGTTTTGTACGTGACTGAGTTCTTGATCGAGTGCTGTGAGCTCGTGGAAATGTGTGGCAAACATGCAGAACGCATGGATCTCGGACGCAATTTTCCTTCCGAGAAGTCAACATCAGCCCAGCCAACCGGGCAGGAACTTACTCTGATATGGACCAGGCCAGCCCGAAGCCGTCATAAGTGGATGTTCCTGCAAGACGCTCGTGTAAGCAACAACGTACTTTCGTGGACGAGGACTACAGAACACCGACTGACCTCTGCCGAGTTCGTCAATGATGATGAGAGAGTCTTTCGTGGCGGACTATTCATTCATCGTGAGACACGGTCGGTATCGAATGGCGAAGACCAACCTTGAGGATCGTCGCCGTCTCCAACATCTCGGCCATGAATGTCGAGATGCCCTTTAGCTGACTGTCACCAGCACCCACACGGCATAGAATGGAGTCAAAATGGGCAGCTTTGCCACCGAGCAAGGGACGAAGGAGCCGACTTGCGCCATGAGAGCGATCACACCAACCTGCGTTGGCATGTGAACTTCCGGGGGTGACCCTCAAAACGAACTGGACGTACTTGGCGAATGTAGGTGCTCTTGCCACCCATGTTAGGTCCGGCTGATGGTAGCTAGGTCAGAGCAGGAGTTGTGACCAAGCTAGCGGACGTACTGATGATTTGGAACTCGCTCTTGTCTAGGCGAGTCCGGGAGTTACGTCAACGTCTTATGCCAATAGCAGTTGCGAAGGCGCACCTTTTATCATCTCAACGTCGTTGGGGATAAAGCTCATATCGTCTTGGACCTCGAGGCAAGGGTGTCGGGCATCCTTGAGCACGAGGTCTCCACCACCTGCACCAGAGCACACGAATGAGCTCAGGCCGCAGAGACATCATTCTTCCATCTACGGACCTTTTTCTACAACAGCGGGCTTGACATATGCCTCGGGAGCGTTCACTGCAACATGAGCGAAGCTATATAGGAGCGGTTGATTAGGCACTCCTTTGGTGTGAGGCAAAGAGCGTACCTCAGGATTACATCCAAGTGTGCCAAGACACCATTGAGCGACTCGAGCACAGGGGTGTACGTTGCTGGAACACCGATGTCAGCCTCCGAGCCGGCACGGACGTGAAAGATGCGCACATGCAATTGACACAACCTCTTTGACAAGCCCGCTCTGGGTTCGCGAATATGCTTCGTTTGCTTCCTGATACTCCGTTGCGCAGCCTTTCAACTTGGTCGTTGTAAAGTATACACCGGACTTGATCGTCCCAAGCTCGATGTACTTCCGCTTATTCGCGATGGCTCGCGAGTCCTGTTGGGATTGAGGCGACGCGCAAGCGAGGACAAAGGAAGCTGCGTACATTCTTCGTCAGCCGGAAAGAGTACCCATACGTTGCCGAGTTCTCCAGGTGAAGCTTCTTGTCGAGATCGAGGTCAAGGTCATGCGCCACGTCCCGGTGCTCTTGATCGAGCCCGTCTCTTGCCGCGTTGATCTGGTCCGCGAGCTTCTGCAGCCGTGGGTCATAGTCTGGCTTGATCACGTAGTTGTGCCGATCAAGCTCAGACAAGTCGAGCGTCTGCTCAACCATCTCTGCGTATTTCTCGAGAGTGGCAGCGTAGTCTTCAAGGTGGGTCAGGTAGGTTTCCTGAATAAGTTCCTTGCTACGGTCGCTTTCTGTCTTCACGTGCTTCAAAGCTTCGATAAGACCCGTCAACTGCAACAAAAACACGTCGTACATAGATTTTTGCCAGAACGAGAACGACGTTACCTTGAGAACAGCCTGGTAGACTCGAACGACGTCCTCTAGAGATGCAACGGACTTCTGGAAACGTTTGCTGATACGGTTCATGTCCGGCATAAGTTTCATGAAATCGTCCTAAAGTTAGAGAATTAGGCCAAGCCAACGACTTTTGAAGTCGAGACGCCGACCTGAAGGGTCCTGCGCGCACTAGAGTCCTCGACGAATGTCTCAACCAGGTCTTGCCTCTTTACTGAACACATCGAGGTTGGTGACACGCGTCAGTGTGTGCCTGGAACAGGCGGACGTACGGATCTCATGACGATTGACGAGCGGCTGTTTGAGCCAACTTCCTAACATACGCGTACCTTGCGCGGTCTTGCATTTATTGAGGAGCCCGAGCAAGGTCGTATTCCTTGCCCCAGTGTTCTACAGAAGGGGGTCGAATGGCGGGCTCTACTCCGCGGACTTTCAACTCACATTTCCGCTCTCAAGGAGATTCAAAGCGCGCAGGGCGCTTGCATCCAGACGCATATATTGGTCCAGGTCGTGCGTGCGGATGGTCCAAGCGCCATGATTGGACGAGTCTGACAACAGGCTGAGGTATGCGATGAGAGCCGCGACGGCGGAGGGTGCCGTAGGGAGGCTGAGTTGCGCTGTTCCAACGAGTCAGCAGAGGAAAGCGTAATAGTTGGAGGTACGTGCGAATTGCAGCCGAGCTTTCGGCTGTGCTAGAGTCCGCAGGGGTCGATGCCAACAGCCGCATGAGATCCTCCTCGATCGTTTTGGATACGAATTCGCCTGCGAGAGTGTGTGAATATGGGTGGACGGTGGGCTTCCTGGAAGCTTACTAGGCTTGCGCTCCGTGATGACGATGTCACATCGCTCGAGGACGTCTTTGAGCTTCTTGAGATCAAAATCACGATCGGTAGTCCCTGAGGCAGTCCCCGTGGGTACTATTGCCTCCTTGATGCCAAGTTGGATGGCAAGGGTCTTTTGAACGAGTGTTGAGCTAGGACGCGAAGATGAGTATATATGCGCACGCACCTCGACATTTGAGAATGCATCATTGTCCACAAAGTCGGCCACCCCGAATTGCCGCAGGCTTGTGTCTGCAAACCCGATGCCGACCGTCTTGCTCCTTGCTTTCCCCGCAGCACCAGGAACAACAGGTGAAGATGCTAGCTTCACTGCCATGATCACCGGGGGAGACAGTATGTCATTATTCACAAACAACATCTCCTCCACGGCTTGCAAGTTGCCAGGTGACGCCTAGACGTCCAAATTAGCTAGGCCGAGGAGCTCAAATATCATCAAGCCCACCTCCTTGTCGAGTTTGAACTTCGCCACTTTCTTTCCATGGCCTCCTTCAGGCACCCATATCTCGACCTTGAGCTGCCTGCTTGTCAGTGCTTCTCTGAGGAATGATGTTGCAACAGTAGGTCTGAGCGTTACACTTGGCAACCCAGCTGCCTTCCCACCAGAACCGAGGTACTTGAGGACGGAGTTGGTATGGAAGACGTGCTGGGCGACATACAGCGCGTCTGCACCATGCGCACTATAAAACTCCTCATTGCTGGCCTTCCTGTGGAATAGCCGGATGGTGCCAGTGGTGTCTGGCGACTTGGCAGGAAGCTTGTTGAAGAACGAGATGAACCCGGGATCAAAGGTATCTAGACTCGATCAGCACTGCGGTATCTCCGACGGATATAAAGAGCGTACCCGTGTCGTCCTCCTTTTCTTTCCCGTACATCAATGACATGGCTGCGCGTGACTGGAGGTGAGAAGACGCGTCGACAGAAGTTAGAACGCCGCGACGCGCCGCAACACCGTGACGTCGCGTGTCTTTTGTAAGCCGGAACTCGCCGGCGAAGCCGTGGCCCGTGGGAACGACAGCATCACGTGTGAGCCTCGTGAAACAAATCCTTCCTCTTCCTCCTCGTTCGAACGTTCATGCATTCATCCCTCTGCAACTTTACAGTTCTTCCCGACGTCGTATCAACGAGCAATGCGAGCAACACCTGAATTCCAATGACCCCTTGCGTGCCCTTCCGATTTTCTTTTCAGGACTGTTTCAGCACCCGTGTGTACAGACGCCGCGTTGTCCCTCCCGCAGCCTCTGAAGTATTGTGGTGCAACATCGAACGGTCTTCTTGGATGTATCATTCATATTATGCTTCAATGCCCTCCTCCTAGGTGTGGAAGCTCGGAAAGAAGTTCATATTTTCGTACACACAGCTACAATAGTAAATGTCGACACATGTCACTCTGCCTCGATAATCTAAATATTGCATCCAAACTGTGCTGCCCGCTTCCACTCGCGCTGTTCGGTGCATCTAGACACACTTACACCGCTAAACTCCCCCCGGCTCGATTCGAGGTCCGAAAGTCGGGCCTCGGTTCGGGCTCGATCGGATGTCGGATTGATGCCAGCCGCCAGAACCTCTGCCCGATGTCAGCTACGGGGGGCCGGATTGAGGCCAGTTTGACCTCCCCACGACCTCCTCCCACATTACTGGCTGTGACATGTGTGACAATGCATCCGAGCGTCTGGTCACAGCCAATGGCCGGTTGGCTGTTTTGGGCGTGGTTCTTCAATGCAGGCATTGGGAACGTTCAGGTTGGAATAAAGATGTCTGGTATTTTAATATACTGCTACAAGGATGGCTTGCTACATGGTACATGGGGTGGCAGCAGCAGGCCCCGGGGACAGAAAAAAAATGAGGCCTTACTGTGGGTTCTTATGCACACCTAGGTCGACAACCATGGGACCATCTGCAGCAGTGCTATTGGCAGCTTGTTGATGATGGGCCGGCTGTATGCAGTGACATTGCCAATAGCAATGGTGGCACAGGCTTGCATGCATGTTGTTGAGAGGCAGAGGGTGGGGGGCACGGTGCGCAGATGCCAGAGTCGTCGTGGCATGAGGGGAGAGGACAAGAAAGGAATTATCGAACACGACGGATGCAGCTTGGGACATGCGCGTGACGCGTGACATTGGCACGTGCATTCGCGGTGCTCACACTCCGCGTTTGCCTCGCAAAAATTTCTAAGTCGAGTTCACGACCTCGGACGGAGGTCTGAAATGACCTCCAGCCGACCTCCCAATTTTGGGTCCCGATGGGAGGCCCAAACTAGGGGACCGGTTGACATCGGCAAATGTCATCAAAACGGCATTTGTGTGACATCCGACCGAGGCCAATGAGACTTCTTTGCGGGGTCAGCCGCCAGGACCTCCTAAAGAGGTCGGGGGGCGTTTAGCGGTGTACTCCACGGTCCTCCACTTTACGCGGACGCACCCAGATGCAGTTGCGGAAGCTGTCGATGGGGATAAAATGACCACGCCCATGCAGGGTCGGAGGCGGCTCCTCCGCAGGGTCGGTAGTAAAGTGAAAGGACGTGATGGGACTGGAGCTCGCTGTGGGTCTAGCGGAGACGAGGCGCTTCGACTGTCATGCAGAGCCATCATACGAGAGCGTACGAGTAGTAAGGCAGTGCTACGATACGGCAGACCATGCACGCTGTGTCGAATTGGGGCGTACTCTCGCCGCTCGGGAATTGGAGGCATCGATCTCATCAATCACAGTATTTCGCTGGAAGTCGGCGCGTCTGGAGTCGGTGCATATGAGTATGGTGTCCGTAAAAGAGATCGCATGAGTGGGGCTGGATGTGGCGGTGTCCTGACGAGCGAGAAGGCCAAGAGCTCTCTTCGGGGCAAAGGTGGGCTCCTGCACCAAGTCCTACAGGTCCTCGGACAGACAGTTTTAGGAGCCAGTACGTCTGTGCATTAACGTGGCATAGAGCGGGAGCTAGAAACAGCGAGCGTGGAGACAAGGATCGGCGCCAAGAATTGGTGACTTTAAGAGCTCCGGTTTGCGCACAAGGTGCCAAGTAAGGATACATGAACACGAGATGGCATGACAGCGTCGATCTCGTCTAAGCCGCAAATCCATGGAGGCGACGGGAGAGCAGGACGAACGGCACCGCGGAAGATGGAGCAATCGGAAATTACACCGCTAAACGCCCCCCGACCTCTTTAGGAGGTCCTGGCGGCTGACCCCGCAAAGAAGTCTCATTGGCCTCGGTCGGATGTCACACAAATGCCGTTTTGATGACATTTGCCGATGTCAACCGGTCCCCTAGTTTGGGCCTCCCATCGGGACCCAAAATTGGGAGGTCGGCTGGAGGTCATTTCAGACCTCCGTCCGAGGTCGTGAACTCGACTTAGAAATTTTTGCGAGGCAAACGCGGAGTGTGAGCACCGCGAATGCACGTGCCAATGTCACGCGTCACGCGCATGTCCCAAGCTGCATCCGTCGTGTTCGATAATTCCTTTCTTGTCCTCTCCCCTCATGCCACGACGACTCTGGCATCTGCGCACCGTGCCCCCCACCCTCTGCCTCTCAACAACATGCATGCAAGCCTGTGCCACCATTGCTATTGGCAATGTCACTGCATACAGCCGGCCCATCATCAACAAGCTGCCAATAGCACTGCTGCAGATGGTCCCATGGTTGTCGACCTAGGTGTGCATAAGAACCCACAGTAAGGCCTCATTTTTTTTCTGTCCCCGGGGCCTGCTGCTGCCACCCCATGTACCATGTAGCAAGCCATCCTTGTAGCAGTATATTAAAATACCAGACATCTTTATTCCAACCTGAACGTTCCCAATGCCTGCATTGAAGAACCACGCCCAAAACAGCCAACCGGCCATTGGCTGTGACCAGACGCTCGGATGCATTGTCACACATGTCACAGCCAGTAATGTGGGAGGAGGTCGTGGGGAGGTCAAACTGGCCTCAATCCGGCCCCCCGTAGCTGACATCGGGCAGAGGTTCTGGCGGCTGGCATCAATCCGACATCCGATCGAGCCCGAACCGAGGCCCGACTTTCGGACCTCGAATCGAGCCGGGGGGAGTTTAGCGGTGTACTGGCGGGGAAAAGCGCCTGCCCTGCACGCGAAGCCACTGCGGGTCGGGGGTGAGCCCGGGCACACCAGCTCGAATCTCACCAATGCCTATGACACGAGAAAGTCTTCAGCTTCGTCGATGCTCGTCGGCGCTGTGTTCGTAGATCTGCTGGGCAGTGGTAAAGGCATTGCTCACGGCATTGCTCACGGCCGCCGGGGATAGGTAGACGGCAGGAGGCGGCGCGAGATCTGATTTGAATGTCCGCAGGCGGTGTACCCGTGTCCAATCGCGGCAGTACCGCGGCCCTGATCGGGTGGCCGTAAACAGCTAACTATATCGTGTCGCTGCCCGGTTGTCTTGACCAGGATTTTGCGCTGGATGGTCCAAAGAAAACTGGAGCAGACTGCTCAAAATAGCGATTGGCCGCGGCCGCGATTGATAGGTCTGGGTGGTGGGACAATGTGGTGGAGGGTGAGTAAAGCAAGCCATTGCCAAAGAAAGTTTGTTCAAGTTGATCGGATCGCACTCGTAGTACGACAATGCACGACGTCGCGTCTGATGGCCGAGTTCCATCTCTGGCAAGGAAACACGAGTGAATGAATCCAAGCCCTGGGCGCCCTTTATGGGCTCTCATGGCACCGTCCCACCCTTTCTCCCCTGTCTCTTGTCCTCCACCGCTCCGTCTACGACACCACTTGCCGCTGCTCCAGCGCGAGCCATCCCCTTCGGCCTGCTCTCCATCGCCGAGCTGGCCGCCTGAAACACTGCCGAGTTGACCACGCGCACGGCCTGTTGATCTTCGCTTGCGGATCTGTATCGCTGGGCGGAGCTCGTCGTCTTGTATATTCGACCCGCGAGTCCGATCGGCCACGACAACTCAGCAGGTCCACCTCCCTGGTCTTCTGCCCGGCATTATCTCTTCCCCCCCACCATCACGACCCCTCCCGTTCCCTGCATTCATGTCAAATCTTGAGCACGGCACGCCCTTGCCTGTGCACAACGGGCTAACGCAGCACGATGGCACCCCCCTTCCCAGTCCTGCGCCGCAGCTTCCCACGGTTGACTATCTCGGGTATCAAGCAGTGAGCAATGTCGTGTGTTCCGAGGACAGAGTTTGATGCTCAACTGCTTCTGTCTTCTTCCATTCGTCAGGTGAACACAGACTCGCCTGGGTTCAACGTTCAAACATTCAAGGCGAACGAGGCCGCAAGGATATCCCCAGACACTGCTGCTACGAGTCTCGAGCACGCACAGTACGCCGGCTACAAGCCACAGCGGTTAGGAGATATTCCTGGGGAGACGCAGATAGGCTCGAGTGCGTGTTGCTTGATATTCCACAAAGCGCCTGCTGACGTGAGCGTGCTTAGCACCACTCGCGCCGAGCACGCTACAATGGCTCCCGCTTCCATTGAGAACATGGTTTTGGGTCACATATGTCTGCGTACTCGTCGCAGGGGCTATTGCGCTGGAGGTAGCACTTCATTTCAGCCACAAAAATCACGGTGAGCCGTTCCGCGACGAAGCGGCTGTGCTTCGATTCTGATTCTCGCTCAGGGTGGGCGACGAAGGAAAATGCAGACAAGGGCATCCTGCACTACGTTTACGTGAGTAGCTGGCTTGCTAAACGCGGTCAGCTCGCTCATCGCATGCCACTACCAGACGCTCCCCGCTGTTGGCGTAGCCATGGTCCTGGTTGGCATATGGGCGTGGACCGACTTGGAAGTGAAGCGGCTGCAGGTGGGTCGCGCCATCACAGAAGGATGCTCTTGCTCACCTTCTCGACTTCTTGCGCTAGCCATATGTCGACCTTGTCCACGGCGACTCCCCCGCTCAGCGCAGCTTGCTGCTCGACTATACCCGCTCACAGTGAGTCGGGCTTTTGTTTCGCTTGCACCTGTGTTGACGCGCTTCCAGTAATGCAATCGTGTGGATGCGAGCATCATATAACCACCACTATATCGTCGCGCTTGCGTCTCTCATGGCGCTCGTCGCCCTATCTTTCCAACCCATCGCCGCGGCGCTGTTCAGTGTACGGGACACGTATCGATCTCTGCCAGGTAAGGCACGCTGCTGCGCTTTCGTTGGCTTCGCTGCTCACGGTCACGTTATAGAAGCACAGGTGAACAACCTCCGCCAGATATCTTTGAATCCGGATGAGCAGACTCAGGATTTGTCAAGTACGCACTCCACCTTTTATGCTCTACGCCTCAAGGTACTGACTGTGGTGCTTGGGGTGCAGGTTTCCTGGGTGCGTCTGGTTTCGCGGCCGCATCGATCGTCTATGGTATTGGGGACCCGGCGTTCATCCACGACGGCTATACTGTCGGCGCCTTCGATGTGCGTATCGTTTCTCAGCCGCACCAACGACGCAATACGAATACTTCCTTAGCTTCCGTTGAACCTAGCAACCAATGGAACGCTGAAAGCGAACACGACTGCTATTCTCACCGACCCTGGATGCCGCAACCCTGATTCGGTATGTCGGCACTCGATGATGATAGGCGGTGGGATCATTGGCTGAACGGGAACCCGTAGCCTGTCGTAATGGACAAACACCCCGACGGAAGTGGCTGGAATAACAGCGCGACCTTCAGCGGTTGCCAGTTCTCCTGGGAAGTCGACAGGAGCTCGATCAACCTGTTCGGTGCCCAGACGCTGACGAACTGCTCGGCGTTCAACACGAGCAGCATCGACTTTTCTCCAGCGATCTTCTGGTTCTTCACGTACCAGCCAACGCCGATGGCTTCGGTAACGTTGTGCGCGCCGAGCATCACGGCACTGAACGTCGTGGCCACGGTCGACCTCGCGTCCAGCAATCTCACGGACGTCACCCCAATTAGCAACCTGACCGCCGGCCAAGGCCCCTTCACGCAGTTTGCGGGCAACATCACGGGCGCCCCGCTCTTTGGGCGGGCGTACAGCGGCCTGAACTGGACGAACCTCGTGGTGGATCCGTTTGTGAACGCGCGGGCGGGGGCCATTCTGCTGCAGCTTCCCGCCTCGGTGTTCGAGAACGCCGTCCAGAGCGACGGGGGGCTGACGGCAGCGTTTGTGAACAACACGTTTGCCACGCTGTCTGCGACCGTATACGTGAGTTCTGCGTTTCAAACGGACAACGCGTGCACGCGGCGCTGACCACCGCCGCCCGCAGAGGAAATACCTCGCCTTGCTGGCGTCGCTGCTGTACTTTGTCGATGCGCCAGAGCCGATGACCGTGACCGTGTTGACGTTCAAGAAGCGGCTCTTCCTCTCGTGCGTCTGCTCCCGTCTCTCCGACTCGGGACATTCGTCTCACAGCAGCGCTTAGCGACGTCGCGGTGCACCTTCTCGCGGTGGGGATGCTCGTGCTGGCGCTGTTCGGCACGATCATGCACACGCTGCACAAGCACGACCGCCGGGGGCTGCGCCTGCAGCACGAGCCGGGCACGCTCGCGTCGGCGGCGGCGTTCACGGCGCAGACGCCGATGGCGGAGATGCTGAACGGGCGGCAGCGGCCAGAGGAGATCAGCGAGGCGCTCAAGGGGCGGCGGTTCCGCATCGACCCGCGCAGCATGAAGATCGTCACGGAGGGCGACGCGGGGTACGAGGAGGCGCAGAGCCCTGCGGGGTGGCGGATGAGCTTCATCCCCGCCGCCTTTCGGCGCGCGGTCCCGCCGAGCCCGCGCAGGGCGGCGGAGTGATGCTGGTGCTTGGGCTGCGCTGATTGTCGGCGCGCTGGGCTGACTGGGCCGTGCGGGAACGGGGCGGGGCGGTTGAACTCGCTTCGTTGGGCTGATCGTTGCGCGCGCGCGGCAGTTCGTGGGGGCGTCGTCGGCTTTTCATCTCGATTCCTCGATTATCGTTGCCAGAACTTTCGCTCTCTTTCAATGAACCTTCGTTTAATTACATGTTCGCGTCCGCTCGCCGTCCGCGTTCTAGTACGGTAGCACTTGATCACACTTTTTTTTTTTTCTGGCAGGCTGTCACGCATTCATTATTTATGTATCGTAAGGAGGGGTTCTGCAGACCCGTTATGGGATTCTATATACCGTGATGCTTTCTATCACATTGGGTGCGACAGGATCAGTGGCGTAACGAGAAGAAGGCATTCAATGGGCCTGATGGGAAGGGGCGTGTCAGTGTGAGTGGCAAAAGGGGTCGGAGACGTGTGGTGCGGTGGTGCTTGTGCCCGAATCAGCAGGGGCTGCCGTAAGCCCTAATCGCGGCTTGGCGGGGGATGACGCGTACGTGGCGGTTGCCGAGGCCAATGGCCATCCATCGAAGGAGAAGCGGTCGAAGCCTTGCAACGCCAGCTCCAATATCATCCTGCCCGCCAATTGCGATGGGGCTAGCAGGCGACGCCCCGCGATTGGCCACGCCGATGCGCCGCTGATCCCGGAGCCACCACACACAGATCGAGTCGGCCGTTCCGATCCCGAGCGGCTCGCGTCGCTCTCCCGTGCGCGTGAGCCCTCGCTTTGTCCTTTCTCGCACTAGCCTCGCCTACTTGCCGCGCGAATCTCCCCCCAATGCTATTTACGTGACATCTGCCCCTGCGAATCGAACGAATGCGAACCCTGCGCGCCCACCGGGCTGTAGGCGCAGCTTACTACGCAGACATCATCACGCATCACCTGCCGCGCGACCTGCTGCTGAAAATTAAAAATCAAGGTACCACGCCCGTGGCACAGGGCAGGACCCACCCCCCGCGCCTCCGGTGCCACTGTGCTGCGTGATAAAGCGACGCTGCTGCACTGCGCTTATAGCGCGAGCGCCCCCCGCGCTGTGCGATCGCACCCCCGCCCCTCCCCGATTACGATTATGCTGCCCGCCCCGCTGCAGCTCATCCTCTTCCGCGCCACCGCCGCCGTGCCCGCCCCGCACGTCCTGCTCGCGGTCGTCCTGACGTGGGCCGCCGCCCGCGCGCTCTACAACGTCTACTTTCACCCGCTCGCGCACTTTCCGGGCCCCAAGCTCGCCGCCGCGACGCGGCTCTGGCTCGCGTACCGCGAGATCGTCCGCGGCGTGTCGCTGTCCGACATCCGCGACGAGCTGCACGCGCAGTACGGTGCGTGCGCGCCGGGTGCCAGACGCGACGCCGGATGCTGAGCGCTGAGCGACGTCGACGCAGGCGACATCGTCCGCCTCGAGCCCAACCTGGTGCGTGGTGCCTGGCGCTCACGGCCGTAGCTTGGGGCGCGTGGCTGACGAGCGTCACACGGGCGGCAGCTGCACTTTGCGAACCCGCACGCGTACAACGAGATCTACAACCAGAAGAACAAGTGGGACAAGGACCGGGCGGTGTACCGCGCGTTCGACATGGACGAGTCGTCCGCGTGCTTCCTGCGCTACGACGACGCGAAGCAGCGGCGCGACGTGCTGAGCCCGCTCTTCTCGCGCACGTCGATCCTGCGGATGCAGTACCTCGTCGCGGAACGGGTGCGCGCCTAACCTAACCTTGTTCCGCCCGCGCGCGGCTTCGCGGCCAGGCCCCGCTGACTTCGCCCTCGCTCCAGATCGACGCGCTCTGTGACGCCCTCGCGGCGCAATACGCAACAGGCGCGTCGCCGGGCTGTTGGCCCCCAAACTCTAGCTGAGCTGACACAAACCTTGCAGGCCGGTCGAGCAACCTGTACCTCGGCTTCCGCTGCTTCGCGACCGATGTGCTCATGCTCTTCTGCTACGCCAAGACCCTCGACGCCACCGCCGCCCCCGCCTTTGAGGCCGACATCGTCGTCGCCCTCGAGGGCATGCTCCCCGTCCTCACCATCGGCAAGTACTCCGCCACCTTTGTCGCCCTCCTGCGCCACTTCCCCGCCTGGCTCGGCAAGCGCGCCGGCTCTCCCGTCCTCGCCGCCCTCTTCCGCCTCCGCGAGGTGCGCCTGCGCCCCCTGCGCCCCTCACCCCCGCACCCCACCGCTAACCCGCGCCCGCAGCTCCTCGCGGCGCAGATCGACGCGATCCTGCGCGACCCCGCCGAGCTCGCGCACGCCCCGCACCCGATCATCTACCACGCGCTGCTCTCGCCCGCCGCGAACCGCGGGCGCGCGCTGCCCTCGCGCCAGAGCCTGCTCGACGAGGCGGGCATCCTCCTCGGCGCCGGCGCGGACTCGACCGGCGTCGCGCTCACGACCGCCGCGCACCACGTCCTGCGCGCGCCCGCCGTGCACGCCGCGCTCGTCGCCGAGCTGCGCGCCGCGTGGCCCGTGCTCGACGCGCCGCCGCCGTACGAGGTCCTCGAGAAGCTGCCGTACCTGGTGCGTCGCCGCGTCGCGCGTGTGTGTCGTGTGTGTGCGGCGTGGGGCTGACGATGGTGGTGCACGCAGACGGCCGTGGTGAAGGAGGGCCTGCGCATGTTCCCGAGCGCCGTCGCGCACCCGCGCGTCGTGCCGCCCGAGGGCGCAGTCATCTCGGGCGCGTTCGTCCCCGGCGGCGTAAGCACCCCCCTCGCCCCACTCTCACTCGCAACTCACTCTTGACGCCGCGCAGACGGTCGTCGGGCAGGCGTTCGTGTTCGTGCACCGCTCGCCGCTCATGTACGAGCGCCCCGAGGCGTTCCTGCCGGAACGCTGGCTCGGCGCGGACGCCAGGGCGTGCGAGGCGGCGCTGAGCGTGTTCTCCAAGGGCCCGCGCAGCTGCTTCGGGATCAACCTCGCGTACAGCGAGCTGCAGATGGGCATCGCGCACGTCTTTCGACGCTTTGAGCTGCGGCTCGACGAGGCGCGGTGCGTGTCACGCTGTGTGTTGCGTGGGTGTGCGTGTGCTGATGCAGTGCGCCGTGCAGGCCGGCGAGTCTGAAGATCAAGGAGCATTTTGTGCCGCTCTTTGTGGGCGAGCACTTGCACGCGTTCTGCAAGCCCGTCGAAGACTGATCGCGCGTGGTAATGCAATGCGCTGGGGTTGGTGGCGACGATGGCTTATGATTATTGACTTGACGCACGATCCGATTCACGCCCTGCCAAGGGATCCCGCGGGGATACCTAGGCACTTGATACTTGCCCCCGTGCCGATACCCACAATACCTAGTTTGCGATGTACTCCTGTTGTGCTTGTATATGTAGTATCCCCCCAGCTGACATTTTTAATCAACGTTTTCATATCTGCGTGCAACTATGGACAGCAAAACAAACAGAGCTGAGGTACAACGGTCAAGCTGTGAGTTGGAGGCAGTGGGGTGCGTGTGCATCGATGGGGGTCGTGAGGGAGGCGGTGATAATGTGATGTAGGCGCAAGCCCGAGTTCCTCCAAAATACTTCGCCTCGGCGAAGAAAAAAGGGCATGAGGACGTGAAGGTAAATCCGACGAAAGAGGATAAATAGGAGCAACCAGGGTGTGGTGTCGCAAAAGGGGGGCACGAAGACAGTAATCATGAAAAGGAGAAGAGGGGTGAACAACAATTAGAAAATGCAAGTAGAAGAACGGGATACGCGGGACATGCAATGCGTGGGTGCGAGGTCGTCGCGGGTCGTGAGCGTCGTAACAGGTCGTGTCGGGGTCGTGAGCAAAGCGTGCCAGCACAGCACGGGGAACGGGAAAGACGGGGGTATGCAGTGGAGCGGGCGAGGGCAGCGCGGAACGGAACAGAGAGATGTGCGGGCGGGGGTTATGACTTGAGCGAGATGCTCTCGCTCTGTCCGCGCGGGCGGCCGGTCGCGTCGAGCGCGGGCGAGCGCCGCAAATGCACGGCCGAATCGTCGTGCGCGCGCGCGAAAAAGTCGTCCTCGCCCTCGTATGGCGACGGGCCAGAGTTTATCTGTGATAGCACGACCCGGAGTGAGCACGGCGATCGGGCGCTGCGCAGCGCGGACGGACGTACCCACTGCCCGAGCACCTCCTCGAGCCGCGCCGCCTCCTCCTGCGTAAAGTTCACGTCCGTCCCCTCCTCCGCGTGGAGCTTCAAGAGCTCGCTGAGCGTGCGCTTGCCGTTGCGCCCGCCGGGGGGCGCGTCGTGCATGATGGTGTCGTCCGCGCCGTGCGAGGGGAACGCGACGCGGGCCGAGCCGATGAGGGCGCGGTCGATTTCGGTTTCAGAGCGGTCCCAGTCCTCGGGAGGTTGTGATGATGCGCGTGATTGGGTTGTCGACATGGGTGCGTGGAGAGACAGCGTGTGGAGAGGGAAGAGGGAGAGGTAGAAGTGTGTGGGGGGAGCGGGGGCGGGGGATGCGAGGGGGAGCGGAGAGGGAGGCGGGCGCGGCTTTGAATAATCAACGGACAATTATTCGTTGATTGTGGCTAGTGACTCACGTGGCACCGCCCCGCTGGCTCCGTCCGCGTGCCGTCATCTCCTCTAATCATGCTCCGACGCACTCCGACTCCGGCTCATCGACATCGACACACTCGCCGAGGGCAAAGAAAAGATCGCATTCAAAAAAAAAACGAAAAAGGAATGAATCGTCCGTCGACTATTCTAATGGGCGATGTACTATGTATCCAACTTCGAGTATGTATCTGGAGATCAACTTCATTCTTCTTCTGTCTGCCACACCCACTAGATCCATCCGACAACAAAACGCCCGACCGCATAGCGAGCCGGCGGGAGAGAGACGCAGCGAGAGAGAGAAAAGCAAAAGTAAAACGAAAGCTACGGGTCGTGAAGTCGAGAGCCAGGCCCGACTAGAGCAGCACAGCAGCCCAAGCCAGCACAGCACCAGCCACCAGCCCCCCGAAGAGGCTGCCCGGCGCGACGGCAGCAGCGCCGTTCGGGGTCGTGCCCGCCTGGCCTGCGCCCGAGCCCGAGCCCGAGCCGGAACCGCTCGTACCCGACTGCTTCGGCGCGCCGCTGCTCGACGAGCCGCTGGGTGCTGCTGACGAAGTGCCACTCGCCGGCGGCGCGGCCTTCGCGAGCGCGGCGACGCTGCTCCACTGCGCGTTCGCGTTCGCAGACGTGCTGTTCGGGTTGAACGGCAGGAACGAGACCTCGCCCTTGCTGTCGAGCTGCACGAGCGACGTGATGCCCGCGTAGTACGTCGCGCCCGCGTCCTTCGTGCTCGGGCCGGCCAGCACCTGCGTCGTGTTCTGCGTGACGTCCAGCACGTAGGTGGCGGAGCCGTCGTCCGGAACAAACGCGAACGCCAGCTGGACCTGTGTTGTGCCATGTGAATACGGCGCGTAAGCGGCGCAGGGAAGGCGGTGCGGTACGTACGCCCTGATCCTGGAAGAACGACGCGGTCTGTCCGTGGGTCGCCGGGATTGTCCCACTTGGAGCGGGGAACGGCTGCGCTTCAGGCTGGAAGTAGTTAACTATAGAAACAGCATCACGTCAGCGCCACTCCGCCTCCCACGCATGCACGCGCGGCCGACGCACAGTGGATAACGTAGATGTCCGCGCTGCCAGCAGGCGTGTCAGGGACGTCGAGGAAGAAGACGTGGTTCTGCGCGAGCGCCATCACGGGCTGGTACCCGTCCGGGTACGGCGCCTTCTCCACATCGACCCACGCGAGCGGGGTGCTGTTCGCGGCCTTGAGCAGGCTCATATCGAGGTGCCACAGCTCGCCGTGCGACAACGCATCTGCGGGCGTGCGGAGATAGCTCAGTCAGCGGCCGGGCACGCGTGCAGACGGGGATAGGGGGGCGCCGCACAGAAGACATTCGTGTCGTGGTCGAGGATGGCGTTGAACGACGAGGGGTCGAACCCGCCTGTCGTCACGGCCTGCGTGGTCCACGACTTGGCTGTCGCGTCGTAGATGTGGATATTCGACGGGTTGGACTTGTCACCGTTGGTGACGTAGATGGCGTTTGTGAACTAATAGGCGCCGCAGGTGAGCGCCGTAAGCGCCATGAGACGGTCCTAAAGAAAGAAACAGTACGCACTTGCGAGAGGAAGCAGGTCGTGTTTGCGCCATCAAATGGTCTATAGCACCGGCAGTGAGCGATCACTGAGACGGTGGTGGCGGCCGACTGCCGAGGAACGACTTACGGGCGCCCCGAGGCAGTAATGTCTGTCGCGGTGCCTGTAGATCACAGCGCCCAGAGGGCACGTCTCAGCTCCCTCGAACACCAAGAAGTAGCAGGAGACAGACGCTCACCGCTCGCCCACGTGTCTTGGGTGCCAGCGTTCCAGTCCTTGCCGTTGAGGCCGAACGCGAGGAGGTTCCAGGTGATGTCGAAAGTGACGCAGGGCGATGCGCGCACAGCGGCGGGAGAAGCGAAAAGAGCGACGAGGGTGAGCAGGGGGGCAAGCATGGTGGGTGGTGGGTGGTGGAGGGGATGGTGGAGGAGAGAGAATAGAAAACAAGAAGCGAGGGCGGGGGCCAGACCCGACCAATGAGTTGACGACGGTAAGTACAGCCGTGCGCACGACTGGTTGGAGCATGTACAGTTCACACCTTCACGTCACTCCGCTCAGTCACTCCGCCAAGTCACTTATCCTCGTATGTATGTTCACTCCGTCAGCTATCTTTGGACCGCTCATGTGCTCTGCACAAAAATAAACATGCAATCGTATCGCAGACACAGTGCACAACGTCGATAACAGAACGGATGTCCATGGACAGCAACAAGAAACAAAAACAAAAAAAAAAGGAAGGAAACCGCCAAGTGCATGATGCTCCAAGCTGCGGCTGATGCAACTCACAGCGCCTCGATCTGCCTCCGAACCTCCTCCGCCCGCTCCTTGAACAGCCGGATCTTCGCCTCGCCGTCCAGCCGCAGCCGCTCATACTGCACCTCAATCTCGTGCCGGATCCACTGCTCGACCGTCATCCCGCGCTCCTGTTCACCCAGCTGTGCGCTCGGCGGCGGCGGGGCCGCCTCGATCAGCGTCTCCGCGTCCGTGTGGTTGTCCACGCGCGTCGTCGACGTTGCGGACGATAGCGACAGCAGCGACGACGATGCCGGCGGCGGCGTCGCGGGGCTCGTGTCGCGCGCAAGCGCCGGCGGGACGGGGCGCATCGGCGAGCGCGGGGGGCGCGCGGGCAGGTCTGCGCCTGCATCCGAGTCGCTTTCCGGGTCCGGCGGAAGCGTGCTGGCGAGTGCGGCCTTCTTGTTGCTCGCGGGGCGCGGCGGTGTTGCGGGCACGGGCACGGGCGCGGGCGCGGGCGCGAGTTCCGGAGCTGCGTCAGAATCGTCGACATCCATCACGTCGTCGTGGGGCCGCCGCGCGCCATCAGATGCTGCGGCGGGCTTGATCTTCCTGCTGGGTTGCTGCAACGACTTTGACGTGCTCGAGCCCGACGCCGTCTGTGACCGGCTCCGCACTTGGCGCGATGCGGGGACATCGCTGGGCGAAGAGCTTCTCCGCTTCGCTGGCCTTGTTGGGTTCTCGACGGGGGGAGGTGGGGGGACGGTCGTCTCATCTCTGTCGTCTTCGCTCGCCTGGGAAGTCTCGGATGCGTCCGAGGGCTCGACAACCTTGGGACGCCCCTTGTTCGCTTTGGGTGGGGGCGGCGATGCCAGTTTTTGGACAACAATGCGCGCCTCGAGTGCGTCGTCAGATACTTCGTCGCTCTCCTCGACGACCGCCTTTGCCTTGGGTCCGGACTTGGCAGGGGCCTTCGAAGGAGCTTTCTTAATCGGGCGCCTTGGGGGCTCAGAATCCTCCGCCTGGCTGTCCTCGGGCTCCTCGACCGGCGCTTTGCCTTTGGCCTTCTTCGTAGACTTGGGAACCTTCTTCGGCTTGACCTCCTCTTCCGACTCCTCTGAAGGCGACACCCGCCGAACGGCTTGCTTGCGTCCCTTCCTAGTGGACCGCACGTCGCTCTCGTCGTCGGAGGCCGAGGGCTCCTCTTCTTCCACGACGACCTTCTCTTTCTTTGGTCGCCCGCGCTTGGGCTTGGGAACTTCGTCGTCCGTGTCGTTCGCGCGACTGGCCTTTGCCTTCCGCGCGGATTTGGCAGCCTTGGCTTCTAGAACAACGTTCTCCTTCCCCTTCACGCGCTGCTTCGCTGGTGGAGCAGCACGCATTGTCTCGTCTTCATCGGCCTCTTCGATGACGTCAATAGGTCCTCTGCCCTTGCCTTTGGCGGTCGACTTGCTACGCGAGCTGCGCCCGAGGGCAGACCGGCCGAGCTCGCTCCCGCTCGCTTCGTCTTCGATCTCTGGGGTTGGCCTTGCGCGCGATGAGCGCGTGGAGCGGCGGAGGGCGTCGGACGAGTCGCCCCCCTTGGTCACTGACATCGTCGACGTCGTACGACTGCGTTTTGGTTGGCGAGGAGGTGCGGGTACGGGTACGGGTGCGGGCTCAGCATCGTCCTCGGAATCAGAGACCTCGGATACTGCAATCTGCGGCTGTCTCGAGCCAGCCCGGGACCGTGGTCGGGTGGCGGTTGACCGAGAGGAGGTCGTTCTTGATCTTGGTTTCGTAGCGGGCGCTTCGGGGAAGAACGGACATGTGAGGTTGGACTTCTTGACTCGTTTGTGGTGTTCTTCTCTACGTAGAGTCGGTAAAGCAATGCAGTATCAATGAGGGGTCGGGACGCACAAAGGGTTGTCATCTTCATCCCAGCCGCTGAGCGATGTGAGGCAGTATAAACATGTCCCAGTATCATCTCCAGATACTTGTGGCGCATAGACGAAGCCCGCCTTTGCCATCTAAGGAAACGATGAGTCCGGTTTTAACGAGCAGGGCGTTCGACTCGCCTTGGTTGAACTGGCACCATGTCCTTTGACTTGGTCATGCGGCCACGATTCGGTGGTCCTAAATGTCGCTAGGCGTGCCTTCTCCATCGCCTTGCTGCTAGGCTGCCGGCCAGCCTTGAACATAAAACTAAATCCGATTCGTCAGCTCCGCTCGGGGGAAGGTCCGCGATCACTCACTTTCCCTTGCGGTCAACATCCTCACTCAGGCCGCAACGCACAGTGGCCCACGCGCACTTGTCCCCGCACTTGTCCCAGTGAATCAGGAACGGATCGTCCTGCTCTTCCCATCCATCGAGACACTTCCCGCAGAAGAAGCACTCGACGTTATCGCGGGCGTCCCAGGAGGGGTTGAAGAAGAAGCCCGCCTCGGTGAGCGTGTCGGGTGTCGCGGCGAAGTGGGCAGGGTGGGGCCACTTGAGGGCCACTGTGCGCTTCGTCGTCGCTTGCTTGACGCGCTTGGGTTTGGAAAAAGAGTCAAGGCGGTCGTTGAAGGCTTCCATGGGTGAGTGTGCGCGCTGGGTGAGGCGACGCGGGCTCGAGGGCGAGTGGCTGGTCACAATGCGGTTCGGTGTGACAGGACGCGTCGCGTAGTGTGACACCTGCCAAATCTGGACGCGTCACGGTCATTAGCAACACCGGCTTCGGATGCGGCGCTCGGCAACAGTTTCAGTTCCAACGCTGTCCTCGACGATGAGCGCACCACAAGTCACCTACAGCAGGAAAGCTGCAAAGCGCAGGCAGCGCGCGAAGACCATCTCTGACTCAGAGTCAGTGCCGACGCCCGTTGCGTCTCCGCGCAAGCGGAAGAAGGTCATCGTTGAGGTTGTCTTGCCTCCACCTCGGTATTCGCAATCCCCGCGCAAGTCTCCCCAGAAGAAACCCCACAGCGAAGATGCGCTGCGTACTCCTCCAGACGACTCCCCTCTGGCTCCCCGTACCAAACTGCTGTCTCGTGATGCGTCAGAGTCCCCAATCAAACGGTCGCATGCCCGAAGTGAGTTCACAGCACCCTTTAACCGGCACAGATCCTGAAAGAGGGCTGTCCGTCCATCGTTGTAGGCGGGAAGCTACCGGATACCGTATCCCGTACGAGCAGAACCTTCAGTCATTAGTGAATACTTCTCATATCATGCTTCTGGCAGCGGACGACTACCCTCCTTCCGCAACAAAACGCCCTGCGGAAGAGCAGCGTGGACGGGGTGAGACAAAGAAGACAAAGATCTCCCGGACACCTCCACCCAAGAGTCACGAATGTTAGTCACATAGGGTCCAATCTGCATGTCTTCTCTGACCTTGATGTCTTCCAGTTGACCAGACACAGACACCCACGCGACCGTCCTCACCTGCGGGCTTGACAGCCATTGCTCCCTCATTCGATCATCCTGCCAAACATCCCTTCCGCACCCCCGTCAAGGGTGTTACCTCGTTGCCCATATTGTCCCCGCTCACGCCTCTGACCGCGTCGCCACTGAAGCGTACTGTCTCAGCCCCGGCGGACCCAACAAACACGCCCACCAGGCCAGCAAAGTCGTCGGTCAACACACTCGCTAACTTATTTGACTTCTCTCCGTCGAAGCCGGCGCCCAAAGCACGGGGCAAACACCCTCCTCTGCAGTCTAGGACACAGTCCGTTGCGAAGCGCATGCTTGCTCGGACACGAACCGCATCATCTATAGTAGATGGTGGCTCTGCGGACACAGGCCTCGACTCTGTGATCTCTATCTCGTCCAGCGCGTCTGCCGCCCCGCAGCTTCCCCGGAATACGGAGACCATCCTCGACTTGACTGCGGGCGTTTCTCAGGGATCTACGGTTCCCAACGAAGAGTCGCAAAACTCGCTCCCCGGACCCTCCACAGCCCCACTGCAGCGCTCCAACGTGCGCACCTACGCCGGCCGATCGCGATCTTTCCTGGTTGAGCTACCTGCGGACGGCAGCGCTGGCGGAGGGATGGATGCAGACGACCTCGGCCTCGAAATGCGCGAGTCGTACAAGGACCTGCGCATGCGGTGGGGTGTCGACAACTCGGAGGATGACCCGCACCCCGTGTACTCCGCACGATCCTCGCCGGGGCCCGAGAGCGGCCGGAAGGGCAAGGGCAAGGCGAAGGACCGCCCGAAGGTTGTTCTCCCGCCGAACATGATGAACGATTTGAAGAGCATCACGGAGCTCAGGAGCAAAGGCGAGAGCAGGCGCTTCATGGATGAGGTGGGGTACCTCTTCGAGGGCATGGACCAGAGCGCCAACATCCGCGTCCGGAGAAGCAGGTGAGCCCTCCGCCGGTATCGAGTTCGGCCTGCTGATTGGCGCACTTGCAGCGCGCTTGAGCTCGTCACCAAGCTCTGCGACTCTGAGTTCGCGCGACGAGCAAAGGCGACAGACTTCCGCAGCCGTTCTTGGGACGCGCTGCGCGCCGCCGGTGCAGGGGATGGAGACAAGGTTCTCGACGCCATCCTTGTTCTGTTCGCCGCGCTCGTGGCAGAGAGCCCGCACGAAGTCAACGAGCTCATCCAGAAGGAGGATTTCGTGCCAGTATTGTGGGACATGTTGGCGACGTTCAGTGGGAAGGATCCATTGGAGCTCATTGGGAGCGGTGCGAACGATGCCCAGCTGAAGAATGCCGGGGTTGGGAAGGCGGAGAAACTCATCGTGAGTCTTGTTGCCAAGGGCCATTGCATCGGCTGACTTCTCCCTAAGCTGGCCAGGTTAAGATCCATTATCCTGAGCAAAACTGTGCTCGTATCTGACGAGGACCATCTATCCCTCCGTCAACTCCTCTCCCAGGCACTCGCCTCCATCCCACCTTCGGCCCACCACCCCAAGTACTTTGAGGCACTCTACCATACACTTCTATCCGGTCTGCGACCTCTTTCGTCTCGACTGTCAGGCTACGCCTCTGGCCTGCCGCTTCTTCCCGAGGCCTCCCAAACTACCAGCTCGCAGGACTTCCCGCAATTCGACCACATCGCGAATTGCCTCGTAATCCTTGACTCGTACCTGCTGGGTCGATGGCCGAGCAGCGACGAGCATCCGGCCCTGTGTGACGACGTCATCAACGGCGACGAGCAGAAGAGCCTCGCCGAGGGCCTCGCGACGCTCTGTGTGGTCTGTAGCATCATCCTTAGAAATGGCCGTTACGAAGAGCATATCTCAATAGGTGAGCGATCCCTCTGCCCCTACCCTCCCTTGTGCTCCTGCTGACTCGGCTTTGCTCAGCTGCGCGCTGCATCGAGTCTGCGCTGCGAGTGCTCATCACGCTTTCGCACGAGAACATTGCGTGGTGCAGGCTTCTCATGAAGCAGAAGCTCATGGTCCCTGTCATCCTTTCTCTCATCACAGGAGCACCCCACCGCGCCGACAGCGCCGACGACGAGACAGACGAACATGACGCACAGGCCTTCGATCGTCTCTGCCTGGCGCTGGGACTCCTGACCAACCTCGTCCAGGTGGACGAGAGCGCGAAGGATCTGTGCCGTGAGACGAGTACGCCACCTTGCCCTCCCTGCCCTATCCGCTTCTGCTGACTGTGCAACGTGCAGAGCTCGACCCGTCGTGCGCCGCCCTCCGCCCCTGCGCATACACATGCAGCTGCCCAGACGCCAGCAGCGCCCTTCGCTGCCTCACCTCCGTCTACTCACACTATCTCCGCGCCGAGGACGACGACCCCGGCACGCACATCATCCGCGGGCACCTAGCCGTCCTCTTCGGCCTGCTCATGCGCGGCGCGCTGGACAACCAGGACATCATCCTCGACGAGCTGCCCGGTACCGGGCTCGAGGGCCTTATACGCAACGCGAAGGAGTTTGTCGGGCTGTACACGGAGTTCATGGCGCGAATTGCGCGCGGGGAAGGGCGCGGCGCGGAGGGCGACGCGGAGGACGAGCCGGAAGTGGCCGTCGCGGAGGTGCGTGTGCGGGACGGCGCGACGGAGGACGTGGCGAAGGGCGTCATCCGGTTCCTGGAAGAGCTGCGAGGCCGCTGAGCCGTCCCTTCACGACGATTGGTGATTTATTCCATCTTTTATTCTGCGTAATTGCTACTCGTATACCGACATGAAAGGTGGAATCTTCTGTATCATAGTACCCCCATCCTGCCCCTTCTGTAGCACGACCCTGATCTATGCATACGACTCGTCAAGAAGCTGCGACTGAGCTGTTTTCATGGCTGCGAAGAAACCGTGCTGCTCTCCGAGGCCGTACGAGAGCGTCACGCGCTGGAAGATGGAGGGTCCTGATTCCAGATCTAGCTCCAGCTGTTCGATGCCAAGTCAGAGGTGTGATGGCCGACGAGCTGGAACCTCCGAAGCGCACCAGAGAGATGATGTCGTCCAGAAGGTGGGCCTGGCCAACCGTCATTCCCATGAGACCCGTGTGGTTCGCGTTCACAATATGAACATGGAAGTGGTCTGAGGCAGATCGGCAACTGTGCTTCCGCGTCGACCGAGGCAGCAACGGACTCACAGTAGCTAGGCTGGTAGTGCACGAACAGACGCAGTTCCGTCGAGTCCAGGCCCCACCGCGCCTTGACCGCTCTTGCGGCCTCGCGTCGGATAGAGCGAAGCAACGGCAGATGCGCGCGGCTGAGGTCCCGCAGGCACTTGATGTCCGGCAGCAGCATCAGCGCGACGAGGTACAGCGATGTGACGGTCGTCAGATCCCACTTCATGTCGGGCAAGATGAGGAAGCCGTGCACGTCTGTCTCTGGCGAGCGGAAGACGACTTTCTCAGCTTCGGAGCGGCCGGAGATGATCTCGTCTATCCTGCACGGTCGGTCTGTGAGCTAGCCAGTGACGCGGCGGGTGGACTGACCATTTCGTGCGCGAAGCTGGGAACGTGTCGATGTAAGGTCTGACGACACGCTCGTAGAGCGCGGGCGTTTCTCGCACAATATGCACCTGCTGCCTGGAGTACTGCAGAAAAGTCGGTGGCTGCGTTACTTCAAGCCTACAAAGAACTTGAGATGAACCTTGCGTATATGCACGTCCGTGGCGGGGCATACGACGTTGATCTTGACGTCCGGTCTATCTGAAGAATAGCCTAACCATCCGAACATCCACGTATACTAAACAATGTGGAGATCAGCAGGGCACCCCACCGAGCTATGGCGCAGCGTTTACAATGTCGGTGCTGTCGATGATCTTGACCGCGGATATGAGTCCGTCAGAGAAGGATGGCAGCGCCGTCTTTTCCATGCGGACTATCGCGGTGCTTCCCTGGCCGTCCGAGTCATCAGGAGACCTGAGGATCCCGAGCAAGGTGACACTGTGCGCGGCAGGATCTACAGTCGCGATTGCGTTGGTGAAAAGTCGAGCTGGGGGCCGCTGGCAAGCTCACCGTCGTTCAACACACGCTCGAACGTAAAGCGGCTAAGATCAAAGGCCATATTCAAACGAGAGGGGGCGCTAAATGGGAGTCAGGATTACGTGCAGGTCGGCAAGCGAGTGCAGGACCAAGTTCAGCTCTCCGACGTCCCCTCCGGCCCCTGGCATCGTGCAGCTCTTGTGACCTGCACCAGTCTCCCGCGCCGCATCTTCTTTCTATCTATTTCCCCATAGACAGCTAGACATTCCGGTGTTCACCCACTTACGTGCGCTATGCTCGCATAGTCGCCCCCTGTATTCGGTTATCCGTCACCGCTCACTACGCTCCTTGCATGTCCCAGCCGCCGTCGGCGAAACCAAGAAAATGAACTGGTCAACCTCGGTCTATACCACACTCTCATCCGACACGGAACCATCTATTGTAATCACCTTCGACTCGGCGAAGTACATTTTTAATGCCGGTGAGAACACCACGCGCGCCGTAATGCAGAGCGGGAGGGGGTGGAAGAAAGTCAAGGCGCTGTTTATGACGCAGCTTGGGACGCAGAGGTCGAGCGGTGTTCCAGGTACGTGCGTCGTCTCTCTGCTGGCGCGTTGGCTGCGTCGCTATCCTCAGATGCTCACCGCGCGTTGCATATACAGGTCTTTTCATGTCAGTAGCTGACGGTAGCCCTCGGGTCATGGACGTAGTCGGTCCGAAAGGTCTACTCCACCTCATCGCGTCCATGCGTCTTCATACATTCCGGTTGGTCCATCGTCTATCTCCACACCTCTCGTCTTAATCTCTTATGACTAGGAAGACACTAGGTCTCAAGGTTGAAGAGGTTCCCAGCGTCCTCACCGCGTCCCAACAAGAACCTGTCCCCGTTTTCAAGGATGAGAACATAACTGTGTTCTCTATCCCCGTGGTTCCTTCCCCCCAACCCGTGGAGGAGACGAGCTCAAAGGACGATGTTCTCTGGGACGCGCCAGAACGCTCCTCGAAGCGGAAACGCTCCCGATCTCCGGACTCACCATCGAAGCGCATCTCTCTCGACTCCTCCGTGCCAGCCGGTGCTCCCCAGAACGGCTCCTCACTGATGGACCGGTATCGCAATGATCCCCAGTTCGACCCTTACACTCTTGAAGGAGACGAGGCCGACGCGTGGCGACGGCTGATTATCGACCATATGTTCACTTGGGTAGAACCTCCGCCCAAGACCGTAAAGAAGGGCAAGCAGAAGCAAGTGGCGGGGGGTGCTTCAAGTGGTTCTCAAGACGCTGCCGCCGCGTCTCTGCCCCAGGTACCGCATTGGGCTGAAGATGCCCTGAGGAGCCAAGGCAAGCCCCCGGGACGTGGTCGTAGGAGTTCAACTCCCGCGGGTTCAATTAAGCAGCTGCCCAAGTTCACGCCGTCCATTCGTGGCGCTGCCACGTCTTATATCATAGTTGGTCCTCGCGTCCGTGGCAAGTTCAATGCTGAGCGTGCGGCGGAACTTGGGTTGTTCGGTCCGCGACGAGGTCAGGTGGCTCGAGGGGAAACAGTTACTTTCATGGTCGACGACGGTTCTGGTGGCAAGATCGAACGGACAGTGAGACCTGAGGATTGCCTCGGCGAGAACGAGTCTACGAAGGTGCGTTCCATAGGATCTCGCGCCCTGGCGCTACTGAGTGACTGCTAGATTGTCATGGTCCTGGACGTCCCATCACCGAGCCATATCGACTCTTTGACCTCCGCCTTCGATACGCCTGCCTATTCGTCCTTCAGAGTGAAAAAGGTCGACGAACAGAAAGACCAAGTCGTGCACATCATACACCACATCCTCGGCCCTGGTGTATTAGAAGACGAGCGGTACAAGCTGTTCATGAATGGCTTCTCATCCGAGACCCAACATGTGGTCAGCTCGGCGGACCACAGCCCAGATCCTCTCACCTTCACAAGTGCGGGGCTCAGTCAACTCAGGCTCAACCAGCTAGACCCGAACATGTTCCCCCTTCTCCATTACAACACCACTCCTCAAAAGGAACTTGCTTGTAAATCTTATTTGCAGAGTCCACGCGACCGTCATACTGATGCGCCTTTGTCGCCCTAGTGGTTCCTTCACTTCCCCCGTTGACCTCGTTCATGGAGTCTCACGCGGTTGTCGACGTCCGTCCGCCACGACTTCTCGCCACGGATCCCCTACTGGCAGCCAGAGACAGGTTTCATCCCGTTGTAGCGTCGGAGATGCCCCTTGAGCTTTCGTCGGAGACCAGAGAAAAGTTCTCGAAAGCCCAGCGGGTAGTAAGCTCCCGAATGGCCGAGCTTGCCGGCCGTCCACCCAAACCCGGAGACGAACTGGTCGTGATCTCGCTTGGAACAAATAGCGCGATCAGTAGTCGCTACCGCAATGGTGACACCCCCAACCATTCTTCCTTCCCTGAGCTAATTTTATTGGAACAGTATCAGGACATTTGGTACAAATCCCTGATTGGGGTAACGTCCTGCTCGATGCTGGCGAGGGGACATGGGGTCAGATGACGCGGTGCTTTGGCATGGATCCCGCCAACCCGTCGAACGTTTGGCATGCCCTGCGCGGGTTGAAGTGCGTCTTCGTTAGCCACGCCCACGCCGACCACCATATTGGGCTTGCCAAAATCCTTGCAATGCGGAAGAAGGTCCGTCGTTGCTTGTCCTGAGCTATCGGACTTTTCTGATGAACTCTCCAAGCTTGACCCCCCGCCCTCAGAGCCGCTCTATCTCGTTACGACCATGCAGGTCCACTTGTGCCTCCGCGAGTTTGCGGAACTGGAAGACCTTGGGCTATCAGAGTCGACGGAAACGTCGAATGGCGTTATACCCATCCTGAGCGAAGCGCTGAATGTGAAGCAGATCTATAAATCCAAAGAGCCCGGTTGGAAGAACGTGGATCAGTGAGGCCTGTGTTTTGTCACATGTCGAGTCTGACAGGCTGACCGCTACTTTGTACAGCTCGAGAGAAGCTGCCAAGATGCTGTGCGACGCATTGGGACTGGCGCAGCTCAACACCGTCGACGTTGCCCATCGCACCAAAGCCCTTGGTTCGATAATGACGCATAGGGACGGTTGGCGCCTCGTGTATGTCCCGACTGAATCTCTTAGCGCATATCTCACAGCCAGTCGATAGGTACTCGGGCGACACCATGCCCTGCGAGGCCTTGGTCCAGGCCGGTCAGAACGCAACCCTACTGATCCACGAAGCAACCATGGGCAACGACCAGGAAGATATGGCCTTCGCGAAGGCCCACAGCACCGTCAGCCAGGCTATCAATGTGGGCGCGCGGTAGGTTTGACGCCGCTACCTAAGCCACGTGCCTGACAAGGAATCTAGGATGCGGGCCGAAAACGTCCTTCTGACCCATTTCTCCTCGCGGTACCCAACAGTCCCGCGCTACTTTGCCTCCCCAAGGGGAGACGGTATCGACTTCCGACCTAACGTGGCCTTGGCGATGGACCACGCGCGTGTGCGGGTAGGCGACCTCTGGAAGATGTCTGCATATCTCCGAGCCGTCGAGCAGAGCTTCTGGGACATGGCGGATGAGGCAGATGTGGAGGAGGAAGCGGCGATGATGCAAGCCAACCTAGCGCAGTGAGGCTAGTGCTGGTAGGCAGGAAAGTATTCTACATAATCCTCTAATCAATGGCGGCTGCGCAAGGGACATCTTTATAAGCCGTGTGGTCACCCTGCTGGTCTGGTGCGGTGGGGTGCTAGCAGACTGTGGGGCGAGGAAAGCGTGGAACGAAAAAGACGAGACGACAAAAGAAAATGACCACCGCAGGGGTCGAACCTGCAATCTCCTGATTTCGACGAATCGTAGTCAGACGCGATGCCATTTCGCCAGGCGGCCATGTTTTATCTTATCACGATAAAGGCCTTGACGACGTGTGAGAATGTGTAGTTCCTATAGCAGCAATTTAAACACGAGCTGAACAGGAGGTTGCCTAAACTTGGACTTGAACATGGACATGAACATCAAGCCGACCCGAGACACTATGCTATCGTGTCCTGCCGTTCACTGTCCATTACCCACCTGGAATCGGACCTTCCCCAGTGCTGAGGCCCTCATAGAACACGCACGGCAGTACAGACCAGTGCACCCAATTTGCACTGTCTGTTTCCGGGTGTTCAAAGACTCTGCGGCGCTTGATCAGGTACGTACTTCGAAGTCACTCATTTGCACACACATCCAAATTCATCCCGGTAACGCAGCACGCCGAAGCAAAGCACGTCGTCTTGTGCCAGCCTTGCAAACGGCGATACAAGTCGCAGGGAGCGCTCGACCAACACTGGCGCGCCTCGTCCGCACACCCGAACTGCACCCTATGCGAGGCGGGCGCTGCCGACGCGGCCGCCCTGGTCGAGGTGGGCGCTTGTCCGAAGCTCATTTGACAGTATGTTCATTCCACCCACCAGCACATCACGAACGCCCATCCGAAAGTGCGCTGCTGTGGCGCGCTTTTGTACGAGAGCGACCTCGACAAGCACTACCTCGCCTCGCGTGCCCACCCCACGTGTGATCGATGTAGCGTCGGCTTCGCAACCGAAGCGGAGTACAACGAGGTGCGAGGCGTTGTTCTGTCTGGTGGCAGCCCTCTAAAATGACGAACCGGCCAGCATAACTCTGCGCTGCACTCTGAGCTGCAATGTGGGATATGCTCCGCTCAGTTCCTTTCGGAAGAAGCTTTGAAGGCACACGAAAAAGACTCATCCAGTCACCGTAGATGCGAGTTCTGCCCCGCGCAGTTCAAAGACACCTCTGCACTTGTCGAGGTATTTTCTATGTGTCATAAACCAATGGACATTTCATTCATGATCCACGTGCAGCATTTTACCATAACACACCTCCCGCGGGATGACGCGCAAGCCACTTTGAGGCATTCGGGCACGGTATGTTACTCGCCCCGCTTGCTGAACCTTCGCAGCGCTGATAAATCAAGTGCCAGAGTACTCCGCCCACCGCACGCTCCCCCAGCCCTCCAATGACAAGGACATATCGCCCATCAGGCTCTCGACCCAGTTCAATCGTCGTTGGTGCAGAGCGTGCCACCCCAGGCCGCCCCCCATTGAGTCGCGCAAGCACCAGTATGGGCACCACCGTCTCAGACGATCCCTCAGAGCTATATTACACTCCCCCGAGTCTTACTTCCTTCACCCCGTCGACTAGCCGCAGCGGCAGCTCCTCAGCCACCTCTCGCGTGCCCCTCCAATCGTATGCCCGGCCATCCCAGCAGAGCATCCCAACCGCCTACTCAGAGGTCCACCGGCGCTCGCCAGCAGTCGTCACCCCGCCCTTCATCGTCTCGCCCTCGCCACCGTCCTCACCCTCGCCGCCGCCTTCGCCGCCTCCCCAACCAGCCCCTGTAACGCCCGCGCGCAAAGCCGCCCTGATGCCCCCGCAGCCGTCCTCCGCGCGCTCCAAGGTGTCCGTCGCCGAGACGCCCTCGGGTGACCTCGCCAACTTCCACCTGCTCAAGGGCTCTCCGCTGCAGTCCGTCGTCGACTTCGATACGCCAACGCCCTCGCCGCGCACGCCGAGCGTGTCGAGCGTTCCGAGCGTCTCGCCTGCCGATGGGCCCACCTTCGCCTACGCGCCCGCGCACGCTGTCGCGTACGTCCCGGTCGCTGCCGAGCGGCGCTTCCTTCCTGCACCGGGCGTGTCGCCGTCCGTTGCGCGAGCCCAGAGGGCTGCCGCTGCTGCCGCCATCGCGGTGCGGTCGCCGTTCCATTGCCGCGTGTGCCGCGCGGACCCTTGTCGTGAGATCACCGCCACCGCCTGCGGCCACGTCTTCTGCAACGCGTGCATCGTCGAGGAGGTACGCGAGAACGCACGGTGCCCCGTATGCAACGCAGCAGTGCTTCTCTTTGCCCTGTTAAGACTAGACGTGTCATAGACTAACCCCCGCTGCTACCGTGCTTGTTATGTGGACGTATCATCTATATTGCTATATTGTAGGGGTATTTCAATGCATGATCATGATTCTATCTTGGCTACCTTCTGCTACCGCAGTCCAGTCGGCCACAGCCTGGGCCACACACAATGAGCGGGGGCAGCGATACTTTGGGATTACCCTCGCTCCTGAGCACCAGCAGGTGTAAGCCCGAGGTTCCCCCTCTGCAGCCTCATCCTATACCCCGCACCCAGTGCCTCCTCTTCTAGTGAATGGAGTCCTCCATGCTCATGATGTATGACCCGCCGCGCATTGATCTTCTCCAAGATACGCTGGACCTCAGTCTCGGTATCTGTGGTCTTGGAGCCAATTTGGAGGGGCGGCAACAGTGACGCGCGCTTGGCGATGTTTTTAATTTCGGCAGGCGGTAGTAGGGGTGCATTTACATCCAGCAGTGCCATGGCAGAGGGCTGTTGTCGATCGGGCGCAGGCGGATAACTCAAACTTTGAATGAAAGGGAGCGATAATGCTCCAGAAACAGTGCCGCGTCGCCTGGAAAGCAGTGAAGGTTTCTCAGGCGCAGAAGGTGTCGTAGGGGGGCAGCGAGTGCCAGGCTCGGGTCCGTCGTATTGTTCTTCTGGGATGCCACTGACTTTACCCAGCCACCGGCGGACTGCATCGATGGTTCCACTTCGCTTTCTTCCTTGCCGAGGCACGGCGGGCTGTTCCTCTTGCCTCTGCTTGGGCTGGCTTTCCGTATCAGGGATTTCGGCACCAGGACCTGGGGTTGCTGTGGCTTCTGAATTCAGGTCGATCTCCGTGAATTGTTCGCGCAGCGCCTTCGCCGCATCGGCATCGACTGGTGTGAACAAATTGGCACAAAAGTCGAGCGCACTTTGTACTTCGACCTCAGAGAGCCTAGGACCAAGGTCTGCGTTTCCTTGAATGACTGATGTGGATGATCGCGATCAGAATCCTATTGGAAGCTTTACGAGGGGCACCCTTACCAGGACGTAGGAATGCGAATGCTTTGTCGAAATTATCCTCGCCAATATCACATAGCACATCCTTCGACTGGGCCCGCATCTGCTTGTATGCGCTCAGAACAACGATAAGGAAGCTGGTTGCATGCGTGAGATAATTGCAACGAGAAAGTTGAGGGACCGACCGTGTATACGAGACGCTCACGCGCTGAGAGTGCCACTCCGCCGCCTGGGCCTCGAGGCAGTCTCCGCGGATTGATGCCGCGATAGATGCAGCGGCAGAAAGGCCTCCAGTCATGGCCAGGTGCACCCCAGAAGAGAAGAAGGGGTCGATAAAGGCTATAATGTACGGCGTCGTGAGCATAGGTGTTCGTGGAAGTAATGGCACGAGAACCAACCAGCAGCATCACCGACTATGCGATAATTTTCGCCTGCGTAGCTTGACGCAGCATAGCTGTAATCGCTCGCGGTCCGCACGGTGTCCGTGTCTGGCTCTCCACGAGGCATGTTACCGGAGGAACCTAAGAGTTGCTTGACTCCAGGCGCGAGGTCTAGAGCACTTAGGTATCTTTGCTCAAGTCCCACAGAAGAAGACAGTGAGCCCCCTGGAGAAAAGGGAAACCCAGGAGAGGCCGGAGACGACGGAGGGGTATCACGAGACGGTGGTCTAGTTGACGTAGGGGATGAAGACCCCAGACAGGAGGGTGTAGGACTTATATCCCAGAACCTCATGGGCTTGGACGTTGGCGAGGGCGTGAAAGACTGTGACGAGTAATTGTGCGACCGTGCTGCTAGATTGAACGAAGCCTGGTCGCGCACGACACCCACGGATGTCAAAGTTCTACTGAGAGGAATAAACCAAGCCCATCCCGATTCATCTGCACCAAATCATGAGCACACATGGTAGTGTGAGTATCGAAAACACGAAACCTGAAAGCGCCTCGAAGAAAGGCGTTCCCTCTGCGTCCGTCCCGCGCGCATAGATATCGGCGTCCTTCCAGTACGCCCACGTAGCAACGTTCTTCAAGCTCTCATTGTAACGACGGTTCTTGAGGTATCGGTTCGACATGATGCCAGCACGCCCACTGGCATCAACAAGATAGTCAAACGCTATCGCTCCGCTCCGCATCGATGGTCCATGTGTCCATTGCGCGGAGACAGGGCGGTCTCCTGAGAACACGAGTGACGTTACTTTGGTGGATTGGAAGACGTGGACGCCAGTCGACTCTGCGTGGTCAAGCAATATCTTGTCGAACTCGGAACGAGTCTAGTGAGACCCAACATGTAAGCTTATGTTATGCTCGGGCACTACGAGATTCACATACAACATTCCAGGCGTTATTGTCGTGGCCTAGAGCCATGAAGTCGGTGTCTGTACACGGTTTGATACGTAAAGTAGTTAAGGAATTTAAGGCTCACAAGCTTCCTTTTTGAATTGATTGAACTTCATAGCTGCACCAGGCTAGAGTTATTCGAGGAGTAAGCATGTTACTTGGCAATGCAAGAGGCAGGTATACCTTTTTGATGAAGCCATGAGAGACTACTTTTTCCTCTGCCTCGATGAAGCGGAGGTGATGGCGGATGGATGGCAAGAGGCTCTCGCCAATGTGGTACCTACAGATGGAGACATGCATCAGCGAAGAGAAGACACACAAGCGACAGAAAAGCACCTTGGAAACACAGCAGCCTCGAAAAGAACCACATGGAATCCTTCGCGTGCAAGAGCAGCAGCAGCGTAGCTTCCACTCGGGCCACCACCAACGACGAGAATTTGTGCGTGCTAGCCAAATTATCAGACGCATCCTCCGAGGAACAGATCATACGGCGTACTTGCGGGAAATTTAAAGGTGACATGGCGAGTGCTGGGAGGAGAGAGAGCTGCGAGAGGCCATCTTAAGGTCCTCTGTTATGGACTGGGCAAGACAAGCCGTGAAGGTACTGGTACGGAAGGTCGATATCCATTCTTGGAGGACGCGTTCTTGGAGAAGGCGCGCCCGATCCCATCACGTGTGCGCGCCCTGGGCCGCTGCCTTGGCGGCGTCCTCGTTCCTCGCTCGACACCACAGACAGCCACAGACAGGCTCAAACAAAGCTGCGCCGCCACCGGGCGCTGTCGTCGTCTTCCTCGCTCCCGCAGCGCGTGCGCCGCCGACTCGGTATACAACATGCATCTACACCTATCAAACAGAAGTCACCCCAGATTCCTCTGTCCTCGTCCACGCACGGTAAAGCGTAAACTCGCGCCTCTCCCGCCGCGTTACATGCTGCATCACCGCTGCCCGCCACGCCGTGCTCATCGCACGATCGTACTCTTCACTGCCCTTCCGCGCCTCTGACGCCCATTCGTGGATGGCCAAGTACTTCGGTGGCTTCTCCTGCGCACTCTTGACAGCTGTTCCAGTCTTCTGCGCGTCCCGAAGCACGAACCGCCGACTCCTGACCCAACCGGGCGCCTTGGCCAGCAGCGGGATGTGCTCTTCGTCGTACCACTTGTTGTACTCCTCCTCTGCCCCGGGCGCTACCTCGTTGGACACGAAGACCAGGTGCCGGCCTGGCTGGCGCGGGTCGAACTCGGCGGACGGAGGCAGGCCGGGGTGAAGTCCCGCGTACTCCTCGTAGAACCTTCGATCGATGACCGCCAACTTGGACCAGATGTCGTTCTCCCTGTCGCTCCGAGTCTTTGGAAGCTCGCTGTAAGGAGGCCTGTAGAGATCCTGCACCGAATCAACGTCGAAGAACGCTGCCCATCGCGGCTGCTCGCCATCCGATTGCTCCGCGCGCGCCCACGATTTGAAGGCAGGGATCTGCACTCGCAGAGGAATGTGTTCGTTATCATACCAATCGTGATACTCTGCTTCTGGAATGTCGGTTCCAGGGTCAGAAAACACGAGAAGCAGTGCTTTGGGTATTGACATGGCTGGGATTGTCGTGGTGGTGTCTGAGATCTCGCTCGGCCCGGAGGACGAAGGCTAGTTCTGCAAAAGGAAGCATTGGCCACGGCCTCCTCATGCTCGGTTACACATTCCGTTCATCGTGTGAATACAACAAGAAAGGATACTACCAGGAGTGCGCGTCTTCGATTCAACTGCAGGGCTCGTCTCGGATGAATTCTGTGCCGGCGAACTATGAGGCTTGCAGGGGCAGCCACAGCTCCGACCTGCTTCCCCGCTGATCCACCGCCTATCACACATCCGCCCAGCCGCCTTCGTCGAGCTTGTATGAAGCTTCTGACTCGGGCTTGTCGGGGCTATCGACGAGCTTTGCGACACGCTCCTCGGCTCTGCCTGTCTCCCCATTTCAATTGTGGTTAGTACTAGATGAAAAGGATACCAGCGCCACAGAATGGAAGGTACCAACACCGACCCTTCGCCTGAACATCCGGTTAGAAGAACGCACCTTTTCGTAGAAAGATCCTCGTTGCAGAGGCATGTGACAGGATGTGGCCGCCTATGGGTTTCAAGGCACCGCCGGCGACGAAAGTCATCGTCGCTCCCGGATCGGCTGCGAATTTGTGAACGTGATAAGGTAAGGTCGACTAGGAAAGATAGAAAGTTACTGACATTGCACTTGGTTAGTAATCAGTATAGCGACCTGTGGTGTCTTAACATGAGCCGTATGAAGATCTAACAGGGTGAGTGCCTTGCGTTATATTCTTCTGATAACTTCGATAACTTCGAAAGCATCTGGGGTGAATCTGTGAGCGTCTGTCATACTTGTATAATCAACGATCGCACTTGCGCCAGCTGCAATGACTTGTGAGTAAACAGGATCAAAACACACACACATGCCCTCACCTTCTGCTGCCTCTCGCTGAGCTCACCGCGGCCCGAGAAGTCGACGCGGAACAAGGCCATTATGCTATCGACGATCTTTCGATGCAGACGGCTCATGTAGTGATGCGCGGAATGTTGGTGATCCACCCACAAGCAGGCGAAAGTCTTTGTCTTCCGCGAATCGTTGGGAGCATTCGTTGATAAGCTCCATCTGAGAACGTTCTCAATCCATATTCTGGCGTCGCCAGCTTTCGAGGTGCGAATCCTACCTGGTGTTCGCTGTTGAACGCGCGGGCTGAGATGCTTCTTTAGCCTGGGTTTACGAGCGGCCTTTGGCGCCATCGTACCATATAGGATGTTTTCGAGAGCCATGTCCCCGTTTACGCCAAACCGATCTGCAATGGACTTAATGCGGTCGGGCCGGAACGTGCCTAAAGCCAATATGTGAGCACTTCGAAGTTCGCATGACGCAGAAAAATCACTCGGACAGACCTTCTGTGTCGATATAGGCGACCTGCAAAGAAGCCCAGCGTTCTGGTAACGGTCTATGACCCGGCCGTCTTTGAACATACCTTTCCGGAAGCTCCGCCAAGCTCTGGCGGCAGCTGCGCTACTACGCTCATTGTGTGGGCGAGCTGCGTCTTCCCTGTGCGGTACTCGCCGTACACTGTTGGTGACGTCAGTACAACGCGCGGCAGCTTCTTCACACCTTCCTTCGGTTATGGACTGTGACGTGAGGCCACCTGTAGGTCGCAAGTCAACGTCGCGAATCAGGTGTACCCCAGTGGACGCGCCTCCAAGCATTCCGTCGACAGATTTACTGCCTGTGCTGACGACCAGCACGCGCTTGCGTTTCTCTTGCAGCTCGAGGCCCGTAGCAAAGGAGGTGCCCTAAACCGCGATCAGCACGCTAGGCTGTGGCTAGGGAAATATGACCCACGACGATCTTGTGGGCTGCTTCCTGCGACGGAGGATCAAAGTGTGCGCATATATGCTGTGACATCTGGCGCGTGCTCAGCTTACTTTGATTTTCTCAACTTTAGCTTCGGACATGCCCTGCCGTGCGGGATATGAGCGCTTCCCCAACAATACGTAAATGCGGGGAATCCGCACCTTGATCTTCAGCATCTGTCTCCGGGTGGTCATATTGACGCCCGACACGGTGTTGATTGCGGCAGCCTGGAGGATGTCTCAGCACGCGAAGGTGACACCTATCAAGATGGCTCATGCCTTGAGCTTCAGGATATCCTGCACGTTGATACCCTGGCAGATCATGCGTCAATGCACCCGAAGCACATGTATGCGCATATATGCGCCTCCAGACACGTCGACGTACATGCTGTTGCAGCTCATCCACCGAATCAAAGAAGGGCGTCTTGAAGGAGTATTATGAGCATGTCTGACATGTTCTCGAAGGAAGTTGGGGTGACCTCGTCCAGTTCTTCGGCGGGGCTCTCAGGTCGGGACGGCGGAGCAGGGGCTGCTGAGGATGCGGCGCGTGCCATCTCTGCGGAACAAAGTTGAAGTGATCAAGGAAAGAGGACCCTTGTGTCTCTGAGGGTGAGGGTGGGGATGGAGAGTAAAACGAAGCGTATTTTCGAGTTTTATGGGACGGGACGCGTCGGATCCCGGTCACGTGTAGGGCGGAGCGCAGGCTGTCGAGGGAGCGCATCTTACACAAAATCCCTGAATCAGGTTCAGTCGATCCATGCGAGCGCACAGCGAGAGTTAGAATGAGTCGTAAATTGACGTCCTCCGGATCCGTAAGATAAACACAGCAATTAAAAACAGTAAGCGGCACAATAGGGTCTGCATAACAAATAAATACATCACACTCGCCTCCGTGACGCTCGGTCGACCTCCACCAACATATCCACCACGCGGTCCCGCGCCTCCTCGAGGTCCCCATCGCCACCGTAGAACACCTCCCCGTCGAGCGCGACGCGCAGCGCAGCGCGCAGCCCTGCGTTGCGCCGCGACGGCGACGGTGGCGGCGACAGCATAATCGAGACGCCCGCGCCGCCCTGCAGCCCGGACGGGAAGAGCGCGCGGTGGAGCACAAGCGCGCCGAGCAGCGTGCGCACGCCGCGCTCCTCCGCGTCGCACTCAGCGTCGTCCAGCAGCGCCGTCTCCTCCGCGCGCACGAACGCGCCGGTACAGATGCGCTCGAGCAGCCCGACGAGCTCCGCACTGCGCCCGCCCATCGAGCGTCCCGCATCGACGACCGCGCGCCGCTCCTCCTCCTCGCGCGCGTCCTTCTCCGCATCGTACACCTCGCTCTCGCCAGCCCGCACGTCGGCGCCGAGCACTGCGCGCACAAACGTCCGCCCTGCGACGTGGGCGACGGCCTTGCGCACGTTGCGCACCGCGAGCGAGCCGAGCGGGCTGAGGCGGGCGTTGTGGGTCTTGGCGAGGCTCTTGCAGGCTTCCTCGACTGTCATGGCGCCGATGACTGCGCGCTCGAAGGGTCTGACGACCCGGGCGCGGTTCGCACGTGCCCAGAGCGCCGCGGCGCGCGACCGCCATACGGGGAATACGAGAAGAGCAAGGGTTGCAAGGTCGCCTGGTGAAGGGGCGAAAGTCGAGGTGCGCGAAACCATTCCCCAGTAAGCTTGTGCGCGGAGGCCGAACGAAGTGCTCCCTGAATTGACTGTCAGACAGTCCGCATACCATATGGAAATTGAAAAGACGTACGATCGAAGACAGCCAATTCGGCCAACCTCACCCATGCACGCTGCTCAAGTTGCATATGCTCAAGCGTCTTAGCCTTTCCTCCGCGCTTTGGCGAAGCAAAGCTTAAAAGAAGACCCGATGCGCCGGGGTAAACACCAAGCGCCGTGCGCAAGAGTGCGGCCTCGTCTGGAATACCACGATGGGACGCGTCGAGAGCATCAATGAGGGCAAGCCGCCTGGCTGCATCTGTGCGGGGGAAGTTGGCAGAAGGGAGGAGTTTGCGAAGACTGGGAACGCTCTTGGGGAGGAAGGGTGACAGAATGGTGAGGCAGATAAGGCCAGAGGCGACGAGATGGAAGATCTGCAATGCCTCTTGCCAACCAAATTCGTACGAAGATGTTGGCGCGACAACTGGGCCAGAGTCCGCCAGGACGACTCCGGAATGAGCAGGGGGCGGCCGAGAGTATGAAGAGGTGAGTGGTGAGTTAAAGAACGAGAAGAACGCAAAGGCAGCAAGGAGGTACTGCGCCGGTTGCTGTTGTGCGGGCGGGGCGACCGTCTCCTGCGGTTGCTGTTGCTGTTGTAACTGCAATGCTGGTACTTCTGGTACCGGTTGCACCTTTCGCGGCCTTCCACGTTTGCGTTTCTCAGGTACAACGCCGGGTGGTGTATCCTCTTTCTTCGCTTTGGGCTCCTTGACCACCTTCTTGGGTGCGCCCTTGGCTCGCTTCTTCGGGCGAAGCCCATCCTCGTCATCGTCACTTTCCCCTTCGTCCGCGCCGTCATCGTCGGACATGTCCGAGGTGCCTTCATCGCGCTCTGGACCGCCAAAGCGAGACACCCACTCACGTTCCCATTCGCGAAGGAGCGCAGGGCCACCAACGAGGCCGGAGATGAGCGAGCGCAAGCCCACTTGCTCACGCTTGAGACGGGTTTCGCGGCGCTTGAGGACGCTGAATACCGAATAAGCACGAGCAGGGCCAACCAACAGCATGTACTCACTGTATGTACTCTGCAGCCTTACCCAGCACGTTAGCCTTGCTGATCTTGCGCGCGACCTTGACACCATCGACGAATCCGCGCTCGTCCACGACGTCATTCCACACAGGCCTGTCAGACTTGCCGTCTTCAAAAGCAGCCTCTGCACCTTCCTCTCCCTTCTTGGCCCTGTCTTTGCTCTCTAACACGCGAAGAGCGGGAACAGCGTCTTTGAGAGACTGGATGCGTGCATTTAGGTTGGTGCGGTACCGCCGCTCAATGGTCGTATGGCTTGTCTTTGGACGTCCAATGGTGGCGATGGTCCCGCCCAAAGCTGGGTCCGGGGAAGGCGTAGACTCGACGGATGGAGATTTACGCTTCGCGCTAGTACCCGCGGCGGGGGGAGAAGGCCGGGGAAGACGGGGTATGGGAAGCTTCTGAGGGTCTGAAGAGGGGTTATTAGGAGATACAGAGATAAGGATGATGTACACACTTGTGAAAGAGAACTGCTCTGCCTGCCCTTGCACAGGCACAGCGAGGGTGACGCCTGCTGTCTGGCGCACAGAGTGCGCTAGTTCGTCGACGGGATCGTTTCCGGCAGGCTGAAGAGAGATTGCAGGGTTCGAAGTAAGGTGAGGGGAGGTGGTAGCCGTGGAGGGAACGGACGCCACGGAAGAACTGGCACTTGCAGGGCCGAGAACGGGAGACAGAGAAGCTCCTGATGAGGATGAGGAAGAGGTGATGCTCATGCGACGGGGAGCAAGGTTCTGTGTGAACATGGACTGCTGCTGAGGCTGGAACGGCGATGGATCCGCGGGCGCGAACATCTTTGGATCGAAATGAAGCGCGCTTGGATCGACCGCAAGGGTCGGATTGAAGTCTATGTCCATATCGAGCGGAAGGGTGAGGTCGAAACCGAGCGAGGTGGGGTCAAACTTGACATTGCCAGGGTTTAGAGGAGAGTCGTCAGTGTGCCATGAATTTGAGAACTGGGACCAGTCTGGAGGACTGTCGGCGTTGGAAGAGGAGGAATCCGCCGACGAGGAGTCGTGTGTAGGGGCGGGGTCGTTGAGGAGGAAAGAGAACTGGTCAAATGCGGCAGCGTCGTCCATGGTGGGTATGTCGAACTTGTCCTCTGGGGGAATCATCGACGAGTCGGATGCCATTTGTACGTCCCCAGTCAGACCACCGCAGCCAAACTTGAATCGTCCGACAACGTCCATCGCACCACTTTCCCTTTTCCCCTCACGCGTCACGTGGTATCATCTCTACATAAGCACTCCCACGCCTGCGACTAACTACGCAGCTTCAGAGTACAGTAGATCTAGTGGGAACTGCGCACCCTTGCCCACACGGATGTATACTTGGACTGTGCTACCCGCACTCTAAACGCGCTCTCAACGAAGTGGAGAATCGTGTGACACAAGATGCCGGCTTGGCCTTATTTCCGACTGTGCCTCGCGCAACTTGCTTCGCGCGAACACGCTCTTATCAGTGACCGGTTGCGCCCACTGACAAGTGACATCTGGCACACCGCACATCACCCACCACATGGTAAACGTACAGCCCCAGGAGAGTGCCCTTCAGAGCGGGAGAGGCTCTACATGCAAGGGGGGAGCAACCTGAGCGAAAAGCACGCGCTACTAGACGATAAGAGAATGCGATCAGGGGAAAGGAGACTCGCAGGGCAGACCGAGCAGCGGGGACCCTGCCAGCGCTGCGCCCTCCCACTGATCAAACATGCCGTGGAGTGAACCAAGGACAAGGATGACTGGATTACATATGACCAGTAGCCCAGAGAAGCAGAAGGCCCGACGCAAGGGGACTCATGGTATGTACCGGAGGCCAGGTCAGAACAGGTCAGAACCTGGAGTGTGGATATGCTTGAGTAAACAAAACCACGTTTGCACACGGACGAAAAGGGGCTGCGGCAAATTGAGACAACGCCTGGTTACAATAAGGTTCAAACTCTGATGCGGGGGAGAGCCCGGCGACGGGGTAGAGGGGACTCCGAGGGGGAACCGACCGAGGAGGGGTGGGGAGGAGGAGACGCCACTGGGCACACGTCGGAGTCGACTGGGGACGAAAGGTCCGCCGCTGTACATGTCGCACCATGCCCGGGGCTCGCTCGGACAGGATTCGATCCGGCACACGGTCCTAGCACAACCTCGTGAGCATCAAATGACACAAAAAGTGTCCGTGCGCGGTCCCAGATCGCCATTTCTAGGCTTTGCGCGAAAGCCAACTTGAACCATACAGCGGACTTTGAAGGCTGCCTCGCATTATATAGCCAGTCGCGTCGTCCTTCCCCCTCCCTTTTCCCGTCCTCCCCTCTTCCACTCCCCCCTCTGCCTCTGCGCCTTCCAGAACATGTCTGACGTCGAAGAGAAAAAGTCGGGCTACCGCCTCGAATATGCCAAGAATAACCGCGCAAAGTGCAAGGGTACGTTGATCCCCCATCCCCTTCCTGGTTGTTCGACGTCGTTCCTATCGTCTGACGCGTTTTCCGTCTGTACAGGCCCCAAGCCATGTACCGGTGAGTCCCTTCTACACTCTGGACACGTCATCCCAGCGATCTGATCAAAACATGGGCACTTAGGAACCGTCCTCGAGAAGGGCACGTTGAAAACTGGTTCCATCGTTGATTTCAGAGGCCACACGTCGTTGTACGTCAAATCCAGCTCGCCCCGGCATCTCCGCATGCTCACTATGCTCCTCTGTCTTTGTCTCTACTCCCTTGTGCCTCCTCGGGTGGAATACTGCTGTGTGTCTCTGCCCCTACCTATGACAGCTCCTGGCGTCACTGGGGTTGCACGACTCCTGCTATCATTGCCAACATGAAGAAGTCCTTTGAGGCGGCAGATGAGCTGGACGGTTTCGAGGAGCTCGAGCCCGCCGACCAGGAGAAGATCCGCAAAGCTTGGGAGGACGGCCATGTCGCGGACGATGATATCCCCGAGACTGCTCGCAAGGTCGAAGGTGAGGATGATGCAGACGAGGAGAAGCCGAAGAAGAAGCGCGCTCCGGCAAAGAAGGACGAAGGCGGCGAGGCGGCGAAACCCAAGAAAGCACGCGTTACCAAGAAGGTACGTGTTATCCTCACCACGACCGGAAATCTTCAATGTTGATGTCGTCGCTTTTCTAGAAGGTAGATGAAGAGGGCGACGCAGAAGGTGCTGAAGAGAAGGAAAAGCCCAAGAAAGCATCAGCTAGGTCGCGTGCCAAGGTGAATCATTCTTTTCACCAAATCTGTGGCGCATATACTTATGTTTTGCAGAAAGCCAAAGACGCGGATGAGGAGATGGACGTAGACGAGCAGGACGAGGAGGAAAAGCCCAAAAAGAAGGCCGCACCCAAGAAGGCACCTGCTGCGAAGCCCGCAGAGAAGGCTCCTGCAAAGAAGACCGCAGAGAAGAAGGCCCCTGCGAAAAGGGCAGCCTCCAAGAAGGTATATATACTCCTCTTTACCCGCGTGAGGGTCTCACATATTTGGCAGAAGGAGGTAGAGGAGTCTGGCGAGGACTTCGCCGATGAGATTGACAACGTCCCCGGTGATGAGGATGAGGTTTCTGAGGCTGAGTCCAAGAAGCGCAAGGTATGTCCAGTCTGCTATCCTGGACATCGCTCTGCTAACAAAGGCGGTCAGCGTCCTGTCTCGAAGGCCGCTGCCAAGCCGGCATCAAAGAAGGCCAAGCCGGCGTCGAGCCGCAGCAAGAAGGCCAAGGCGATCAGCGAGGACGAGGACGATGAAGAGTGAACACGTCTCGCTCGCCACGCTCTGACGACCATCGTCGAGGCTGACCGCATCTCGTTGTCTCTCTTGTCTTCTCGCTCTTCTCTGCGCGCTATCCTTTCTTATACGAGCTGTGTGTTTATGTATTATGAGTTGATAATACCATGTGTCTGGACGCTGTGTGTATTGACCAAGCTATGCTCACCTCACACATCCGTCCCATGACTTTACTGAGCACTTGCATTGTCGGCATCAAGTACACGAGTCTCAATTTGGGGATCAGCCGCCATTTCTAGTGAAGGATTGCGATCAAAGTTATTCAATGAACTCGACATGTTTCCTACCCAGCCAAAGAAATGCTCATCCGATCTGATTATATTGCTATCCTATACGATACATCGAGTAAGATGCTACAGTTGGCCGCAAGAAAATACAGCTGATTATGCCCCCTTGAGGCTGGTATAGTTATTGGCATGACGTTCGTGAGGCGGTAGCAGTTCAGTAAGAGTACCCCGCGTCAGCAGGCGCAGCGGCCGCTGCAGCCGCTACAATTGCAGATGAGGAAGGGGCAGAGGTGGCAGTTGCCGCAGCGGGGGATGAAGGAGGTGCGGGAGTGAGGTGGATGACGGGCGGGGCGGCGCCAGCGTTGCTCTGCTGGTTGTTGTTGTCGCCGGCGGCGGCGGGGCTCGCGCTAGGCGCAGCGGCAGAGATAGCGGAGATTACAATAGAGGCCTGCGAGGGGGAGAGCGTGGTCGTGGTCGGGGGGAGCGTGGTCGAGCCGGACGCGGGGAGGGTTACCGTTACGGTCACTGTCTGCTCGTCGGACGAGTCGTCGTCGCCGTTGTCGTCCCCCTGGTCCTTGCCGTTGTCGTCCTTTCCCTCTTTTCCGTTGTCGTCGTCGCCGTCTATGCAGTCGCCGTCATTATGGTTGTCGTTGCTATCGTCAGAGGTGTTGGTGCTGTTGGCGGTAGGGAACGGGACTTCCTTGCCGAAAGTGCTGTTGCTCGCAATGCCACCCTGTGCCCCGGTGGAACCGATGATCGAGGCGGCGTTGTTCTCGCTCGTGCACGCAACAAACTGGTAAGGGGGACGATCAACATACGCACGAGGAAGGATTTTTGGGGACACTCACGATGCCCTCTGACCGGACCTGTGGCAACGCGAAGCACGATTTGCCCGAGGAGCACGCCTGGGTCTGCCACGTGCCCTCCGCGCAGTTCGCGATATCACCCTTGATGCAGGCAATCTGGCCATCTATGGGCGGCACCGGGTCGTCAGGTCGGCGAGTGGGATGGAGTAGTGGCAACGCACCTTCGCAGCTGTCCGTCTTGTTCAGGGTCTGGAACTCGGCGTTGAGGACCTGCGCTTGCTGGCCGTTTGCGAGCAGCGTGGAATTATCGAGGGCAACAGGTCCGGTAGCAGCTAGGCGAGCCGCCAGGAGAGTGAGGAGAGTGAAAGCAAAACGAGCCATGAGAGAGATTGAGGTGAAGTCTAGTGGGAATCAAGCGTCGACAACCAGGTCGTTTCTACAGGAGCACCAGGCTCGGGAGGTGGGTCGTAAAAGAGAGGAAAATGGGTGCGGAAAATGCAGCATCCTCGCGGGTTTATATGAGTGTCAGCACAATACGGCGGAGAATACAAAGTCGCCTAGACACGGACACAGAAAACAAAAGGGTGCACAAAAGCCACAAAGATCAATAAGGAAATTCTAACCCCGCGATGGTCAGACACTGTGGGAAAAAACCGCAGACAGCCGAGCAAACTCTGTGCAGGTGCCTCGACGCCATTGACGCCTCCACACAAGCCTCAAGGCCTCAACATCGTCAACAACACCCAAGATGGTGAGACTTTCTCTGTGTCAGGGCGTGTTCAGCATATACAGGAGCCATCACGGCGGTGTTTCGTGCCGTAGAGCATGCAGAATGGGGCTGGATGGCTCCTCGTTCCGTTGGATGCACCTCACCTGCCGTGTTTCGCGATCCAGCAAACGCTGACCACACTGTACTCTCCAGACCAAGAAGAGAAGAAATGGCGGTCGCAACAAGAAGGGCCGTGGCCACGTCGTTTTCCTCCGCTGCTCGAACTGCTCGCGCGCGGTCGCGAAGGATAAGGCCATCAAGCGCTTCACCGTGAGGAACATGGTTGAGAGCGCTGCTGTGCGGGATATCGGCGAGGCATCTGTCTACCCTGGTACGCAAATTCCCGCCGACGTTCTAAATCGCATGGGCTAAGTCGCGTGCGCAGAATACACCATCCCCAAGCTCTACATCAAAATCGCGTACTGCGTGTCGTGCGCTATCCACTCACACGGTACGTGCACCTCTCTCTGCCAGCGGAGCTGTCGATTCTCATGCATTGCAGTTGTCCGCGTCCGCTCGCGCGAGGGTCGCCGCAACCGTGCACCTCCGCCCCGCGTCCGGTGGAAGGACGGCAAGAAGGTCAACCCTGCAGTTGCGGCCGCAGAGGAGGCCAAAGCCGCTGCTGCCAGGGGAGCATAAAGCACTGCATCGTTGTTTGTGTTGTATTAGTTATCATGCATTCGACCTCTGCTTCCTCCCATCTATCCTATGCCAAGTCCACGAGATATCTAGGCAGCCCGATGACACCTACATACGAGCACCGTTCTGCCTGAGTATCTATCAGAAGCTATGAACGCACGTGCGTAGCGTCTCCAATGCGGTCCACGGGAATGCGCAGCAATGTTTCAAAGGCACGCCGGGTACAGCATAAACGCGCAGAAAAAAATACTGTCTGATTGAGAATGTATCTTTCACTACTATCTAGAAGACCATCATCGCGCTGAGGGCGCATTAGAGCTGCTAGCGAAAGCGAAGAACGTCATCTGCGCCAATCTGAAATGTCCCCAGCCGGGTGGAAGACGCACGGAGGAGTGATAAGGTGGTGGCGTTGAGGAAAAGCCATGTGGCCGGCTCCTCCATTTCTATAGCCCGTCCGGGTGATGCCGGCGGGTGGAGTCCAGCCGGCCCGGGCTGCGCTTGGCTTGGCCGCCGGGCCCGCTCCTGTGTGACTTCACTTCTCGCTCCTGCTTGCTTGATCCTCCTTCTTCGTCACCCATCAGCATGCCAAAGCTAGGGAACCCTCTCCCGCAGCCCCTCCCAAAGGAATGCACAAAGGCCTCCAGAATATGTGAGCGCATCAGCCGCGTCTTGCCCTCTGTGCATTTGTTAACATGCTTCGTTCGCAGTCAAGAGCTTCGTCGATAGTGGCAATAATGGTCTCGACGGCGTCAGTAATTGCCCCGATCGACTTCGCGCGGTTTGTTGAGCTTTTGTAATATACAGGTCATCCCTCGCTCGGTACTTGAAGGCGCGCGTGGCTTTGCCATCTTCACTATCTTCAAAGCAGGCTTCTTGTTCTCCGCACGCGGAGGCGGAGGCGTCGTTATTGCCCGCCTTGATGATGGCTGTGAGCTCCTCCTTCGAATCCGCTCTATATCCGGGCCAACAGCTTCCTACTTCAGCTTGGTCTGCGCCCAGTGCAATTGGCCTCGCGGGATTGGGCGTGGGTGGCCAGGCCGGCGCGGAAATGACCGACTTCCTCATCGTGCTGAACTCGCGGTCGGTAAGTCTCGCGCACATCATCGCTGCCGCTCAGCGTGTATGTTTGTGACTAAACGAACCTCGCCGCGCGCTCGGCTCCCTCTTTTAGGCTGTCGTGAGTGTCATCCTCCGCAAGGGTCATGCTCGGAGTGCTGACGTATCGGCCGTTGCATCAGAGTTCATTCATGGCGGCAGGTTCATTGACTCTCGGCGGCAACATGAGCTTGGCCGTCGGCCCTCTGGGCCGTAATGGGGAAGCATCTGGCACTCTAAGCACGAGTGGCAAGGTCGCCGCAATGTTCGTACCTTCCATTCTCCCATGGGTCTCCACGTGACGCCTTTGCAGGTATAGCTATTCCAAGACGCGTGGTTTGTTCGGCGGTGTGTCCGTTGAGGGCTCTGTCATCGTCGAGCGGCAGGACGCAAACGCCACAGCGTACCGCTCTAACGTCAGCGCCAAGCAGATCCTTAGCGGTAGCATAACGCCTCCGGACTGGGCGCAGCCGCTTATCAGCACCCTCGAGGCCTGCACGGGCACGCCTGGTGGCCGCTCATGGATCAGTGATGGCCAGCGTTCACCCGGTTCGCAGTATGCCTTCAATGGTATCGCTAGCCCCGATAGCCAAGCCCCACCGTCGTTGCGCAAACAGCAGCAACGCAAAGGATCTAACGCCAATACTTTCCCACCTAACTCGTGGGGCGCGCGCCGAAATTCGGGTAGTTACTTTGGCCCGCCATCGGAGGACACGGTCTCCGGATCGGCTTGGGATTATGACCAACCACCCCGCATTGACAACGACCCTCCTCCTGCTTTCGAGACACGATTCGACAGTGATTTCATGCCCGAGGCACGTTCCAAACCCCGCCACACCCCTAGTCAATCGCTCGACATGTCTTCAAGATCAAGCAGCCGGCAGCTATCCACACATTCCCGATCGTTCAGCAACGCTGCGGGTTCTTCGAACCCGTTCTACTCACAGGCAGAGCGCGAGGACGATCCCTATAACATCCGAACACCGTACGGGCCTACGCTCGAAGAGGACGACCCCTTCGGTCCGGGAACGCACGCCACTGATGCTGCTGCTGCACGTTACCGTGAGACTGAGCGCAACCGCGCTCTGAGCAAGCCGCTTACGCCCGGGGAGGGCATTGCGCGCGGAATCGCGCTTTTCGACTTCCGCGGCGTGGAGCAAGGAGACCTGTCGTTCTTGAAGGGCCAGGTCATCACTATCACGGAGAAGACCGAGTCAACAGACACCTGGTCAGTCTCCCGCTCTTAGGCTTCAGGATGCATACTTACCTGTATCGTATCTCAGGTGGAAGGGAAGGCTCGAAGGGCGCGAGGGCTCCTTTCCTGCCAACTTTGTGGAGGTTGTGTAGTCGATTAATGTGCCTCTAGACCGATCCCTATGTGTTGCATATTCGCTTTGCTGTCATACTGCTGTAATACTGGATTTGTACAAAGATGTATGGTATGGGTCTTACGATCTATTATGTGTTTTCCTCAAAGTCGCAGGCCTGGTTCGGTTACCCGGAGAGGAATACGAGTTCGCCGAGGACAGACTTAGGACGGACGGCCGTGTGCCTTGATCTAGCTTGATCAACGAAAGTGCCTGAGTGCGATAACACGGAGGCCCGAGTGGGCGCCGGCCCGCGCATGCCGAAGCCCCTCCGGTCGCATGATCATCTTTGGGCAGCCGGGTTCGTGAAGAACGATGGACGACAGAGATAGCACTCAGCACCATGAAGGCGTTATACTACCACTCTGTAAGTAGGAGCAGCAGACAATCCGCGATCCAAGTAAGCTCCATTCTGATGTTCCCGCTCCGCCAAACAGCCGAAGAACTTCGAGGTACTTGATATGCCAATACCTCAAGTGGGCGATGACGAAGTATTGATCAAAGGTGCGCATGCGAGGCAGTCAACACGATAACACTACGTCTCATGAGATCGCCATATAAAACGTCATAGTTTCCCATTGTGGTGGGGAAGCATCACGGTCAGCGTCTGCAGGCACGCTGCTGACTGCATTTATCAGGAGTCTGCGGAACAGACGCCCACATTCACGGCGGAGAATTCATCGCTACTTTTCCTGTACGTCGCCCCAAGGTATCCTTGATACGCTTGAGTTCACGCTCAACGCACCATGCCAGCTTATCCCTGGCCACGAAGTCGTCGGCCAAATTGCGGAGGTTGGCAAGAATGTGACAAGCTTTTCCGCAGGCGATCGCTGCGTAGCAGACCCGAGTGTTGTGGTGAGCTCTTCGCACAGGCTCGTAGAATCGCTCAGCGATTGACCGTGGGGCGACCCAGTGTGGATCTTGCTTCTACTGCCGTCGGGGGCGTCCATTGCTCTGCGAACATTACCTGGGCCGAGGTGTGAGCATGGCCGGTGGATTCGCCGAATACGTCATTTTGTGAGTTTGTTAGTGCACTGCGCGGGATCTAGCAGACTGAATCTCGAAGCGTCTAGTGAGGCGAAGAAAGCGTATAAGATCTATAATCTCACGGACGAGGAGGCAACCTTAGTGGAGCCCACCGCGTGCGCCATACACGGCGTCGACAAGCTCAACGCACCTGTCGGCGTGGAAGTGCTGATCATCGGGGCCGGCCCGACTGGCCTGATCATGGCGCAGCTGCTGAAGCTGAACGGTGCTTCGAAGATCGTAATTGCGGCGAACAAGGGTATCAAGACGCAGATTGCGCAACAGCTTGGCGCGGGCGACGAGTACGTCGAGCTGGACCGACAGGATTCGCGCGCCCAGTGGGAACAGATCAAGGAAGACCATCCGTATGGCTTCGATATTGTGGCCAGTGAACATTCATACCCCAGGCGCACCCATGGTTGACAGGTCGTTAGGTCGAGGCCACAGGAGCGGAGAGCGTGGCGAACGACTCGATCAATTATGTCCGCCGGGGCGGTACATTACTTGTCTACGGCGTCTACGACGATGCGGCGCTGGTGCACTGGCCACCTTCCAAGATTTTTGCGGACGAAATCCGGGTGCGGACCGCTTAAGCAGTCAGGCTCTGTGTCAGTTGACGAAAACAAACCCGTCAGATTATCGGGTCTTTTGCGCAGATGCACTGTTTTCCCCGTGCAGTAGCCTATCTCGAAAGTGGAAAGATCAACGTGAAGGGCATGGTTCGTGCCCCACTTGTCTGAATGACGACCGCTGACGACGCCCTGTGAAGGTTACGGATGTTTTCAACCTAGGTAGCTACCAGGAGGCCCTGGACAAGATGAATAGCAGAAATGCAGTGAAGATTGCGATCAAACCAGTTTAGCGGTGGTGATTGTGTGTAGGACGTATATATCTGAACTCGTTGCGTCGTCGCTTCTATAGAGCTACTTTATGTGGGCTTCCAGCAGATTATGGGGCCCGTGGTTTGGCAAAGCGCGATTACATAATACATATGGCAAACCGTGACAAAGTGAGCTGGGAGAGCTCGACGCGTCTTTCTCGAGCAATTTCTACTGACTTCTGCAACCACAATGTCCTCAAAACGAAAATGGGATCAAGCCGCGACAGAAGAGACGAAGGAAGAATCTGACGCCGCCACAAAGGTCGCTAGCGCTGACGATGGGAAGACCGCCTCCTCGGCTGCAGCTGCAGCTGCAGCAATCGCTGCCAAAATCGCTGCGCAGTACAGCAATGCTCCCGCAGGGGCGGCTTACTTGGACCCAAGGACTTGCATGACGGAGAGTTTACTGAAGACATCGATATCAACGATGTTAGGAACCGATACATGTTGACAAAGGGCTCGACTCAGCAACAGGTGCGCAAACCTTTCCACATGCTCACTTCCATGTCTCACCTCCTATATCCCAGGTTCATGAAGAGACAGGTGCATCTGTTAGCACTAAAGGTGTATGGTACCCAGACCGCGCGAAGGCTACCGAGAAAGACCCTCCTTTATACCTCCACATATCCGCCAACACCAAAGAGGTCTTGCAGAAGGCCATTGATAAGGTCAACGAACTCATATCGATCGACATGGGATCCCTTGTGGAGGACAAGGGCACAGGTAGGCGCGAGAAGGTGTGTCGTCTAGAAGCTACAGTGACGTGTGGGCTAATCGGAACCTGTCGCAGCGTAAATGGCCCGAGGAGAAAATCTTCATTGGTTTGGAGTCAATCCGGAACTTCAACGTGCGTGCGAAGGTTGTCGGACCCACTGTGAGTCTACTTGTTCTGGAGTAACCGACGAAATCTCATGGGCTCCTCCGCAGGGTATGTTCGTCAAATATATCCAGCAAGAGACGGGAACTCGCGTGCAGATCAAGGGTCAAGGATCAGGATTCGTAGACCAGGAAACGGGGCGAGAATCTGAAGAACCCATGCATATTCACATCACGTACGACTTCGTCCCGATTCTAATAATTTCCGTGCTGACCTAGGACTAGCGGGCCAGAAGAGGGCCAGGTGGCACGTGCGAAGGTGTTGACTGATGATCTTCTTGAGGTCGTCCGGGGGGAGTATGCCAAAGTCAAAGCGGTCATGCATCAGCAGCAGATGGAACTCCACCAAGCTCAGATGCAGTATGCTTCGTACGGTATGATGCCTGTGCGTATATTTTTCTGCCGTCTTGCTTCTGTGATGAGGATGCTTGTTGCCCACTCGGCGTAAACTAACTGGTCTCTCAACTAATTCCCATCGCTCACTAGGGTTACACTCCACCGCCTCCATCCGCAGCACCGCCGCCACCACCACCCGGGGAACAACCACCACCTCCGCCACCCGATGGCGGCGCAGGTGGTACCTCTGCAGCGCCAGCACCTACCGATCTGGACGCTTATTCTGCATACTGGTATGCTCATCGTCGTTAACCCGACGTTCTCCTGCTGATATGCAACAGGGCTGCCTACGGCTACGATGTCAACTCTCCTGAGTTCAAGGAGTGGCAGGCAAGTCAGATGGCCCAATACAACCAGTTCTATGCATCCCAGGGATATGCAGCCCCAGGCTCTGATCCTGCATCCGGTCCTGCTCCTGGCGCAGCTGGTGCGCCTGCGCCTGCTCCCCCAGCGCCTCCCCCCAGCGAGCCAGCGCCGCCTCCGCCGCCTCCTGCTTAAGCACTTATAGTTGTTACCATGCTCAATCTGTGCAGCTAATCTGTATATGTGCTTTACGATCCTTGGGCATGTTGATATACATGGTTTGATTGCTGAGTGATCGTTGGTCCTCGACCGTAAAAAAACTTCGCGTCGGAAATGACAATTATCAACAAATCGTGTAAGCGGTGGCCAAATAGAGAGGCTACCGCTGCCTTGAGCACGACACAGGCACACCAGTCTGCGAATAGATGGATAAACAAAAGAAAACCACTTGCTGCCGCTCGACTCATCGCCCAAGCTCTCCGAGCCCCGCACGGAACCCATCATGGGTCTTGTCGTAGTTGCCCTCCTCTGTCTGTCGCCTGCTTTACTCTTGTACCTGTACATTCGTGTCAACGATGCCAAGCTCATGAGACTACCTCCCGAGGTAGCATCCGCCTTCTCGCCTCAAAGAGTCAGTGCGAGCGGTGCCCTCGCAGCTGCAGCGACCTGGGAGAGATCCTCAATCCCGTCGATATCGTTCCTTCCGCCTCGTACGGGCCGAAAATACATCGTAGTTGGCGGGGTGGGTGAGTATGTCCTGTTGAGTGCCTCCTACTGACTCACGACACTGTAGGCTGGCTTTCTCGGCGGATGGATCGTTCGTCACCTGCTTGAGCGCGGAGAGCATCCCAAGCGAATTCGGGTCCTCGACTTGCGCTCACCCACCCGCCCTGACCTGACCACTGGGCTGGCGAAGGACGTTGACTTCCTTCAAGTTAACGTGTCCGATAAGGAGCGAGTCTTAGCTGCTTTCAATGCCCCGTGGCCGATCATCCCAGGCGGCGACGAAGAGATATCGCCAGAAATCACAGTTTTCCACACCGCGGCCAACATTCGCTTCTATGAACGCCATCCCGATCTCCTCTACCTTTCCGAGATAGTCAATGTCACAGGGACGCAGAACGTGTTGGAAGCTGCACGGGACGCTGGCGTGTCCGTCTTCATCTTTACCTCGAGCGGATCCATTTCCGTTCGGCGCGCGCGGTTGTGGCTTTGGCCTTGGGAGAAGGAGCCAGAGTTCCTCACCCAGACCATTGACGACGACGACAACCGCCTCCCGATACGCCACGAGGACATGTTCTCGAACTACGCTGCCTCCAAGCTCAAGGCCGAACGGCTGGTGCGAGCAGCTGATCGTTCGTCATCTGGGAAGGGCGAGCTCCGTACTGGGTGTCTCCGCCCGGGAAACGGCATATTTGGACCTGGAGGAGATATCCTGTGTGGCGCATACCTCGTGCGACAAGTCAACCCATCATGGATCCAGGACACCCTTCAAAACTTCATTTATGTGGAAAATGCCGCCCTGGCGCACTTCTGTTACGAACAACGGTTGATTGAGAAGGCGAAGGGCGCTCCTCACCCAGACATCGGTGGTCAGGCGTTCAGCATTGTTGATGCGGGGCCTCCTATCACGTATGGCGACGTGTACACCGTGCTCACGACTCTTACGGATGGACGAACCGTGTTCCCGCGGATGTCTGCGACTTCCATGCTACTGCTCGCACATGTCTTCGAGTGCATATACCTGCTGCGGTCCTTCCTCAAGCTATCCTCTAACCCCATCTTCCGTCTACTCGGAGGCCTCGTTCCGGGTCTCAATCGCGACCTCATCAATCTCCAGCCTTCCCTGTTCTCGCTCACCATGGTGCACCTTATTTGGAACGACTCGCGCGCTCGTGCACCTCCAGAGAAAGGCGGTTTGGGTTATAACCCTCCTTGGACCACCCTAAGCGCGTTATGCAAGCTGGTTGAGGAACATAAGAAGTCCAATGGACGTATTGAAGAGAGGTCACTGGGCGGAGGTATTAGCCTTGGGTTCGGAATGAGTCCGGCGTCGCGTGGAGTGGAGAAGGTAATTGAAGGCCTGGGTGCGGGTGCTGCCACGCTCGACGGTTAAGGCACCCACATCCTCGAAGCTGTGTCCGGTGCGAAGTAGACCCTAGTAGACCGTTCCCTGGGTTCTGTCAGAATCCCATCAACTTCTGCCCGCGTTGCGATGTTAACACCGGTGTACTCACGCGGACTGCTGTGTCAAATATACGGTTATCGATCGATCGACCGACATTCCGACATGAGATGCATAGATAATCGCTCGGTGCCAGCGCCACCTCATTAAGGCCCACGGCTAAAGGTTCGATGTTCTAATCGAGCATTAGAGTAGAACAAATTGGCAACATATTTGCGCAATATTTGCGCTCACCCCCGCGGGTGGGGAGGGATTAAAAAGTACTAGCCCACCGCGAGGGTCGAACTCGCAGCCTTCAGATTGCAGCTGTGTGCCAATCAGCACCCGCCTAAGAGTCTGACGCTCTATCCGATTGAGCTAGGCGGGCGATGTCAGCTTGCCTTTCTAAATTGTTAACTGCACCCGCCGCCCGCCGCCCGCCGCCCGGCCACGCGTTTCCATGTGGTTGTGACGCTCAGCGGCCACCGGCACCAGCAGGCAAAACTCACACAGTGCACAATTCCGCATTCACGTCTTCATCTTGCTTCCTGAACCTCCGTTTTTGATACTCATGACCAACCGCCTTCGGGAGAGGGTCATGGCCTACCACGTATATGGAAGGCTGTTCGAAATCTTTTGCTCTAACTCCCAGTCGTTCCGCCTCCATTCCGGCAAGGACGTGAAGTGATCGAGAGTTGGCAAGGCCGGTCCTATTACTGTCCATACATCCTCCGAATTCAAAGTCAAGATAACATATCAGCTTGTTTCATGTTGCACCGCTGACTACACTCCGGAGGGGCTGTGGCTACCAAGTGACTGGTAACGGATACAGCAATCCGTCAGCAATCCTTTCGGGTGCCGTCAGGATCGGTTGAGGTAGTTGCTTTCTGTTGGTGCTCACGACAAACGCTTGTCCTGCCGTATCCAGTACCGCAATTTGGCGTCCCCAGTCTCGGGCGTTCTCTCGTCATGCTCCGACATGCATGGAAGCACTATAACTGAAGGAACCTGGTTCGCTCTGATATCCACCCGACGCGACGAACAACTGTACCAGCCTGCCGTGGGATCCTCCGATATACGCACTTCATTAAATCTCACTTATCCGTCGCCAGAACAGCACGGTAGCCGCGCGATGGATTTATAAAACCCCTAGCCCTCGCATGAACATCCCCAAGGAACATATCCCACTTGTGTACATCACTACCATGCCTCACCGCACACCCCTTAGAGACAACCTGCATGAGTCTGTCTCAGCATGGTTCTTGGGTCCACGAGCGGAGAACATCTCCATTTTGAAGGACTTGGTCGACCAAGCTCTTGAATCCCATGCATCTACGCGTCGCAGCTATGCCGAAAAGCATGGCGATCCTGTTGGGTGTTTTTCTTTGTGAACGAATCCTTGATCTCAAGTGCCATTCTTAGGAGTTCATTACCCCAGAAATACAAGCATCCTCCATCTTCCAGGAGAACAAACAGATTCTCCGTCGCGAGTTCACAGAGGCCGTTGACAATTTGAATCGATTTTCTATCCCATTCTTTTCGCGTGAGTCCAAGCTTCGCCGCAGGGATAATCTCCAAGTTGATTTACCCTCATACTCTAGCGCGGTATGCAGGGCATATGCTCATGGAGACAAGTCTCCCGGCGATTGCTGGTGTGGTCTCCACCATATTGTGCAACCCAAACAATGTACGTTCTGGCTGAAGCTGTTTCGTGACAATGGACTAATTGCTTCCAATGGACGTTCTAGGCCGCGTTTGAGCTTAGCCCTTTCACGACAATAATGGAATTCAGCGTCGGAAAGCAACTCTGCCAGATGCTAGGCTATGAGACGTCACAAGATGATGATCAACCTTCGAGACCGGTGGCCTGGGGCCATCTACCCTCGGGTGGAACTCTTGCAAACCTTGAATCCATGTGGTGAGGACGCCTAAGTACCTTGTTCCATCGCCCCCTAATTCTCATGTCAACCATTCCCGGATCTCTCTTATTCCCCGCGATCTGCAGGGCGGGTGGGTCTGATTTACTTCTCTTTGTCACCGTACGCTCAGTGCAGCCCTTTGAAAGCTCGCAATCTAAAGTTTTATCCCCTCGCACTTCGGCTGGCGATGGAAGAAGGGGAGGCACTAGCATTCGTTGCGGACAGCTTCAAGGTCCATCCATGCGCTAAGCCTGACGAACTTGTATTGCTGAGGGATCTCTGCACATGGGACCTCCTCAACCTGCGAGTCGACGAGATATTGGGCCTCGCGGATCGGCTGCATGAAGAATATGGGATCTCGAATAGTTTTCTGAATGCCGCTCTGGACAAATTCCTCGCTCAGACGACTACCAAAGACGTTGTGATGGCCAAATCTGGAATCAAGCAGCCCCCACAGTGTCTGTTCCCAAGTACCAGACATTATTCATGGCCAAAATCAGCATGTATGCATTGGCTTTCTATTACCTGCAATTTTCCTAAACTACTCCTTTCTGTAGCTATCCTTGGTATTGGAAGTGATAATTGCGTTAATGTTCCCGGTGAGTAACATGGCGCCACCCTCGGATGTCTGTTGCTTGACGCCTTGCTAGTCGACAACGAAGCCCACATTGACCTCAAGAAGCTCCATCAAGCGCTCGAGGAGAGGCTAACAAGACAGCAAGCCGTGTACGCCGTCGTAGCAGTGATCGGCTCTACTCAAGAAGGTTCTGTAGACCCGCTCACTGGGATCCTTGCCATTCGCGAAGAGTTCCAAGCCAGAGGCATGTCCTTCGTGATCCACGCAGACGCTGCCTGGGGCGGCTACTTTGCGACTATGATCCGTGACAAGCCCGAGGGATCTGGTAGGTACCATACATCGGCCGCACCCGACGCCGGATTCGTCCCCTCCACTACGCTGCGTGCGTACACCATCAGGGAACTCCACGCGTTGCGCTACACAGACTCGGTCACCGTCGACCCTCATAAGTCTGGTTACGTTCCATATTCTGCCGGGGGTCTGTGCTATCGCGATGGGCGGATGCGGTATCTCTTGACCTGGTCTGCACCTTATCTGCACGACTCCTTCGAGAGCATGGCGAGCTACTGCCTGGAGGGCAGGTACGTGACGTGTGTGTGCTGCTTGGTCTCCCCTCCTCACTGGAACAATCATCAGCAAACCTGGTACCTCCTCTATGGCGACCCACCTCCATCACAAGGTCATTGGCCTGCATAAGGAGGGCCATGGTGCACTTCTCGGCCAGGCAGCACTTACCTGCCGAAGGGTAAGGTCACCGTGGCTGTTACCATACCTTGTTTGTTAATGCCGCTTCATCAAGATTTCAGCCCACTGGGCCGCCATGTCTGATGCCACGACTGATTTCATCGTCGTTCCCTTCAATCGGCTCGTGCACGATGACGACCCGGAAAGACTTGAAGAAGAGAAACAGTTCATTCGGGAAGGGATTCTTGGAAAGGAAAATTGGGAAATTATTCGGAATGAGAAAGCGATGGCAGAGCTGCGTGCGATTGGCTCTGACCTCAACATCAACATCCTTTCCTGCAACTTTCGCATCAATGGTGGGGTTAACGACGATGTTGAGGAGGCGAATTACCTCAACAAGCGCATCTTCGACCGCCTTTCCGTAACGAGCCCTAACAAGTCGCCCAGCGACCACAAGTTCTTCATGGCCGCCACAGTTTTCAGCCCGAATGAGTATGGAATTTGCCTCCAGAATTTCAAGCGGTATGCATCCTGTCTTTGCCACTTCGCGCTTTCTCACCTGTCTCGACTGTAGGCGTCTGGGCTTAGAAACAGACTCCAACCTGGATTTATTCGTTCTCAGGAATGTTGTCATGTCACCTTTCCTATCGGGAGGCGATTATCTCCCGAAGGTCGTAGGCGCAGTCCAGGAGACGATCGAAGAAGAAGTCAAAGTGCGTCTTGGGCTCTGTGGGGTATGCGTGAGCCTTACTCATCCGTTGACGCACACTTCAGAATGCTGTCTGGCGCAATACTCTTACTCCCCAGGTCCACGACTTCACCATGCAGGGAACGGATCAACTGTATCTCGTATACAGGCCGCTGTTCCGCAAGGCGAACGGGCGGTTCCAATTAATTCTGACAGCATCACTGGCAGACGAACGCCAGTGGGAGGATTTCCTGCGTCTCCGTACTGAGCGGAGAGACATGGTGTTTACGCTCAGCACGGAGCAAGAAACGACGCTCTCCGAGATCCTCCGGAAAGGCTCGTTTTCGGCGGTCATCAGCGGAGGGTGCGTGCCTGAATTGTAGAAGCCCATACCTCTTTATCGGCTGACATCTTATGCTCTTGTAGGGACCTCGAGGTGCGCGGCATAGAGGTTACCAACATCCGCGTCGTCAAACAGCGGCCTCTCGACTCTAAGTGGCGCGACCCAGAGTACCCTCTCTTCGCCCCGTTCTACCTGTACGGCACGGCCCAGCAGCAGCACATCGACCACATGCTCCTCCGCGCGCCTAACGCACAGCTTTCTGCAGAACAGGTGTCGCTACAGCTGGACCGCACGATCCCCGACGAGGAGCTGGCGCGGGGGGCGCTTCTCCTGCTGGACCGGCGAGAGGCTACGATGCAGCCCTTCGGCGCGGAGAACCAGCCCTCATTCTTCCGCCAAGGCGCACGATTCAACGTCACTGTCTACCGCGACCCGTACGATGCGTTGGCGCATGGCCCCGGCCTCGCGTTCGTCGATGGGGCGACGCTGCTGGCCACGGGTACCGTGGAGTTCCCCTCGGCCGTGTTCGTCGATGTTATGACTCTGAACACGGAGGACTTTGTGGGAGACGGGCGGAATATCACGGACTATACGTCGACGAAGGCCCCGCGCGAGATCAGGGCGCACTGGAATCAACTTGTTAAAGCCCAATTGGGGGTGTAGGGCTAGGTTGCGAATGCAACTTGAGAGAACTTATCGCGGAGTCCCGGACCGTACAATGAACCATGTAGTTTTGAATAGATCTAGACAACACACATCACATTCTGCGAACCAAGGGATTGTGTTCACTGTGAAAACAGATCAAGGCGAATTTGGCGCGTCATTTCGGGCGGTTACTGGGCAACATTAGATCGCAACGGATACAAAATTGGCATTGGGCACACCCAAAATCGCATCACGAGCGTGCCAAACATGCAGTGTGAATTTTGGAATGGAAATTTCCCGATTGGCATGGCTAAAAATCTTGGATCATACAAGGCAAGATTGGCAGGGGAACGGGGCGAAGTTCGTGCACCTGCGTCGCCTGGTCTCTGTTCGATATTCTCCTCATTCTGGTGTGAAATCTCCATGTAATCCGGGTTAATCCTATATCGTTGAATGCCTTTAATTCAGTGTACAGTACTACTATGCCTTACATACTTCTATGCACTAGTCAACAGTGGGGAGCTCGCCCGGCGCAGCAATACTTCCATCACGAGACTCCAAGTCGCTATTATCCACTGCATCTGAGTCGAAAACGCTTGCCTGTTCGTTATCAGATCGGCCATCATTGCTACCATCGTTGGCAGCTGCTGAGCTCTCGCGCGAGGGGTGTCTGACTTGTTACTGGCAGTACCAGATGCCGTGGCCACGCGTGGTGCTTGAGAACGTTCGAGTGACTTGTGGTAGTAGTACGAGCCTTCACGATCTTTCGAGTTTGCATAATACCGATGTTTGTTGTAGGTTTCTTTGCAGAGTCGCTCTGTCACCCAGCTCACTGCAAACTTACGAAGTGCAGGGTGCTTCCGTTCGATCTGAGCAGGTAGGTGATCAGTTATGTGTAGTAGACAGTGCAGCACGCAAGCTGATATACACAACGTGCCGCGTGCTGCATACAACTGAGGGCTTGACTGCACTTACCGAGTTAAATAAGAGAGCAAGGCGGCTCTTTTCCTGCTTTGCGAATGTTTGAGAGGTGTCGAGATGAGCTCCGGCGATTTGGGAAGCAATAGAAGCCTGTAACAAGTTGCCACTGGTGTGAGCGGAGCTAATTATAGAGGTTATATGACTTGTACGCACCCGTAAATTGTTCCATTCGCTTTTGTGCTCTGGACCGGCAAGCCCTAACATCTCTCGCAGATCAGCGATCTTGACGTGATCGAGATTTTTTGGACGTGCGATCGTCGTTTGCTGGGAAGCTGTATCTGCGGAATGTGAGGTACAAGCTGATTTCTCGTCTGCTACTCTAAGAGCCGCATTGCGTTCCTGCCGAAGTCGTCGATTTGCAGCTAATAAATACTGTATCAGAACCTCACGCAGTACAATAAAGGTATAGACGCACCTTTGAGTTCCTTGATTATCTCGCTATCATTGTCCTGCTCGACTCCTACATCTCCTGCCCGTCGACGCTCACGATCGTCCTTGCGGAGTTGACCTTGGGCTTTCCTTGCCTGCTTGGCATGACGCTGTGCTGCCTCGACAGCATCTTGTTCTTGTTGCTTGGATGACTTATGGCGCTTCCGGCCACTACTGGCTGATGGTGGAGATGATGGGTTAGGGTTCTGAGATCGAGAACCAGAAGTCATTGAGCTACATTCAAGGTGTCGAATAAAGAGAAAAATGGGCTTATCGGTAATGTGAACGGCGAGCATTCTTATACTCGCAACTGTTGGCATCGAGACCCGAGACTTGGCTTGGGTGGGTGGTGCCCGGATTCCGTCGGAGTGAACAAGTTGCAAGCGGGTTGGAAATAGCACTGAATGGCAAGTAGGTCAAGTTGGTGGCCACAGTACCAGCATTGCACGGCGGCTGTTGATGGCGGAGGACAAGCGGTGAATGGTTGCTGTGGAGCGCCAATTGTCGCAGTGACTGAGAGCCACATGCCGCGCAAGTGACGTCAGATGTGGCAACTCACGCGCACACTTAGAGTCGGTCTCCGAAATGTTCCCTAATGTGACATCGGTGCCCCAGATACCCTCTGAGTCTCATCATCGTAATGTGAACAAGTCTCTACTCTCTTACTAGCCTGCAATGCAAACCTGTGAGTGCCCATGTGGTAGAGTTGTCAGCAAGAAGACTTGCCGGGCACATATGCAGGGCAAAGGCCCTCTCTCGATCGTGCTCGCTCAGCAACGCACTAAGGCTATCAAGCAACTTAAGGCTAAATCACGACGGTCAAATAAAGGTGAGCAGGGTTATCGAGTCTTCCGGGACCCCTCCAAACTAAAGTAAACTTTGACTCAGTCAAGGCTCGCATTGATACTATCCCGAACATTGATCCACCCAACTCACTGCTCGAGCCCCCTGAATTGCCCGGGGTAGGATCAATGAGTGATCCGATCGAAGGTGCCACCATCTACGAACCATCTCCAGCACTGTCTGCCCCAGCTACAGAGCCTGCCTATCAAACAACTGCCATTCGACACCGTGGTTATCACATTATCGACGATCTATCTGAAACCGACAAATCCGATTCCGAACAGGAGTCCGAGAGCCTTGAGAGCCTCGAGAGTCTTTCTGATAGTGAAATTGACATTGAACCTGACGGCGCAGGCTCACCACCGCCCTATATATCTGGGCTAACATCCTCACAAGTGCTCGATGCAGAATTTGTAGCTCAAAACTGTTCGCGTGGTATGTATCGCACTATTCGTCGTTGTAGCCTCACCTTCAAGTCTCAATTATTTCAACAGGTGTAGATACTCTGTCAAGCGATGATGCACAAGCCATTCGCGTGCACAATCTGAAGGTTGACATCAACCTTGGCACCAGATCATACGACCGTTTGCGACGTGCTTTCCCATCCCTTTCGAATCTCCATTCTGTCTATCGCCTCCAATGTCGTATTGCCTCCCTCTCTGGAATTCAACCAAAGCTATTTGATTGTTGTATCAATAGCTGTTGCTGTTTCACTGGAGATCTTTCCCGTGAGCAGCAATGTCCATACTGCTCAGAACCACGACTTGGTACCAACAACCAGCCGCGCCGTCAATTCTCATACCTCCCCATCATACCTCGCCTCGTATCATTCTTCCACAACAAGAACCTTGCCGAAAAGATGCAATACCGTGCCAAGTACCCAAGCGGGAACGGCCCTCTTGAAGATGTCTTCGATGGTGCGCATTATCGCCGACTCCGGCAGGTCCACGTTACAATCGGCAGCGAAACCCTTCCACACAAATTCTTCTCGCACCCCACGGACATCGCGATCGGGCTCTCAACAGACGGGTTCTGTCCATTCAAGCGGCGCAAACAAACCTGCTGGCCAATCATTGGATTCAACTACAACCTGCCCCCAGAGCTTCGTTTTCGCCTCAGCAACATCATCTGCTTCGGAATCATCCCCGGTCCAAGTGCGCCAAAGGATTTTGACTCATTTTTAGTCCCATTAGTGGACGAATTCATGGAACTGATGCGTGGTGTTCCCGCTTTCAATGCGCTTGAAAACTGCGTGTTTTGTCTTCATGCTTATCTTATCCTTGCATTTGGTGATATGCCAGCGATCGCGAAGCTTATGCGCATGAAAGGCCACAATGGGATATCACCTTGTCGAGCGTGCCATATCATCGGAGTCAAGGATCCTAGGCCACGCGTCTCTACCCATTATACCCCCCTCCATCGTCATGATCAGCAATCGTATGACCCTCTCAACCTTCCTTTACGATCACACAATGAGTTCATCGAACAAGCAACACAAGTTTCCATGGCTCATAGTGGTGCTGAGGCTGAGCGCCGTGCAAAACGTTTCGGCATCAATGGACTTCCTATTCTCGCGACGCTCACAAGCCTTGCATTTCCCATATCATTCCCGCATGATTTCATGCACTTAGCAATCGAAAATGTCCTCAAGTCTTTGGTCCTGCTCTGGATGGACGACTTCAAGGGCATCGACGATGGTCATGAGTATTACATACTGCCTCCTACGGTCTGGGAGGCCATCGGTAGGGCTTGCACTGAGTCCGGGAGCACGATACCAGCCAGTTTTGGTGCGCGCATACCTAATATTCACACCGAGCGTTACAGCTTTACAGCGGAGTCATGGCTCCTGTTCGCAACTCTTATCGGGCCATCGGTGCTCCGAAACCGATTCGCGCACCGAAAGTACTACGACCACTTCATTGAACTCATTGTGCTGTTCAACCGGTGCCTTCAGCTTTCATTTACGGAAGAGGACATTGATGGCATACGGTTTGGGTTTGCGCGTTGGGCTGAAGATTTCGAAAGGTGAGTCTGATCACCGGGCAGACTAGGTACCCTGCATAGGTGCTCCCGCTCAAACCTCCTCACACAGAATCTACTATCAATTCAACCTCAATCGCCTCCCGTCTGCACCCTTCCGATCCACGCACTCCTTCACCTTGCCGACAATATCACACAAATGGGGCCCGTCTGGTGCTACTGGGCTTTTCCGATGGAGCGCTTCTGTGGTTCCTTGCTCCCTGCAGTGAAGAGCCGGAAGCATCCATATATTTGCCTCAATCACCGTGTGCGCGACATTGCGCAGCTCAATCAAATCAAGTTATTGTATAACTTAACTGATCAGCTTGATCTAAGTGAGCAGCGAGCTAGCATGGCAACGGGTATCGTGCCAAATAACTGTACGCTGTATAACCATCATATCACGTTGAAATCTAGTGTTCTAACTCTCGACAACGCCATCCTCCGATACAGACCCTGAGCTCCAACTTGTCCCACCCTCACGCGAGGTCCAAGACCTCGAACCTTCTATCCAAAGAAAAATTGCCGCGTATCTGACAACAAACTACCCAATATCGCGGCAGGCTGCTGGGCAGCTATATGCACATATGAGTCGGACAGTCCAACAATGGGGTAAGGTCTACATTCGCGCGAGAACAGCAGTAATCCACGCCATCGACATCTGTTCCCACAACGACTCACATCGACGCGATGCTTCTTTCGTGAAGGTGAGTTATGCAGCATCGACTCTGATTCAGTTCTTGCATGCTTACTTGCTTACCCGCACCTCAACAGTACATCATTGCTGTAGATAAGAATGCCCGGCATGTTCGTCAGGAAGCGATGATGGAGGATCAGGTTTTCTATGGGCAATTACGGCGCGTACTCGAAATCGAACTCTTCCCCCCCTTCCCTGTGCCTGAAGGGTGCACCTCCCTCCGTCTTGTTCTCGCGTTAATATCACCCACCCGACTTGTCGCTCAAAACAAGGTGGCCCAACCATATTTCAAGAAACTCGGTCCATCTGTCATCATCGACGCAAACGCCATTGAAGATGTTGTCGGGCGTGTCAAACTCGACTCACAACAATGGGCACTGATACAGCGCACCGGGGCGTCAGAGTTTTTCGATGGTGCGCCAGAGACGGGCTCAGGAGATGTGGGATGAGGTTTTAGGTACAATGTTGCGAAGCACGCTGACCGGTCGTCACAATGTAAATTTTGTATGCTTCAACATCAATATTTGCCCGGTTGAGACCACCGTTTCCGTTCGACGCAATACCATGCCATATTTGACACACTGGCGAGCTGTGCCAATCTGATTTTTCGCCCCAGGATAGTGCCAAACCCGAATTTGACCCTCCAAACGGGCAAAAGTCGCCCCGATCTCTTTTCACAGTGGTTAGCAGTATAAGAGCCAGGACATCTGATACAGCAGAAACCAAAAACATAGGCCCCGCGTTGGCGTCCGTTCAGAACAGGCGTTGGATCTCCGTTCAGCCCAAGATGGAAGGTCCGCTCGTAAGCGCGCTCATTTTGCTCAGCTGGTGGACGCACGCGCAAGCGTGATTGGACAGATACTTGGACTTCAATCGCCGCCAGAACACGCCTGTTCTGAATGGGCGTTGACGCGGGGCCTATATTTTTTACTTTCGCTGTATGTAGCAAGAGCTGCGGCGCATGCTGCAACTTGTCATGAATCCTTCCTCTGGAGCCGACCGACCAAGTTGCTCAGACCGGCCAGTCGCTCTCTTCGGGGATAAATGGTACCTCAACGGGTTAACGAGTACTGAACGTTGAACGTCAAGATCCAACGTTCAACGTTCAACGCCCACGATCCAGGCAGCAGCCTGCGCCAGTCTGTGGACCGCCAGGCATAGACCAGCAAATAAAGTCGTCGGCAGCTGCGGAGGTGCGCACAACTCTTGCTCTCGTAGCTAAAGGCTACAAGTCTCGAGGCTGCATACGCTCTACAGTCAAACTTGTCCTAACCCATAGCAATTGGTGGAAGGTCAAAGCTATGGGTTATTACAGGTTATGGGGTTTGGGAGGCACTAGTAGGCCCAAATCCGTGTTTCTGTAGGCTGAAAAACCTATGGTTTATCACAGGTTATGGGCTATGACAAGTATGGGTTAGGACAAGTTTGACTGTATCTGCTGTCGCCTAAGAGCCCACACGATTTTGCAATAGATAGTATTGCCTCGAAACGGTCCCATTGGTGTAAATGTAAATAGGACAGGTTTTGTCGTTGTAATGAATAAGGGCAATTGTACAGATGATGTATGGAGGAAGCCACAGCAGCAATGCCTATACGTCGCAAGCTAAGCAGGCCGTTATGACTAAGGTATAGCAGCAGTACTGTAAATCGAGCGATGCAGTGATGCAAGCGGCAATAAATGCGATATAAGTTTACACAGTAGCGAGTTCGCCTTAAGGTTTAGCGTCTATACTGTAGCCAGCCAGCGACATTGTCGATGAGGTCGCCGTTAGCGAGCCCACCGTTGCCTTGGTCACAGACTTCGGGTTGGGGGTCCCGGGAACCCAGAGCACGTTGGGTGGCGTCTCTGGGCCGGGAGTGATGGGTCGTGAGGCGGAGGGGGTGTTGACCTGCGAGCGATTGTGGACGAGATGCGCGCGGACGAGGTGGCCGGCTGCGAGGGCGCTGAGAAGGGAGAGCTCGCCGGCCATGACGGCGGCGGCGATGATGCGAGCGAGTCGCTGAGCATTCTGGCCGGGGTGCGTGGGATGTGCGCCCTTGACGCCTAACATATCCAGCACGCCCTGCTGGGGAGCGAGAACCGTACCGCCACCGACAGTGCCGACCTCAATGCATGGCATAGTGATAGTGACAAGGACATCTTTGCCATCGTTGATCCTGCGCCCCAAAAGTCAGTATACAATTTCCGACAGGAAGCAATTGCATGGTAACTCACGGCTCCATCAGAGTCATGCAGTTGGAGGATTCTACATTCTGCGCGGGGTCTTGTCCGGTAGCAAGGAAAACCGCAGTCAGGATGTTTGCAGCATGAGCGTTGAAGCCGCCAACAGATCCTGCCATCGCGCTGCCGACCAAGTTCTTCTTGATGTTGAGATTGCACAGTGCCTCGGGCGTCGTCTTCAGCACCGACTTGACAATTTGACCAGGAACGATCGCTTCAGCAACAACACTCTTGCCGCGACCCTCGATCCAGTTGATCGCCGCTGGCTTCTTGTCGGTACAGTAGTTGCCAGAGAGAGCGAGGACAACCATCTCAGGGAAGTACCTGCTCATGGTCTCCAGCGCCTTCTCCGTGCCCTTCGAGATCATGTTCATGCCCATCGCGTCACCGGTCGTGGTGGCAAAGCGCACGAACAGCGTCCGGCCAGCCATAGCAGTCTTGAGTTTCTGCAACTTGGCGAAGCGCGAAGTACTCTCGAACGCTTCCTTGAGAATAGCGCTGCCTTCCGGAGAGTCGATCCAAGCCTTGGCAGCAGCCGCAAGGGTCACGGAGGGGAAATCGATTGCAGGTCCACGGGTCATACCATCGTAGGTGACAACGGTCGTGACACCTCCACCAGCATTGAGAGCCTTGCAGCCACGGGACGTCGAAGCAACCAGGGTACCCTCGGCGGTGGCCATAGGGATGGGGAACATCTCGCCGTCAATATTGAGCGGGCCGGCAATACCAAGGGGAAGAGGAATGTAGCCGACAACGTTCTCGCAGCACGCTCCCATGACGCGGGAGTAGTCGTAGTGCGACATGGGGATATCAGAGTACTCCAGGGTCTTCGTATTTGATGCGCGAGCTAGAAGCGGAGATTAGTAATCGGAGTAACCCTGGATAGATACATTTGTATACGTACAAATCAGTGCCCGACGGATCGACACCGCGCGTTCGAGGTCGCCCAAAACCTTCTCCAGAGCGTACGCCTGAATCTTGCCTTTCTGGGCTAAGAGAATGACTTCCTCATCGTTCAGGAGCGAAAGCGAGACCGAAACAGGGCGGGGACCATTCTCGAAGATGTCGATGCACTCTTCGAGCGAGCGCACAGTCATCGACGTTTCCTTCTTGGTGGGTTCCTCATCCTGCGAGTCAGAGTCATCACCAGTGGTGAAAGTAGACTGCTGGGCCTTGAGCTTCTGATCGACCGAATTCAGGAGCGAGGAGATTCCGTTCACAGAAGGCGCTCTCGGGACGGCGGGGATGGGAACTGGTCGGACAATGGCAGGTGCCGCAGACCGGGCGATGGTACCTTCTTTGCGCGTGTCTGGGAAGGTTGTCGCCACCGACGAGACGGGCGCCGGGACAGAAATGGAAGGAAGGGGCTTCTCGTCAGTATGCTCGGAATTGAAGCGGACGCTCTGAGCCGGTTGTACACTGCGAGCGGATCCAGTCCCAGTGGAGATACCCTTCAGGAGATAGCCATTGAGGGCGACGCTGACGCCGAGGAGCATAACGATCCACTTGGACAAAATAGGGTCACCGACGAGCCGAGTCCACGAAGACATGAAGTTCTCAATCATGTCATCTGCGTCGCGGCCTTTGGCCTTGAGATCTTTGTGCATCAATGGCGAGACAATTGGGGCCATGCGGACGTAGATCGGCGCCGACACGCGCACGATCAATTCAGACTCGTTGTGAAGAGCAGCAAGACTGGTGAGCGTGTGCGCAATAGCGGGACTCGTGATGTCGACGGTGCGGAAACCGGGGGTAACATCCTTAGCGTAAAGAGCAGTCTGGGCCGACGGAAGGCCGGGTACCGATCCTGGACTGAGCGTGGTGCACAAGTTGAGCAGATGCAAGGACAGAAAAGAGACAATCTATGAAAGATATTAGGCAAGGAAGTAATGAAAGGCAAGCGAATGTCCGCACCAGTAGGAGCTTCAGGCGCGCAACTGGGTTCTCTTCCTTGTTCTCTTTCTCCTTGGATTGCGATTTGAGCAAAGAGCCCTTGACCCCCAAGATGGCAGCTGACGTTCGTTGGCGCAGGCTAAGTTTGGGCATCTGGATCTGTCCGTTGACAATGGTCGGGGGCTTGACATCCGACATGGAGGACCTCCGCGAAGATAGGACACGGAACAACTTGATGCGGCGCACCTATAGACAATAAGAGCGTTGTGAGTAACAGTCACAAGACCAGGCGAGACAGGGAAAGACAAGGTGGCGGCCCCCCAAAACCAGGTCCACGTGATGAGAAGATAGATCGAGACTAACCTCGATCATAATGCTGAGGATCGCGACGTAGAAAGTCGCCGTAGCCGCACAGTCGACAGTCAGGAGCAGGGCAGCAAGGGCACAGAATTCCTTCAGGCCGCCAACTTTGCTGTATGCACCGATGAGGAGCACAGCAACTTCGAGAGCGTAGTCCCGGACGATGACATTGCCGACCTTGTCAAGCGCCTCCATTATAAGTTCCGGAGACGGCTTCATCTGGCCACGCAGGCGCCCCTCCTGTATGGCGGGCTGCACGAGGTGGGGATGGCTGAATACTGCACGCGCCAATCGCAGGGGTTTCTCGAAACCGACAGTGCAAACCAGGAAAGGCAGTGCCTCAATCAAGCTGACCGGATCAAGGGGGATGCGAAGATAGCCGGCAATAGGGAGGGCGACCATGAAGGAAAGAATTGACGACGACAGGATGGCGGTAGTCAACCAGAAGTTCGAACCAAGGCTGCGAGACGATAGGAAGAGACGGATGAAGGTTGTATGCATGAGAACGTAACCCGCGAGTACGAGAAGGATGTCCAGGTTGTCCGCTTTCTGTGAGGCAAAGGTCAGATGGGGTTTCATCTAGTTGAACGCTCTCTGACCTTAGCAAGGTCCCAGAAGCGAAGGACGAGCGTGCGAGCCGCATATGCAACCCATTTGCCACTCTTCATCTCCGCGACAGCTTCCTGCTCACGGTTTTCGACGACATACTTGATGGGGCCGAGATCCTCGGAGACAAAGCTGCCCTGCTTCGTGAGAGCGGTCACAAAGTCCTTTCGGCCGCTTGCGGCGAACGAAAGGGTGAGCGACTCGGATTTCGGCAGGTCGGAGAAGGTCGATGTGAAGCAGGTTGTTTCATCCTCCTGGCCGCTCGGCACCGCGTAGCAGAGGTTCGCGTATGCTTTGCCAGAGGAAGCGGGAAAGCGGTGGGTGAAAAAATGAGTGGCGTTCTCGAGAGAGCTGGCCACCTGCGAAGACAAACGCGAGCTCTCGCCGACCTGGGAGAACGCTCGCGTTGGAACGGCTGGCACAAAGAGAGGCGGAAGCACGAACCTTTTTGGCAGTCCGAGCATCGAAAGACATGACTAGTTGTTGGAGATCGACGGCAGGCACGCGTTTGGACTGGTGTGCGATGGCGTCATACCAGTCGCCCTCCTGGACGTTGACCCACTCATTGTCGTGCCAGATAACATGTGATGGGTGGAGCCGGGGAAGCGATGTTGGAGCGAAGAAGGACGAATGCTTGATGGCAGAAAGAACATGGAAATACGCGAGTGTAGCGAGAACGAAGAAGAACACGATAGTCTCTATGGGTGAGGATGCAGCATGCACCGAGATTGGGCGAATGAGTGCCCTCATAGTGGGCGAGGGTGCAATTTACGCGTCGAGGCGGGGTACTGAAGGGATTAGCAGCTGGCAAGATCGAGAGCAGGTGAGCCAGGTGGTTACACGGTTGTGTCGTGAGGGGAGGAGAGGCTGACGAACCTTTGCTGGTGAAATAAGAAAAGTCTATGGGTAAATACGGAGACTCGGGGGACAATCGTACGAGTGAACGAACGAGGGAAGGAAGGAAGCGAGAGGATGGGAACGCGAGGAAAAGAGAGAGTGGGACGACTTGCAACGGGTCATTTATTTGATTTCTGCGAGAGCGCGACTGGCACCGGCTATGACAAAGACCCCGGACAGCGGACCGGCGTCTTTTGTGCCTTTCTCCCTGATTGGCTGTTTCGGTTTCAGAGTGTGCTCCAGCCTATGAGCTGTAAGAGCCCAGAGCGAGGCGCAGCATCTCCAGGCTCCAGCGGCTCAAGCCCGTACCATCCGACCGATTACCGTGTTGCACCGCATTCCGTCCGTGTCCCGCCACTATCGCACATTATGGTAGCTAGATCTAAGTACCCCGCCCGTCTTCTTCGCTGGTCCCTGTCATCACCACACCCGGCCTCCGCCACTATCAGTCGGAACCGCCACGGGCCCTACACCGCCCTTGCTCATCCCCCGACCCCCGTAGCACAATCGTTCACCCTGTGCGCTTCTCTCGCATATACCGGCTTGCGCCCTCCCGACTTCTAGATCTTTTTTAAACCATCGCGTACCTTTCAGTGACCCTGCAGACTGCGTCACTTGACGTACTTCCCTGCTCCGCCACTATCAGTGCCCACATCCGAGGAGCACGCCCCCGCAAACGCAACGCAATAGGATGTATTGATCCTTGTTGTAATGATACGAACTCCCTGCTGACCGTTCGGTCCACCGTATGTGTACCCGCAGATAACGTGCGTATGTAAGCGCGTACTGTTCGGCACTGTTCCTCTGAGCAAAAACTCACGCGGGGTCCTCCTTCTCACCCTGCCATCTCCGTTCTCGGGGATCTACCTCGGCGACGACCAATCGTCGCATCTAATGGCACCGTTCCACGTTCCGAGATACGCGTAACCTGGCGCCAGGCCCGATGTGAGAGGTTGTAACACCAACTTGTCCCACCTTCTTCGTTGCCACTCGGGCGGTCTGCTGCGGTCTCACTAGCACTTTTGGAACAGTAAAGGCCTAGACCCAGGCGCGCGCACAGGAGTGCGCGCGGGGTGCGCGCTCATCAGATCCAGCTGAATGATAGGTCGGAGCGGGTCATAGCTTATCGCCTCCGTAGCTCGTCTCCAGCTCGCTTTGGATATCGATCGGGTCATGACGTGCATACGGCGTATTGCATATCATATGGGATTTGTATACATGATCAAAGCAGAGAAAGCCATGCCGAGAGATAGGATACAGCAAACATTTACTAGAAACGCCCGAACAGTGTTTAGCGCGTTCATGCGGACCAATGGAAGATAGACTTACGAAGGTGAGTGCAGCACCCTTGGTTTTCTTCTCACCACCGAGCTCGAAGCTATAAAATGATCTCAGCGTTGAATGAGCGATAAGAAAACAAGCAACGCACTGCTTGCACCGCTTGAGGGACATCTGCATCTTGTACTTGCACACAGTGCACTCCAGGCGCAATACGACCTTCTTTGTCGTCTTCGCCTGGAGGATGCAAAATCTTCAGTACGCCCGCCCTGTGCTTCATGTATGCATGTACGCACCTTCTTGTGGAAGACGGGCTTGGTCTGACCACCGTAACCAGACTGCTTGCGGTCGTAACGGCGCTTTCCCTGTGCAGCGAGAGAATCCTTGCCCTTCTTGTATTGCGTCACCTTGTGAGGGCTGCAATCAACCGCCAGAGCTCAGAAACAATACTCCATAATGAAGCACTAGTGCACGTACGTGTGTTTTCTGCAGTCCTTGTGGGCGCAGTCTGTCCGGGACAATCAATCATATGCCTGCCCTTCCAACCGATAAACTTACATGTCCGACGGGTCCTGCAGTGTCGCGCACGGTCAGCAATCGGTCAGAGACAGTGATTTCTTAGGACACACTTGGGAACGTTGACCATGTTTGATGCGTGGGGCGGCGATGAGCTTGCTGGGCTTGTGTCGGGAGGGCTGGGATGTTAGTACGGCATCTTCCGATGGTCTGTCTACTGTACAGTTCCATCTCGCAAAGTTGTATCTCCGAATTCCCACGATAGCTCATACCTCGGGCGTTCCATACAGTACCCCGAGCGTTTAACGTTTGAACTCGGACCGCGGAGCGTTATGGGAGTGTTATGAGCTCGAACCATCCGAACATCAATGTTTCGACATCTACGCATTTTTTTTTTTACCACCAACCGTACTGTTTGGCACTAGAGCAGGCACAGCTATAAGGCCCCGGGGACATCGCTATGTCTGCCCACCTCGAAGCGCCGGTGGCAGGCTGTTCGAAGCTACCCTGCGGCCTAATTTAAGCGCGCACAAATTCCTTCCTGCTCAACGCTGCAACGAAAATCTTCGATTGCAACCCAAATCAGAACAAAATTGAGTGCGTGCAGACGCGCGTCGCTACAACAGACGCCGCCTCTGCGTTGTGACTCGCGCGGAGCCTGTAAACGGGTTTGAGGATGCGTCACACCTCTTCTGCATCCTTGTTTTGTTCATGAAACGTGTCCCGGGTCGTTGCGTTCCGACTCAACGACGCTCGTTGCCCGCCGGCCTGTAAGGCACCTAAAGTTGTATGCAAATCCGGGAATTGGCCTCTGTGTCCAGGACCCCTGTCATCGCGCATCTGCACGTATCCCTCCATTCGGGTGTGAGGTTTCGGTCCCGCACCCGCGTCGGAGCGTCGGAGGTTTCATGGTAGAACATAGTGTAAAACGAATCTATGATGTCGTAGTGTAGCACTTTCTCGCTTAGTGTAAGTCCAAGCGAATAGTGAAGTGGTGGGGAGTGTATATGGAATGGGTGGGTAGGTGACATCGTCCGGGGCGGCACGTCACCGCCTACGACCTGTCTACTCGCCAGTGCGAGGCATCAGTGCTCAATTGTCAATCTCCTGCTGTACCTCGATAGGGGTCCCCTGTGATTGAATAACAGCAAGCTCCTCCGGTGTCTTGAATACCGTCGACAGGGCGAACTGGCGATCGCAAGCTGCTCGGAACTCCTCAGCGCGTGGCGAATCAATATCCTTCAGGAACGACCACACTTCAAGCGCAGTCTACGTGTGGCGATGCTCAGATGATGATGAGTCGGTCAAGACTGGTGGCGCCTACTCACTTGAAAAGGCATGTCCACGCCAGGATTGAGGGAGCCGATCACCACACCCTCAACCTCGTCTCTGGGGCTACCAAGGGCATGGAGGCCTTTTGCGGCACCCAGCAATGCTTTGGCATCCGTGGAATGCCGCTGCAGGTACTCTGCGTTGTAGGCTTCCAGTGAGATTTCCCCGGGGATCAGAGCCTCCAAGGCAGAGGAAATTGCTGCTCCGACCGTGGCCGAGGTCGGTGGGGGTACGCTGGTATCTAGGGCAGGACTATCAGCCGCGCTCATTGAGCGACAAGGGGGGCCTGACATGACTTTCGGAAGTGCAGATAACGGACGTGCAGCTCAGGGTGTTCAGGATCAAGAGCCTTTGCGTTATTGAGCGCTCGGACGGCTTGGAGATACTTGCCTATGATAGCATTAATTATGCAGGCACCTGGGCCATGTGGGGCGCACCTCGACGGACTGCGACGTCGTAGGCCGTAATCCACAAATCGATGTTCCTTGTGGAAGTCGCCAGCAGGGGAGCCAATAGCTTCCAGGCACGTTCGAGCGGTTCGGGACTCGATAGCAATTTGACGCCATCAGGGTCTTCGTCTTTCGCGGGTGTTATGTCAAGACCTTTATCCTCGTTCGTCGATGCGGCTGCTGCTGCTATACATCAAGTAGTGCAGCGCGAAATTAAGATGTTGTATCACACCTTTCTTGAGCTCTTCCTGCCTCTGCTGGGCCTTCTTAGCCTTCTTCTTAGCCTTCTTCTCCTCTTCTGCTGTCATACCTGTAAAGGAAGCCATCAGGAACGCCTTCGCGACCCGACGGGGGGTACCAGTACCAGTAGACAGGACGTTCTTCACAAGGGATGGGTCGTCGGTGATGCGAACGTAGATCTACGAGCGCGTCTGAGTATCATTCTTGATACTGGCAACGAAAGGGGGCGCACCTGTGCAGCCGACACGGCAGAAGAGATATATGAAGGGTGAGACCAGACGCGGTCCTCCCAAGAGAGAAGACTAGAGAATATGTGAGAAGTGGTCTTGCCAGCGTACATAAGGTCGTACTTCAAGTAGATATTAATGGTGAACTTTCTTAAGGAATAGCCATGGAAATCGAATTGGTCGTCTTCAAATTCTTCGAAGACCTGCATAATTGTCAGCTACGCGATGTTTTCCGTCGCGGTCAGATGACTGACCTTTCGCACGGCGTGGTACTTTTTGAGAGCGTAGTGGAGCTTGCCCTTGCGTCGATGCGCGTCACCTTCCTCAGTGAGATATAGAAGAGACTGCATCTCTTCCAAGTCTGCCCCAGGGCTGATAGCGTCTTTCTGAACAGAAGCGCGTGTGAGAGCAGTGTCGAATATATGCTAGAGACAGCGGTACCTTTGTGAACAGACCGAAGATCTCGCCGGCTTCTTCAACGAGACCAGCCCTGAGCTTATACTTGGCCGATTTGGTGTTCAAGAAGCGGTCTTGACCATCCAGGAGACGAGCGTCGTTGACAGCGGCCGAAGCCCCATAAGGGTCTCCTAGGCGCTTCAATATGCGACCCCTCAATGCATGGAGCTCCGGAAGAGTTGGAGTATGAGCGAGGGCAGCAGAAAGTAGGGATAAGGCATGCGCATGACGACCTATGTGCGAGAAGTGCTGGGCAAGGAAGTATAGTGTCCATAGGTAAGTTGTTGGCACATCGCCGTCTGGCTGTTCCGAAGGGGTTTCTGGAGGTTCGTCTATCGCGCGGCCACTTTCTAGTACCTTTCGATAGCCTTCTACGAGCTCTTCCACAATGTCCCGTTTCTGGATATCCTGATACAGCGGTTTCAAGTCAACAAACAAAGAAGGTATGCCTTTGTCTAGGCCGCGAAGCAGATATGTATTGACAAGTGGCTTGAAATCTTCCGCTGTGATTTACTCGATGAGCATTTGGCTCTCACAGTGAACGGCCGTGCACGACTGACGTGGGGCAACCATCAACTCGAACCGTTTTGGCGTGATACTGCGAGGTGTCTGCGCCGAAAGATCTCGTAGTAACTGGAGCACCTCGGGGCGATTGGCGTCCGTAACAGCTCCTGCCGTAATGATTAGGATGTATGGGTAATTGGTATTGGGTTGGGCTTACCAAGGTCGATGCCCTTGCTGTTGAACAAGCCATAGTAGTATGCAATGTTATCTGGATTTTGTTCAATCAAAGCACGCCATGCTTGTTCAGCTTCAGCGCTCGGTCCTTGCTTCGACAGTATCCGAGCTAGTACAACCAACATGAGAAAGAGAGTACTAGAGCGGATCATGCACCATACCTCTTGTCTCCATGACAGCAACTCGGTCTACAATCGCTCTAGCTTTTGCATTGGTGTCCAGCAGAGTGAGCGCTTCGGCATGTTCACCCATGTCCTCCAGAACGCGGACGTGGTAAAGCAGAAGATCTGATTGTTCTGGATCATAGTCGGGCACGTTCTGGAATAGAAGTAACGGGAGTCCAACGTTGATATGAGGATGATACAAGATACAAGCGATGAAGCACAGACCTTCAACGACCGTTCGTAGTGCTCCAGAACGTTCTTGGCTTCTGGCAAATTGTCATTCAGGTGGTATGCTACGGCAAGGGCAATCCAGTTCTGCCGCAGATTTGGTCGCAGCCTTAAGAGAAGGAAGCGGGTGTCTACAAGTCCATCGTAGAGGCGAAGCTGGGTTTGAAGGTGTGCCGCGTCGCGTAGTATATTCATATTCTCCTGATTTGGGTATAGAATAGGTCGGCGAATCAGATTTCAAATCTCCACTCGCGGACCAAAGATGAGAAGCTGGAGGTAACGTGTCGAATGACCTGACCAATGGCAGAGAAATTGTTCATCGGCAGCAGAGAACACCGAGGCCAGAGTGATGCGATGCACACGCCAAGTAACGGCGCATATACATTGAATTTTTGCTCACCTTGTCGAAGCGGAGAGCCTGAGTGTAGGACTTCAATGCTTCTTCGTAGTTCTTCTCCCCCTTTTGAATGAGGCCAAAGACGTGCCAAACAATGTGGGATGTCAAGTCCAAGCGAACACCCTTCTTGACGAGTTCGAGTCCCTCTTCTCTCTTACCCATGTGGGTTAGAATGAGGCCCTTCATACATAAAGTCTCTGGGGAAATTCCCTACCATCAGATTGGCCTGCCTATAGACAGTTTATACGGACCTCCGTGCTCTGGGAACTTCTTGAGGATTTGATCGGCAGTCTTCTGACCTTTCTTCAGCTGACGAGTTTCGTAGAGATTCAAAAGCTCCCGAAACAGGGAAGATTCCTTAGAAGGAAGGGCTCTTTTGGCAGGTATTGGAGCCATGTTGGAGACAATGTGCGAGGAAAGGATCTCGGAGCGGTGATAGATTTCACACTCCCAACGACAGACACAAGGCGGCACAAGGCAATCACAATTCCTGCCCTCGCAGCTGATTACATAACTAAGCCAACAAGTGCACACAACGCGCCGCGTCTCGATCAGCGCGCTTCCACCTTGTTTCACCCCGGTCAACGTCGCCCTCGGCGTCATGGTAGCTCAGACTCGCGGTGCGGGCCAGGTCTCGCCGCAGAAGCTCAAGTTCCACGACAAGCTTGCCGGGAAAGGTCTCTCTACGGATGCCCTTCTCAAGAAGCTGAAGGGTCTCCACACCCAGCTCGCCGAACTGGACCAGGATCGCGTCGACACGTCCACCCTCGCGACCGCGCGCAAGGAGCTCATTCACAACACTATTCTCCTCCACAAGGACCGCGGGGTCAAAGCCTACGCTGCATGCTGTTTAGCCGATATCCTCAGGCTATTCGCTCCTGATGCGCCTTACACTCACAACGAACTTCGCGACATCTTCCAGTTCTTCTTCCGCCAGCTTGCCACGGGTCTCAAAGGGCCAGACTCCCCATATTACAATGAGTACTTCCATCTTTTGGAGTCTCTATCGACCGTCAAGAGCGTCGTTCTCGTTTGTGATTTACCGAATGCCGAAGAGCTTATGATAGATGTCTTCCGTGACTTCTTTGCCCTGGTCCGCCACGACCTTGCCAAGAAGATCGAGCTTCACATGGCGGATGTTCTTGTCGCTCTTATAGACGAGTCCACCACTCTCCCCTCCGAGTTGATGGACATAATTATGGCACAATTCCTCGACAAGAACGTGGTGGGTGCCCGTTGCCTTCTTCCACCCCCCATGCCCATTGCATTCAGGCCCGCACGTTACCGAAACATACCTCACAATTGATTCGCGTTTCTTACGGGGGATCCCTCCGGTTCACCCGCCTAGCCCTCAACGCTGACTATTGCTTCCCCAGGGACATGATAACCCTGCCTATCGCCTCGCTGTCCAAGTTTGCAATACCACTTCAGACAAGCTCCAACGGCACATCTGCCAGTACTTTACGGAAATAATCGTGCAGCACACTCCAGAAGAGGAACTTGACGATGTCCGGAAGGCACATGAGCTAGTGAAACAGCTCAACAAGTCGTGCCCTTCCCTTCTTCATTTGGTCATCCCCCAATTGGAAGAAGAGTTGCGTGTCGAGGATCTCACGCTGCGTTGCATGGCGACTCAGGTCTTGGGAGAGATGTTCTCGGACAAAGGGGGCATGGATCTCGTGCGAAAGTATCCTACAACCTGGAACTTCTGGATGCTTCGGAGGAACGACAAGTCTCCTGTGGTTCGATTGGCGTTCGTGGAAGCTGCCCACGGATTGCTTGTAAATCTTCCCGAACAAAAGGATGTTGTGGAAGGTATGTCCCTGTTCGTGCCCCTGGAGTGTCGCTCACTTCTAGGAACTCAGAGGCTCTCGGGACAAAATTACTTGATCCGGATGAGAAAATCAGAGCCGCGGTCTGCAAGCTCTATTCCCAACTGGATTATGAAACTGCTTTACACCATGTCTCGGAGCAACAACTGAGAAGCGTGGCGGAAAGAGGATTTGACAAGAAGGTGGTTTACGTTTCCCATGATTTGATGTGTATCTGATTGATGTTCAGGGCGTAGTGCGCGTGGAGGCACTGAACAGCATCGGGAAGTTGTACAGTCTTGCATACCCTGAGATGTGAGCTTCATCACATATTGAATTCCTGTTGCCTAACCAAGGCAAAGTGAGAATGGTGATCAGGGTGCAATCAAACAATTCTCCTGGATCCCGCAGTCTCTTCTTAAAATGATAAACTCACAAGAAGTGAAGTAAGTCGCTCGTCCTTCGCATGCCTACACAAGGCTGATGTGCATTCAGAGCTGTTGCTGAGCACACTTTGGCGGAATTTGTCTTCCCCCTTTTGGCTTCGTCCAGAGAGGCCGATATGGACGAGTCCGTTTGGACCGACAGGCTGCTGACGACCATGAAGTTCCTCGACGAGAAGGCCATCGCCTCTCTCATCAGTTTTTCTGGCCTCAAACTTGCGTAAGGAACTTCATCGTCCTACCCGTGTCTGGCTAATTGCTCTTAGCCGGCCGTCCGTATATGAACGGTTCGTACAGTGCTGTCGAGAGAATAACGTAGGTACCGAATTATCTCATTGCCGAAGCGCTGAATCATGCTGTCTCACCAGGCTGGTATCATCGATGAGAATGAAGAAGACACGGTCCGCAAGCTGAACGCCTGTATCAATAGGCTCTCAGGTTGGCGGCAACTTGAAGGCACAATTCTTTTCTGATATTTCTTCAGCCACACTCCCGGATCCGCAAAAGGCTGTCGATGACCTTAGCGCTTTTGCTAAATTGAACGAAAGTCGCCTATATAAACTCTTGGAAGTTTGTATGGACCCGCAGACAAATCTCAAATTGTTGGTCAAATCATCGGTATGTACAACACGTTGCGTGTATTCTCGCTTCCACTCAGCCATCTGGATCAGAGAGAGTTTCTCAGGCGCTTGGAACAGTCTTCAGCCGGCATCCTTTCTACAATGGGGACGGTTCTGCGCAGAGCGAGTCTGCGACTGATCAACCAGTCATCAGTGCCATCTTTACTCAGACACCTACAACGAGGAGATCCTACTGGCGACGGCTATGGGACAAGCCAAGCCCAGCTTCTAGCGAACAATTCTCAGGCCATCCTGAGTTCCATCTCAAAGCACTGCCCTTCGATATACAAAGCTCATATTGGAGAGTTGACAAAGGCCATTGCTGATGAGAAGAACCCTCGGCTCGTCGAGGTTTGTCTTCAAGCTCTGGCCTCTCTCACAAATTGGGATGAGAAACTTGCGCCTGGTGACAAGTAAAGTGTCATATATACCCTTCCTTCAATCGCTGACGACTGCACAAGGCGCACTGGCGAACGGGTCACGCGATCTGTGCTGGAAGATAATCATCGACATGCCAAACATTCCGCTAGGCTACTTGGCAAGTTGAAGAACGGAGAGAAGCTGAGCTCGGATGCCGTTGATGTACGTGCTAGGTCACCCGATTGCCACGATTGCTGACAGGCCTCTCCAGACCATCGCCAACGACCTTACCGATGTTGACGAACACAAACTGGTTGCACATGTTGCAGCCTTGGTAGAGTTTGCTCGGACATCCCCCGATGCTTTCGAGAGCCGGAGCGAGACTATAATGAACTTCCTTGTGAAGAAAGTTCTTATGAGCCCCAGCCCTTTGAGCCCCGTGCGCGCTCAGAATATCTCACTATTACCGTCATCTGACTGATGCCTTTCTACTTATCCAGGACGATATGGACTCTGATGTTGAATGGGTGGAGAACGACAACCTGTCATCTTCCCTGCGAACAAGAATTCTGGCCCTGAAAGTTTGCCGGAACCGATGCCTAGCTCATGTGGCATCAGATACTGCTCTGGAGGTGACTACCCCCGTGCTAAAGATGTTCTTCACCTTGCTAGAACATAACGGATCATTGCACGGAAACGGCAAGGATGAGTACGTTACTTCACAACTTTCCAAGCCAGATAGACTGTGCTGACAACCCCCCGAAACGCAGCCCCCAAGTAAGGGCCCGCATGCGGTTGCAGGCGGCCGTGTCTTTGCTACACCTTTCCACTGTCTCACAATATGCATCCGCCATTTCACAAAATTTCGCTCTGCTCGCAATCACGGCCCAGGTCAGTACTCGAATGCAGCGCGGAGAGATGTGTGTTCATGCTGCTATCAGGACCCTTGCTATCAAGTTCGGATGATATTCTTACAGAAATACATAACTCTCGCCACTCGTCAACTACTCCCTCCTCACTTCAACGTAATACCCTTCTTGACAGTGCACGACCCTGAACCGGATGTCAAAGCCACGGTTAGTTACACGACTTGCTACTAAAAGCGGAAGCTCATGAAAACCAGGCTAAAGCATACGTCGAGTTAGCTTATCGCGCCTCTTCTCCGAGTCAGTCTCTGTCTGGTGGGATTCGGACCCGCGTGCTAATTTACACATCACGCGTAGGTGCGAGAGTCAACCGCTTTGAGATGATCTTCGTGCAATTCCTTCATCTACTTGCGCATCATCCCGACTTCGCCCTCACCCAAGAAGGTTTACCGGATATGGCAAAGTACGCCTTTCCATAGCAATCATCATCGTCACCATCTCAACCTGCAACATCACATGACGATTCAGATACATCGACTTTTACCTTGAGTCCGTCGCCTCTGCGGAGAACGTTTCGCTCCTCTTCCACCTCGCCGGAAAAGCGAAAACTGTTCGCGATTCGGAGTCGCACCTTTATAGCGAGGTTCGTAGGCTTCTTGTGCTCCTTCCCGGATCGGAAAATAATAAGGATGCAGTATTTGTATGCCCTCAGCGAACTTTCGCAGCATATCATCAAGGCCCTTGCAAAGGCGCGTTCGTGGGCGCTTCAAAGCATCCCTTCAAAGGTGAAGATGCCTACGGGGATACTCCGCCCATTGCCAAATGCAGAAGCAGCCAACAAGGTAACAACTCTGTCCTTGAATGGTCGAACGACCGGATCCTGTTTTGACGCCACCCCTAGATTCTCAAACAAGTATTCCTCCCCGCAGAGGCTCTGGACTGGGTGAACGTGCAGTCCAGGTCGTCGAAGGCTGGCGGCGATGCCAGAGCCCTTGACAGACCAAAGCCCATCCGCAAACACGCAGGGAAGCGAAAAGAGTTGTCAATCGGTCGAATGGTCATGCGAAGTAAGCTTGGACTCTATAATATCTCTGCTCTGTTTAACCCCACGCATGAGGCGACCACGAGGGAGTAACCGCACCAAACGTTTTGAGGACGACAGCGAAGAGTCTGAGCAAGAGCACTCCGATTCCGATCACAGCGAGGAAGCGGTCGAAGAGCAGGTCGGAGACTTCACTGGGGCACAATCTTCGAGCTCAGAAGACGAGCGCCCAGAGAGTCGACGGCCTGGACGAGATGCACGCACGCGAGCAAACGTGAGCACGTTCAGGTCGCCGTTGCCCACGCTGACTGTAAGCTAGGCAAAAATAAAACAACAGGTGCAGAAGAAGTCTGTAAAGAAAGCCTGACGCGTGTAGACGATTCTAGGGGCCATACCTGGTCACTCGGTAATTGCTATCGTATTTATTGCTTGTTGTGATTGCTTTGCTCTCGAGTAGATATCCGCTTGTAATGTCAACTTCAATGTACTGTGGCTCTCGACGCGTTCTTATAGTTGCTCACGTCAAGCCACATACCGCGTACCAACCATAAGAATATCTGACCGTGGATTATGGCACTTCAACTTCAGATCCCAAGCTGATGAGCTTAGCCGTAGGGGTGTCACGAGTGATATCTCCCCGGGTCCTGTCAATTACCACTAGTACTATCGCATACGGTATTGCTTTGTATCCGCATCGTCCTCTTGCGCAGTCGTCTCGGATCCTGCCGTCGGCATGGCCGCTTCACCTGCACTCCATAGTCTGTGCAGGTCTGTGCATCGCTTCGCAAATCAGCTGTATGCTCCCTGGGTCACAGGTCATCCGTGTACACTTTTGACGTATCAGTACACCGGGGTAGGGATCAGCTGTCTTCGCGCAGCCCATCCACTATGTAACAATAGGTTTGATGTCACAGTCTGCATCGCCTGTTGGTCGGGACAAATCCATGATTTATTTACATGTCATCCAAATTGCCAGCCCGAGTACCGGTCCACTCTGACGCCCAGAAGACATCGCATCGCAATTCTGCTTGATCATTTGGACATACGAGTCTTCGATGCGACCACTGGTGCCAAACCCAAGTCTTTGAGGGCAAAACGGCAACCGGCAGTATATGGGATGAATTGAACCTCGACCGTTTAGCTGGAAACCTCCAAGTGGGCTATTCAAATCGCCATCCATCCGCTTGTGTGGCTGTACAGCACCTGACAGTTCGAAGTCGCCCTTAACAAGGGCTGGTGGCGATGCACTACCAGAGCTAGGAAGGGCTAGAAATTACTAATGCTTCCGATGTGCAGAGGTCGAGGCACAGTACTAACCAGTCCCAATGTATGTGGTGTACAGCCCTGCCAAGGTCATCGTATCGGAAGCACATCATAACTTCCCACTGTAGAACCTTTAAAGGATGGCCAAACCACCCCGCACCCATCGCCGCCTGTTTCCCGAGGAGCTACTTCCAGAGTGTCTTCAATGTCTCAACCCTACGATCAGATAAAGAACATCGTCGTCATCGGTGCCGGTAAGCTGCCGATAAAAGCTACAGGTAACAGAGCTGACTCATCGCCCATCTCGAATTGCAGGGGTAATTGGATTAACTACTGCTATCAAGATTCAAGAGAAAGGGGGTTATTCGGTCACCATTCTCGCCGAAACGCTCCCAACGGATCCGAAGACGATCAAGTATACCAGTCATTGGGCAGTAAGTAGCGAGTCTCAGGCTTTGGAAGCCTCAAACTGATCATGGCGACATTGTAGGGAGCACACCATGTCTCGTCCACTGCAACAGGCGATCCGAGACAGCAGAGTGCGGATCCATCGTTTAACTCGGTCGAGGTTCACTAACGGTCGCGCGTGGCAGAATTGGAAAAGGAGACTTTCGACATTATGTGGGAAATGTCAGCCCCGGGAAGCGAGGCTGAGCATTGCTTCTTACGTGCGCCGCAGACTGAGTACTACGTCTCCGGGCAAGGGAATCCCGATCTCTCTTTCTCGCCTGAAGTAGGTCATGAGCCGTTCAGACGCTGGTCCGGGGCTGATTGACCGTATGCATCGTCACAGTTCCGACGTTTGGATCCCTCCGCTTTTGCACATGTCCCAGACGCAATCTCCGCTGTCTCCTTCTCGACAGTCAATATCAACACCCCAGTCTATCTGCCGTACCTTCTCGCGCGTTTCCTCGGTCGTGGAGGGCGCGTTGTGCGCGCTTCCATCCAACATATCTCCCAAGTGCTAGAGGGCGGCGTGGAGATTTTCGTGACAGGAGCCAGGTCTGGTGAACGGCCTATTGATGCTGTCATCGTCTGTGCAGGGCTTGGCGCGCGTATTCTAGGGGGTGTGGAAGACCAGGCTGTATACCCCGCCCGTGGACAGACTGTGCTACTGAATGCCCCCTGGATCGAAGGTGGAAGGTCTTTAGTGATCGGATCAGCTTCCGGAACGTACATCATTCCCAGACGAGGAGGAACAGTCAGTGAAAACTCTAATACGATCGGTCAAATCCAACTGACGTACCCTACAAAGGTCATTGTGGGCGGAACGAGGGAGGCTGATGATTGGTATGGGGCTCACACGTCCATTGGGTCAGATGATTGACACCATCATCCGCCAGGTACCCCGCACCTCGTGTCGAAACAACGGTCGATATTCTTGAACGGGGACTTGCGCTGTACCCAGAACTAGCACCACCGGCTGTGCGCAGCAAACGCAAGCCGACGGCCGAAGATTTGAGGCAGTTGGTCGTTGAGGAGGGATGTGGCCATCGTCCTGCTCGGAAGGGTGGTATACGTCTCGAGACCGAATGGGTCAGTGCCCCTGGATCGCAAGAATACAAAATTCCTGTGATCCACAACTACGGGTGCGTCTACTGCTGGCCTGCGGAAGTGATTGGGGGTATTGATGACTTCCCCGATAGCCATGGTGGGTACGGCTTCCAGACATCGTGGGGATCAGCGGCAGTTGTCATAGAGCTACTCGAGGCAGCACTGGTGGAGCAGCTGGGTGTGTGAATCATGCTAGTATTCAGATGTTGAATAGGTATCTTCCACAATGTACAGTTACGCTGAAGGGGCACCAAACCACCACCTAAGCATCTCGTATTTACCCGAGGAATCAGTGCGGAAGTCGGCGCGTCCGACAAAGGGGCGATTCTCTAGAAGGAGAGGCATCCAATGAATGTCATCGGGCCACATGCGGTCGTAGGGTATGGGAGGAAGAGTGCTCAGCCCCGGTGAAGCTCCTGAAGCGGGCTCGGCGGAAGTGAAGAACCATTGAGGCCTCATTTCATCGGTCCTGACCATAGCGTCTGAGAAGGGCGACAGAGAAAGGGGATAAGATGCAACACGAACTCAACCAACGTCCCGGTGTATTCTTCCGCGCGATAAATCTCAATTTGAAAGGCCCACTCCGGCCCTCCGTCTGTCACGAATAGCAGCGTGCCGCAGTGCACCAACGGGGCATCTACGCCGCATTCTTCCTAGAAGGGGCCTCTCAACGTCAGCGGCGGAGGTTTAATGTCATGTTCGCTCTGACGGACCTTGAGCTCACGAGCAGCTGCTTGTGCAGGAGATTCACCGGGTTCTACTTTTCCACCAAACCCGTTGTAGCTGTGTGCGACTAAATGAATACAGAGCTAGCCAAACATGGAAGTTCAACTTGCAGATCAGCCCCAAAGCCACGCTTCTTGTACCCGAGCAGAATCTGAAGACAGTGTTTAAGGACATGTAAAGAGCAGCTGGCGTCGTCACTGATTCAAGCTGACCTTGGCAGGGGGACCTGAGGAAAGGATGAAAGCGTTGGTGTACAATTTCCGATGCTGAAAGGGAAGCCATTCGTGGTCACCGCCCGAAGAGGATTCAGTGTACGAAGGGTGAGAGCCGTCGGAGTGGCTCGGGTGATCAGCAGATGGCAGCAATCCTGGAGGGAAAGACATAGGTGGGATGACGTAAGCTGTCTCTTGCGATCGCTCGAAACTCGACTTATTCACTCGCTCACTGCATTGACCCTCGCACTCGCCACCGAATTCTCGCACTCGTGGCATTTCGAAAAACTTCATCTTCTCTTCCTGACTGTCACCATAGATCACAAAAGCAAGTTTCTCACCTCTTTCCCCCATGCCTTCCGGCTCGGGCAAACGCACCGCATCCACACCCCCGAGTAGTATCAGTGCGCGGCCAGCCAAGAGGCAGGAGAGATGTTCGTCTCCGGAAGAAGGCGAACTCGATGATGCAGACCATTCAGAAGGTGGCCGCGCACGGTCTCCGCGCCCCTCTGCTGCTGCGGATGCACTGCCAGCCACGAGATACTCTGTCAAGGTCAAACTTCCTTTCAAGAAGAAGACAAACCTGCCTGCGGAATCTATATTGGGAGCAGGCCTCACAGAGAACCCCAAGGGGGGATCATTAGCCATGGAACCAGGGAGTCGTCCTGTTCTTCCGGAGCGACCCGCTGTAGACAGCTGGGAGCCAGACGGGCGCGCCGAGCGGAGTAGAGACGACAGACAAGCTGCTGCAAGAAGTTGGAAGGGACGATCCCACAATGGCGAGCCATCCTTTCATGACCGCGACTTTCCTGACAGACGTTGGGAGCCCCCGCGCTCCGGTTCTCCGCCGGGCTCGCCTGATAGAGGTTATCGTTCCCGGGGCAGGTCGAGGGCTCGCGCCAGGTCGCCCTCTGGATCTTCTCCTCGTTCTTCATCTGGTTCTCGGTCTTCTTCGAGGAAACGGACTCACAGACTACCACCGCACCGTTCAATTAAAGGCTCTCCGACTCCGCCGCATCCTCGCCGTCGTGATGGGACGCCGGACTCGCGGGACCAGCACGATCGTTTCGACAGCTACCCGCACCCTAGGTACGACCCCATAAATAACTGGAGACGAGATGGACGTGGTCAATACCGCAGAGAGCCCCCAGAAGACTATCACTCAGGCGACTACTACAACTCACCGCGACCACCCAATCATGACAACTACGACCGAGATCGTGAAGGGTATTTTTACGTACCCCGCTACGAGTCAAGTAGTCGCCGCCCAGAGATTAATGAATACCGTCCCGTTTCTCCACTGCAAACCTTACCTCGTCGCCCACGTTCTCCGTCCCCCTACTCCCCTCGAACTCCTCCCCAACCTAGATCACCACCACCGCTACCGCCCTCTCCGCCTCTATCAGGGCTACCTCTTCGATCTGCAATCCCCGCATCGCTCCCGAAGAAACCTCTCGCGGCGACCGCTCCTTCCCCGCCTCTCATTCCCCTTCAACCCACGCAGCTCGGCAGCGAGGAGCCCATGGATGGCCCTCGCACATCGCTCCCAGTGAAGCCGGTGCCTGTCATGGTCGACAAGCCTAAGGAGAACCCGCAACCAAGCCAGCCAGCCCGCCCTCCGAGGCCACCCCTTCGTCGCACACGTGACGATGAATATAAAGCTTATGGTCGAACTTTCATCGGCTCAGGACAGCAGGACGACTATGATGCCATGACCAAGCTCGGAGAAGGTACCTTTGGGTAGGTGGCAGCGACACTCTTGCACGCTGTGTTCATGTCATCCTGGCGTTTCCTAGCGAAGTTCACAAGGCGAAACATCGCCCGACGGGCAGGCTTGTCGCCCTAAAGCGCATACTCATGCATAACGAAAGGGAGGGTATGCCTGTGACTGCATTGCGTGAGATCAAGATCCTCAAAGCCCTTATGCACCCGAATGTGGTGGAGCTGCTGGACATGTTTGTTGTTCGCAGTGAGTGAGGTTTCGCCTCGTAGATGGCCTGGGTTCATTCTTTGCAGGTAACGGGAAGGAAAAGCCCCTGTCTGTGTATATGGTCTTCCCGTATATGGACCATGACCTTGCGGGTTTACTGGAAAATGACCGCGTGAAATTGCAGCCGAGTCAGATCAAGCTATACATGAAGCAGCTCCTCGAGGGTACAGAATACATGCATAAGGTATAACACAACTTCTCTGTTACTCCTCCTCCACTTCAACTGAGATTCCATTTTTAACAAGAATCACATCCTGCACCGTGACATGAAAGCGGCAAACCTTTTGATCTCGAACAATGGTTCTCTGCGCATTGCTGACTTCGGATTGGCACGGTCGTTCGACCACGCGGTCGCGGCGAACAGCGCAGGGAGTTCGCGCAGTAAAGAAAGGCGCTACACTAATTGCGTCGTGACACGCTGGTATCGCCCTCCCGAACTATTACTCGGGGCAAGAAATTATGGAGGAGAGATCGACATGTGGGGCGTTGGGTACGTACACTCACGATTCGCAACCGTTATACTTATGCCGATCTCATCCTCTAGTTGTGTACTCGGGGAGATGTTTTTGCGCCACCCAATTCTGCCCGGAAATTCCGACCTAGACCAGCTTGAGAAAATATGGCAAATGTGCGGCACACCAAATCAACATACTTGGCCCAACTTCGACACTTTGCCGGGCTGCGAGGGTGTCAAGCATCACAATCAACATCCGAAGCGGCTTAGATCGGTTTTCGAGGCGTTAGTCCATATTGTGACTTCATTGATTTCTTTGGCTGACAATAGTGCCAGATTCGGCGCTGAGACATGCGATCTCATCGACAGGTTGCTTACGTGTAACCCTCGGGAACGCATCAGTGCGTTGCAAGCCCTCGAGCATGAGTATTTTTGGACGGACCCATTGCCGGCGGATCCCAAAACGTGACGTCCTTCAATGTCGATATTACGATCCAGCTCACTGATCGTTGCACAGACTCCCTGTTTATGAGGCATCCCATGAATTTGACAAGCGTGGGCGCAGGCAGCAACCACCGCAAGCTCCCATGCCGCCAACACGTCCCACCGAGCTTCTACGACTCCCGCCACCCCCGACCGTCCACAACCCTCCTCTTTATTTCGGCCGCAATCCTCAACCTCCTACACGAGAAAGTTTCCGCGCCCCGCCAATCCCTCCTAATGCTCGGAGCGGTTTCCCGCCGCACCCTTATTCTCAGCCCCCTGATCAGAGGACTGGAGCGCCAATGAGTCTCCCACCTATCCACTACCCTGCGCAGGGGCCCCCTCCCCCCGCACCGTACCAGCATCCGAATGGATCCGGTCCATGGGATATCAAGCCAAACAGGGCACCCCATTTACCTCCACGACCGTCCATGCCGATGGGAATAGATGGCAGACCTCGAGGGGGAGGTCGTGATGGTGGACAACGTGGCCGAGGGGAACGGGATCGCGACTACGGTAACTTGAACTACGGCTGATCTTCCTGCATGTGCCCATATCACGCATCATAATACTGTACCACCTGTGCATACACCGCATATTCTCGATACCACCCAGCGATTCATCCTTGAGTTGCGTGAAATGTTTGGGGACGGCTGGCAAGAGACCCCGAGGCAACTTGCGTCGACGAGACACGGGCCGACGCGCCGTACTGTAACGTGTACGGGCCGGGTGAGGGAGTCTTGTTCTGAGCCTCTTCATGCTTCAAGTCAATTGCTTACTAGCTCAGCAATCTCACTCAAGCCAGAGTACACCACGTTGTTGCTGGCTCAGTACCAGTACCTAGGTGACTGCGCACTCGCCGGTGCCGTGGACACATCAGCCTATAGGAGCTCAGTAACCAACAACACCCGGGCCTCAAGGAAACCAGTCTGTAGTCGCAGTTGAACCCTACCCGGGGCTGGAGACAACCTTCAATCAGGCTTACCAGGCATCCGAGATTTGGCTTTGGCCGGGATGTCTCGTCCAGGAGGAACCGCTCGCAAGACCACCGCACCCACACCGACGCTACGAAAGCACGCATATGCGGCCGTGCCACCTGCTGGCGGTGGCCGCGCTACTCCCCATGCCAAAAAGGCTGCGTATCCCAACGCAGCAACATCATCTGTATCACGCCAATTCATACATGACTCAATAACACGTATCCTGATTGATCCATAGGGCGTCACCCTAGAACCTGCAACAGCGCAGCGTCCATTAATCACATCGCGTCCGTATGCGATAGCTGGGGTTGTTGGTTTCCATCGTGGTGCTAAGCCGAGAACCACCGAGTCTCCTGTCCAGGCTGTGCGTCGCCGAAAACCTGCTGCACGCAAACACACAGCCGATTCAGAGCACGATGATAAACCCCGTAAAGTTGGGTCTGCACGCATTTCGAACCAGTCTCGGTTTGGCACGTTCAGGCATACTGCGGAACGAAGTGGAATCGGACATTTCATGAACAGAAGACCTGGACCAATTATTTTGTCTCAGTCGAGGAAGTATGTGCGCACTTTTGGTATCCCGCGAGTCCTAAACTCACCACCGCACACAGTCAGATTAGCAGCGCTGCCCAAGCGCGAATAGTGTTTGGGAAAACTGCGCGGCGCGCTCAAGGTGGCGAGGCTGGGGAACCTGCCGGTTCGGATATCAGTAAGTGCACTTTTCGCCACCCATCATATAGCATACATCAGTCGGGCCCAATTTGACTGATTGTAAACAGGTAGTGACGAAGGAGACCAGCCACTGGCGGATCCCAACGACGGCGTTCGTCCAGGTTTGACACTTCGTCGGCCACTCACTTCAGGTGATGCGGGAGGTGACCCCTGGAAGGATATGATAGCATCTTTTGGAGCGCTCTCCTTGTCCACTGCTGTTCCCGCCAAGAAAGGGCGGCTGCCATTTCTTCGTCGTACTGTCAGGAAGAGTTTCCTGCAGCGATGTAGGAAATTCGGACTTGCCTCCCATCCTACCATGCCAAAACAGCAACTGTTGACTATCATTTACAAGATGCCAATTGATGTCTCGGACGGAGGACTCGACGACGAAGTAACAGAGTACACAGTTCACAAAGTAAAGTTACGTATGGACACACTCGTATGCCCCTTGTGCGATACCTTGGGACGCCTCCAGACGAAGGATGTGATCGAGGCTCATCTAAGGTGGGATCATTCGGGTATAGATGCAAATTGGCGACAGAAGTACAATGGGGTAAGTTGACACGCAAGGACCTTACTTCCGCTTCCTCTGGATTGACAGCATCCGGCTCAGAACTGGGAACTTACTTTCGAGCTGCCTGAAGACAGCTCTGAGTCTGAATCGTCCGAACAAACAACACCATCGCGGCAAGTAGAGACCGGCTTCTGTTTTGTCGTCGCTTATCGGTAGAAGCAGCTCGCCAACTCCCAGGCCACAAATCACTTCAGACCCGAGGGCCATCGGCAGTCCACCGCCGTCGGAAGCCGATGTAGAGCATCTACTGGGCGCCCCATCGCGCGGTTCCTCTGAAGCCATAAAGCTGGAACAACACATCCCTGCATTCACAATAAAGCGAGGCGTGTCCCCTACTCTCGCGTCCTCCCGGACTGCTTCTCTGGCACCAGCTACAGCTTCGGCTAGCTCTTCTCGTACTCCGGGTCCTTGTGACCCCCTTGGGCCCGCCGCCATGTCCCCTTACTTGCCGGTAAACATCCATGGAAGTGAGGAGAGTTTTCGCTTCTCCTCTCGACCTGGTGGGCAACGCCTGTTCGATCTTGTCTCCAGGTACCCTATGTCAGACTATGGTTTGACATCATGGTCAATCTTGGAACGAGATGAAGAGCTGTTTGAGATCGACGATATGCGAGACGAAGAGAAGGCCTTACAAGCGCTGTGGAACAGGTGGATCTTCTCGAAACGACGGTAACTCTACAATTCGCGATTGGATGAACGCTCCCGGTTTATGCGTTCAATAGGCAATTTTTCTTGGACCCCTCGGGTACAGTGACACAGTTTATCGACGCTTTCAAACCCACCATCACTGAGACGGCAGGATGGAAGGGCCTTCGGGTATGGTTGTTGGTAAGTCGAACCGCAGGTTGAACAGCTCACGGTACCTAACATGGAGTCGACATAGCTCTTGGCTAAGCACAGATACCTGACGGGAGACGACGTTGTTGTAGCGATGGGTCACTATGAGGCGTCTGTCGGTCTGAAGCCATGATATGTAATTTCCCCTTCCATTGATGTCGTAGCCGGGGGTCAACCGCCGAGCTTTTGAAACATTCGTCACGAAGATTAGACAAAGGCAAGATATCCTCTGGTAATATTTACACATGGTGCAACAATTGTTTAGTAGACTACAGAACACCTGCGGCGCTTCATTTCCCTCTTCATTACGTACCGCTGCGCCCCAGCGCCTTCGCAACAGAAGTTTGATCTATCTTCGGGAGCGCATCTGCTCCTTGTAGCGTTGGCTTGGGCAAAAACCCTGCGAGGATGAGCCATGCCAGGTATTTCCCCATCAAGATGTTGGTCACGGTTCGGTTGTTTTTGTCTTCGGAGCCATCTAGTAATGCGCGCATATTCGCGTCATCAAGATCAGCAGATTTCGTAGAGGTCGGCAGATCGTCAAGCACGAAGTGCAGGAGGGGAAATAATGCGTTGTCTTGAACATCCATCACGTGCTGCTCGAGCTTGCGTCGCCAGACAATGTATTCGCACTTCTCTGCTGAGAAACCATATTGAATGAGGGAGGAGAAGATATTGTTGTATGTGGGGAGTGGCCGCGCCCGCATGTGGAGAACGGACATCGCTGCATCGGTACGCAAGGAAGTCGCAGCGAGCGCGGTACAGAAGGCCACATGGTCAACTGGAACCATATTGATGGTGTTGTTGATATCAGGAACCAGCCCAAGTTGTATACATCCCTTCACGAGGCGCCAGATGAAATCATCTGTGTTAGTGACTACAGACGGGTGAGGCTTAAACGTCAAGCCAATTCTGATTTAACGACCCACCTGCCGTGCTTGCGTCTCCGACAACGTAACCCGGCCGGATGATGTAACCACTGAGGCCCCGCTTACCAGCTTCGAAGAGTAGCTTCTCTGACACCCATTTGGATTGGCCGTACCCAGTTTTGAGTCCAGTACGCGCTCCCTCGAGATCGTCGCTTTCGGAGACACCGCCCTCTCCCTCATGCGACAGTGATTCGGATAGGTGAACATAATGATCAGTATCAAGGGCGGAAGTGCTCGAGACGAAGACGAGTTGCTTTGGTTTCCCCGTGGCTGCAAGTTCCATCGCCGTCAGTGTTCCCAGGACGTTGACAGAACGAAGTCGTTCATAAGGATAAACCCAGTGCACCTGCCCAGTACGAGGTATAATTAAGAATTGACCAACGTTACAGAGGGGTTTGCTCACCAATGCGCCGTTATGAAGTACGACATCTGCCTCCTTTATCACACGCTCCCAGATACCTGGGGAAAGGCCGAAAGCTTCCTGATCTAGATCGCCGCGGAGCACCTCCAAACGTGAACTATCCACCCAGCCTTCGTCCCATACGCCGCGATCGCTCGCGCTTTGTCTCAGACGTTCAACGGCCTTGGCCTCTGTTGAAGCACGGACGAGGCATAACACCCTTTGGACTTTCTCTTGCGCAAGGAGGTCGCGCATAATGAAAGCGCCTAGGAAGCCCGTCGCACCCGTGAGAAAAACGGTGATTTTACCCTTGGGCGAAGGAGGTGAAAGAGGAGGGTATGATGGACGAAGTTTATAAAGGAGAGCATCGAAGTCTTGACCGTAAAGCGTTGGTGAAACGGTATCCTTGGTGTTCTGGCCTTGGTCGTTGGAAGATGAAGAGCCAGCGGTAAGGCCAAGGTCAGCGTTGCGCAGGGCGTCTATCTCTGTGGAGAGACCGGCGATAGTCGGTTTATCAAAGATTAGACCGAGTGGGGCGTTCACGACAAATGCCCTGCGAATCTCAAAGATGAGTCGCGTAGCAAGGATAGAATGGCCACCCAGATCGAAGAAGCTTTCATCCAGGGGAATAGGAGATGGTGCATGTGGGAGGAGTCGAGCCCAGATAGTCACCATGGCCTGTTCAGTAGAGGAAACGGTGCGACTGTCCACACGGTGTCGAGGGTCGTGAGCAGCGGCCTGCGCCGTGTCGGGGAAGGGAAGGGCTGGTTTATCGATCTTTCCGTTAGGATTGAGTGGCATCCTCTTCAAGGGAACAAACACTAGCCTCTGCTCAATCAATTGTCACGGCATGAGGGATCAATAACGCACGCGTAGGTATGCTATAACTGGGAAGTTTTTTCTTGAGGTGTTCCCTGATGTCTCTGATCAGGCGGTTGTACTTGCGAATGCCGCCAAGTAGGTCTCCTTCATCAGGGAAATCGCTGGCGAATCCATCGAGGTCGGGCACCTCGAGTGGAACAAAGTAGCTTACGAGGACCTTTTCCTCATCTTTGTCTCTCCGCACGAGCGTGACATTCTCCCTCACCAGGCGGTGTTGACTCAGGTGGGTGTCGATTTCTCCGAGCTCGATGCGGAATCCTCTGATCTTGACTTGGTCGTCAGCACGGCCGGTACATTCAACAGTGCCATTGGGCATATACCGACCAAGATCGCCAGAACGGTACATTCGGTCGCGGATACCTTTCCAGTGCGTCGCTTCTGGTCCAGCAGGAGTACCATCAGGAGGGTTGAGAAGTGTGTCCCGCCGTTCCACAGCCGCAGAGAACCAGTTATGGACGAATTTCTCAGCGGTCGCAGATGAGTCTAGGTATCCTTCTGCCAGTCCTCCAGAGCGTACATAGATCTCTCCGATCTCTCCGATAGCACAAGGTACGTTCTTGTCGTTCCGGTTGACTATGAGAAGTTGGACATCGATCATGCCCTGGCCAGCAGGCATGATGTCCTTTTGCGTTGCCAAGAACGTTGAATCCTCCGAAACGCTTGGTATCGCGAAGTAGGATACGGCGCGTTGGGTCTCTGTTGTGCCGTACATATTGATGATTCGAACATTAGCGGCGAGCGACTGCAGGCGAGTGCAGTCACGTTTTGTGAGAACATCCCCAACGAAGAAAGCGTTGAGAAGTGAGGGAATTTGACGGGTTGCCTGAGCAGAGAGAAGTTGTCCCATCGCCGGAGTCAAGTGGGTGACCGTGACTTCGCTGTCAGCCATCCAATCTGCCAACCGTCCAGGGGTGCTAATGTCGTCGGAAGTCGGGACATGCAGTTGGGCCCCAAAGAACAGGGGCGTGAACACTATTATCGTAGCATGAGCGCTTCCCGAAAAAGGTAACATGAAATACTAGCTCACTGTCTCGTTGAATGGGGTCGTGGGCAATGCCGCTGAGCATAGTAAACTTTGAAGTTCCGCTAATCCCGAATCGCTGACCCATCCAAGGGAAGAAATGGGTCAGACTGTAGTGTCGACCTTTGACTCCCTTAGGAATTCCAGTACTTCCGCTGGTGAAAGACAGGGTGCCGACGCTATCCGGGCCGATGACAACGTCCGGGTCTGAATCGCCTAGTACACTCTGTGGCAGGAGTACGTCGGAACCATCACTGCCGGGACCCCCCAGGATTTCTCCACCTTCGCAAAGTTCCAAGGCAGGCACCTCGACGCAGACTTGAAGCTCGGAGGTTACGAACGTCCTCACAGTCGGGTGGATCCTTCCGGCGCCTTTGAGTACGATCAAGCCACGAGGCTGAGCAACACGAAGGTAGATAGTCTGGCGTGAGGGAGGGTAGGCCGGGTCTGGGGGAGATAAACCTTGAGACCCGCAAAATATCAAGGGGAGCCTCAACATACCGATGACAGAGAAAGCTGCCCCTGCCTTCAGCGTAGCCATAACAGCCACCACCAGGTCCACACTCCGGTGTGCGTACACCATAACGATATCCCCTTGCTTTACGCCTCCGGCTATCAAGTGATGGGCCAGGATGTTAGACGCGCGGAGGATTGTCCCATAAGTGAATTGCTTTCGTTCTTGTGGGACATCAGGATGGACGGAGGGGATGCTCTGTATGACACATAACCGATCTGGGGTTCGACGGGCATTCCGAGAGAAGACATCTGTGATAGCACCCTTCCAGTCGCACCAGTTCAGGTCTGCCGTGGGGTCGGGTAGTCTGGCGCGTTGGGCAGGCGTCAACAGGGAGACAGAACCAACTGGGGAGAGGGGATCAGAAGCTACCCTGCGAAGCAAGACTGACAGGTGGTCGACAATGGAAGAGATACGGGAGGAAGTGAACAGGAGGGAGTTGTATATGATCCGCAAAGATATGCGAGGCGCAATTGACGCGTGGATGGAAGCAGGGGGGCGGGTGACGAAGATTGTAAGATCGGATGTGAGAGTTGCAGACCGAACGAAATTCTCTTTCTGAGCATCCGTTTCGTCGAAGAATCTGACGCGGAAGATGGGTCTAGATGTCTCTGGAACATCATCTTTATCTTTGCCGAGCGCCCGCACTACCGTTTCATACGGTAGAGAGTCTAGTTCAGCCTCGCGCTCAGCTTGCTGGACGTTTTTGACTACAGCCCAGAACGGATCGTTGGGATCGACTGATAACCTGAGAATAAGAGGGTCATGGGCAGACGCCGATGATGAGCCGATGACAAGGTCCGTGTCTCCGGTGTAGCGATGCAGGAGGACCATAAAGGTGGCAAGGAGCAAATGAAAAGCCGAAGGTCGGTTCGCTGTGGCCGAGTCGTCTTCATCCTCAGCGAAATTTTCGTTGTACAGCGCGAGCTTCAACAAACTGCGTGACGTCTGCTCCGATAGTTCAGCAATATGGGCTGTTTCGACGAGCCTTCGGCCCCCTGAAGGCCTGGGATAATCTGTGGGAAGGGAGATCGAGGGAAGGTTACTTAGGCGAGTGATTGTCCGGGCTATAGCACCTGACGCCATGCTCGAACGGGTCCCGGTGACAAGAGTAACGCTGGAGCAGGCGATGGAGTTCAGCGTTGCTTGCTCGCGAAGCAGAATCGTTTTTGACTGAACGCGCGATGATATGACTCGTCGGACTCAAACCCTCCAGCTGCCAGGCTCATCGGCTGCAAATCCGAACAGCCGGGCGCTAACGCAACATCACATCACGTGCAACATCGTGGTCCCATCCGGATGCATGTTCAATACTCTGCATAGTGATGTCCAACTTTCAGCAGCGCAGCTCACATGTACAGATCGCCAGAACGTTCTACAATCGATAGCGATAACTATTTTCTCTCTGCTAGAAGGTGGCTTCCCGGCCAGCATTGGCAAATAGCCGCGCTCTGCGATTGAAATCGTGACATGCTGTACATTTATGATCTGACAATGTTTCGAACTCGATGCTCGCAGAGGTTTGTACTCGAGTACAACGTTACAGTGCTGTACCAGAAGGGAAGACCATCGGGTCAATGACTTCCTTTCGCTTCTCAACTCCGCAGAGGCCTTCGACCAAAGCGAACGCGAAGGGGAAGGTGGTTCCTGGTCAAGAGTGGGCACAGTGTATCCTTGCTCCTCATCTCACTCACCTGGACCGCGACTGGGAAGCGCGCATATCAGCGTCCGTGATGGACGTCACACGCAGACAACACACCTGGTGACGAGCTTCCCGGAAACGACGACGGAATCGTCACGGTATTCGAAGTCTGCGGGGAACCATGCTTCAAGTCATCATGTTTAGAGCCAAAGAAGGAGCATACCTTTATCTAAATCCTCCTTGACGGATGGGTGCGAGGTCAACGGCTGGCGTGGGAGCTGAGAGGTCTTCGCAGCAAGGCTCCCTATCGTTAGACTCTCATCAAATGGCCCAGTCAACCGTGCCCCGCGATTCACTCCCTACCTGCACATATCATCCCGACATACTTGCCCTTCTCATAGAAGTTTCTGACCAAGGATTGGACGAGAGGGGACCGGGATAGTGTCTCCGCACCCTTTGCGCCACCCGGAATTACGATTGCATCATATTCCTCCTGAGGAAGATAGTCTTTGACGTTTTCACTGAACTTTATGCTGCACGCAGAGCGAAACATACGACAGAGGACGCGTCGAGCTGAGACTGCGTTATATCCGGGACGATGCGGATGCCCCGTGAGCCTTGCGCATATTTCGGCCCGCTTTCGTTGCTGCCAGACTGTTCTGATGGAGTGATGAGAGCGGAGGTGCACTTCACCCCAGCGCGGACCAAGGTGTCGTAAGTGATCGTGCTACAAACGATGGTGAGATCGATGGGCAGGCCTGCTGATAAGACTGACTGACAATTCCATCTCTTCTGTTCCATCGGCAATCAAGACAAGGGCAGATGGCATGTTGTATTTTCTGTGAACGAGTAGAAGTGGGTAGTTCAACGGCAGTACTACCACGACGTCCATGGTGTTGCGCCGGTGTGGGTCTACGTCATAGCCGGTGCTTCGCGGGCCGCGGCCCGACCTCCGGTCCGCAGGCTGCGGCGCTTGATCAATGACGCGCCCAACGCGGCTCACTCGGCGACCAGTCGTCGGCAACCCCGCAGGCGGCTGTCAACATTTGAAGCATGTTGGCTTGTGGGCCATGTGCTGGAGTCGGACTACTGCCGAGTCAACCCACTATTTCTCAAAATGCCCCTGGTCTCCCGGATCCGGACATCTCTTCTGAGGGCACCGTCATCGCGTCGGCATTTTCTCTATCGTCGCATCACTCTTTCTGTGGCCGACGGCCCACGCGAGCCGCCCTTGGATAATCGAACCCTCCCACAATACTTCAGCTCGGAGATCTTACCCCAGAGGGAGCACCGCCCGGCACTCATATGCTCTCAGGAGCGGCCGAGACCCCATGGAGGCCCTCTGTCTCGCAATATGGGCGTCGAGGGACGCCTGGCGTGGGACTTCAGCGAGTTCGACGCACATATTGGTGCACTGGCGCGCGGGCTTGTGGGCTTGGGTGTGAAGAAAGGTGACAGAGTGGGCGTGGTTATGGGGAACAACAGGTTGGCGTGCCGCCCGCTCGTATTCGCTGGCACTGACATGCGCTGTCTAGTGCATATGCGATGTTACAGTGGGCTTGCGCGAGCATTGGTGCGATCCTCGTCACTATAAATCCAGCATATCGCGTCCAAGAGCTGGCACGTAGTCCCGGGCTCTCACTTTTTTCATGGTGCTTATCACTCTGCACAGATAGAGACTATCCGCACCGTGGGCGTCAGCCACCTGTTCCTCGTGCCGCAAATCCGGACTTCGTCATACCTCATGCTCCTCGCGGAAGCACTGCCATCCCTGCGAACATTCTCGCCCGGGAATATACATGAAGAAGCGCTCCCCGATCTAAAGCACATTGTTGTCGTCGATAATACCCACCAGCCGAAGAAGTTTCACGAGACGCTCGGAGACATTCGCTGCGCCGTCGATTTCCGCGAAGTTCTACTATGGCAAGGCGGGAACAAGGAGGACCGCACTGTCGAGCAGACGAAGAAGACACTGCATAAGGACGACGTAATGAACCTCCAATTCACAAGGTCTTTCTTGTTTCTCGAGGCTGAGGATCTCAGTTTACTGAATCGGGTGTAAAGTGGCACGACTGGCATGCCAAAAGCTGTTTCTGTGCGGCTCATTCACCTGATGGCGTAATTGTGTTCATTCGTTGTGATAGCTTACGCACAACAATCTCCTCAACAATGGCATCTCCATCGGGCATGCTATGCGTCTCACAGACGACGACGTCCTGTGCAACCCACCACCGTTATTCCACTGCTTTGATAAGTACATACTTCTATCCCCCGTTTCAGGTCGTTCTTACCCGGCGCCAGCACGCCTAGTTCTCGGCAACTTGGCAGCATGGACCCGTGGTGCAGCTGTCGTATACGCGTCCGAGATATACGACCCACGCGCCATTGTTGATGCGGTGCTCCAAGAGCGCTGCACGGCATTGCATGGCGTACCAACCCACTTCTTGGGTGTTCTTACGGAGATTGAGGAGAGGCAGCAAGCCGGTGAAAAGTTAGATTTTAGCCGGTTAAGGTTTGTCCGCCAGCCCCCCCAGTACGGCTTTCGTTGATCATACGTGCAGGACTGGGATCGCGGCTGGCTCGCCTGTTCCCATAGAGCTCATGAAGCAACTGATAGCGAAGATGAACCTACGGGAACTGACGAATGCATATGGAATGAGTATGTCCTGGCTCGCAGGCGACACGCCGTAAACAGGCAGCTAGCGCTTACACCCACACCTTCGATAGCCGAGACAAGCCCGGTATCCTTCCAGACCACCCCAGCAGACTCGGTGACCCAGCGGGTAGAGACAGTCGGGCGGGTGCGTCCACATGTCAGCGCGAAGATTGTGGATCTCGATGGAAATGTCGTACCTGTCAACACGCCGGGTGAATTGCTCATCTCTGGGTACCTGGTTCAAAAGGGGTATGTGCAGTGTCTGCCTAAATCGTTCGCGGGTTAACTGCCTTGCGTCGAAAGATACTGGAATGACCAGGAACAGACTGACTCTGTGATACGCAAAGACGAGGGTGGGAAGCTGTGGATGCACACAGGAGACCAGGCTGTCATGGACAGTGATGGATATCTACGAAGTACGTTGCTATCTGGGCGCATCGCTGCATGACGCTGATATCAGCGCGCAGTCGTTGGAAGGATCAAGGTATGTGGCCTGGCTCAACGCCGCAACAGCTGACCGATGTACCTTCTCAGGACATCATCATCCGAGGAGGAGAAAACCTGTTCCCAGTGCGCATAGAAAACGCGCTCACATCACATCCGTCAATCCACGAGGCCGCTGTTGTGAGCGTTTCGGATAAGAAGTACGGCGAAGCGGTTGGGGCATGGATTATACCCAAGCCTGGTGCCAACTTGTCTCGGGAAGGCGTGAGGAAGATTGTGTGGGAGAGCATGAATCCCCAGGTGAGTGCCAAGAACGCGTTTGACGACAATCTGTAACGGTGCACGCAGAATGCGCCGACGTGGGTATGGTTCCTCGGGGAGGATGGCACGCCGAGTGAGCTCCCGAAGACAGCGAGTGGCAAAGTACAGAAGCACATCTTGAGGGAGTGGAGTCTTGACCTTGCGAAGAGGGGGGTCGGGTTGGTCCGGTAGCTAGAGGATATACAGCCGTTGGAGTTATCGTTCTTGGCTGCTCCAGACCCAAGGGCCGGGCTGCGGCTGCTGCGATTTGCTGCGGTCGAGAGCATGGACTAAGATTGGTTTGTCATGATAAGGCCGAGCGAGTCGCCGGCCGATCCGGCTGAAAACGGACAGGAGGGGCTGGCGCGCGGAATCCTTGAAATTCTTCGTCACGGTGGTCTGACCCGCAGGCGTGGTTTCTTCTATATTATAGGCTCCTCTTCTTCAACCCACACATCCTCCCGCCCTCATCCCACCATGTCCAAGCGCATCCGCATCTTCACCGCCTCGGACGTTGCAGAGCACAATTCAGAGTCCAGCTGCTGGATCACATACAAGGGCAAGGTCCTCAATGTCACTCATTTCCTGGCGGACCATCCCGGTGGCGAAGAATTTCTCCTCAAGTATGCCGGCAAGGACGTCGAAGATGCCATGAAGGACGCCGAGGAGCACGTCCACTCGGAGAGCGCATACGATATGCTGGACGAGTTTCTCATCGGCAGGCTCGGCGCCGGTGAGAACCTCGTGAGCGAGGACTGGGTTGCGACGGACGACTTTGAACCGGAGGATACGGATGAGGCGGCCGACTTTGAGAAAAATCAGTTCCTGGACCTCAGGAAGCCCCTCATGAAGCAGATGTGGGACTGCAACTTCAGGTGAGTCCACTGTTTGTTGTCACCGCAGGACACCAACTGACCCCCCGTATAGCAAGGCGTATTACCTCCAGCAGGTCCATCAGCCACGGCACCTTCCCGAGTCTGCTCGCCTCTTTGGACCATCTGTCCTGGAGGTAACCGTCTGTTCTCGCTCTTGCCCTGACCCGTCGCTCAACTTCTGCTAGGTGCTCACGCGGACCCAGTGGTATGTGGTGCCAGCGATCTGGCTACCCATTGCGGCGTACATCGGCCTGCGCTCCCTCCTGCAATTTGGCGGTGTCCCTCTCGCACAGTTCAAGGTTGACCCATCCCTCCCGCTGGGGGCCATCTTCTCCCTCCCCACTAACGCCTTCGTCAAAACCGCCGTGTCGTTCCTCTTCGGCAATTTCGTGTGGACGCTCCTCGAGTACTTGTTTCACAGGTTCCTGTTCCACGTCGATTACTATCTCCCAGACCACCCCAAGTTCCTGACCCTGCACTTCCTGCTGCATGGTATCCACCACTACATGCCCATGGACAAGTGAGTATGCGGGATGTGGTGTTCGGGCTCCCCGTTCTGACCGCGCTTTCTAGGCTGAGGCTCGTCATGCCGCCCACTCTGTTCCTCATGCTCTCTTTCCCCATGACCCAACTCGCCCACGCTTTGTTCCCTGCTGCCATGGCCAACGGAACCATCTCCGGGTCCTTCGTTTTCTGTGAGTCTCACGTCCTGCCGTTGTGTCATTGACCTGACCTAAGATACCCAGATGTCATCTACGACACGATGCACTATGCGTATGTTTCTTCCACTTGCGGGCGCTTTGTGAGATCTGACGCTCTTGTTTAGCATGCATCATACCAAGCTCCCGGCATACCTGCGTGAGCAGAAAAAGTACCACCTCGCACATCACTACAAGAACTTCGAGCTTGGCTTTGGTGTCACCAGTATGTCCGTTCCTCTACATCCTTCCCCACTTTCTGACACATTTCCAGGCAAGGTGTGGGACTACGTGTTCAACACAGTGCTTCCGCTCTAAGTGTAGAGCGTTATATTATTTACTTGTCTTCGGCTGCTGGGATACATATGCGTAATGTGCTACGATCGGATACCCTGGGATTGATTGTCGGATCACGATTGACCCAATTAATATACTCACTGATCACTGATTAAATTGGATGTGTTTTGAGGTTAACGGCGCCTTGCTGAGCGGCGGCGGGCATGCGGAGGGAGTGGCGCGCCCCAGATCCATGGCCGGGCCGACGACCCGCGACGGGCGCTTCAGACCTCGACGCGACGGCTGGCGGGCGCGGGACCCGCCTTACTTGAAGTTCGCCACGCCACGCCACGCCTCAGCGGTCTCTCCACCAGACGGCGGCGTATCTGTGGTTGATGCTCCGCCGAGGCAGCCTTGTCTTTGCCTTCGCGCGCCCTGTCTCGTGGGCTGCCCAATTCCCGCTTTCATGGAGTCGGCGCTGCCTCTGTGCGTCCGCACCCTCGCGTAAAGAGGAAACGGACCAGAACAAGTCCTACGCCACGACCCTCCTCCTCCCGCGCACGGCTTTCCCCCAGTGGACGGATCCGTCAAAGACTGAAGTCGCGCTGCGCAAGAAGACGTGCGATGACTTGTACCGCTGGCAGGTCAGGTTGCGACCTCTTTCGAGGCGTGTTCGCTGGCTGACACGCGCCATGAAGTAGTGGGAAAATAACAAAGGCCCGTTGTTCGTGTTTCACGATGGCCCGCCGTATGCGAATGGAGATCTGCACATGGGTATGTGGTCGTCTTCCGCGTGGGCCTCTCTTCACTTACATAGCATCAAACAGGACACGCCCTGAATAAGATCCTAAAGGACATTGTCAACCGGTATCATGTATCACTGGGTCACCGTGTCCAGTGAGTGTTGCTTGGCCGCTGTGGGTTCGCATGCTCACCGCACGACGAAGTTATATTCCTGGCTGGGACTGTCATGGCCTTCCCATCGAAAATAAGGCCTTGAAGGCGGTACAAGTGGAGGTGTGTACTATTATCAAGCGGGTCGACTCCCTTCCGACCTCTTCCTAGGACCATCGCGCTATTGCACCGGCAGAAATACGGACTCTTGCAAACAAGACAGCAAACGAGGCCGTCCATAGCCAGAAGACTGAGTTTCGTGAGTTAGGCATCATGGCAGACTGGGATGGACAGGGTTCCACGTATCGCACACTTGGTGGGAGCTACTAAGGTTTATGTCGGGGGGAACAAGCTGCTGACTGCCTTCCAGACCACGATTATGAGATGCGTCAGCTACGCATCTTCCAGAAGATGGTCGAGAGAGGTACGCGGTTGGCTGATTTCTCGTGTCATGCATAACATGAACTCCCCCCAGGTCTTATTTATCGCCACTACCGCCCGGTGCACTACTCGCCCTCGTCACGTTCAGCTCTGGCCGAGGCCGAGTTAGTATACAAGGATGATCACGTCTCTCATTCGGTATACGTCGCTTTCGACCTGGACCTGAAGTCGAGCAGATTCAGTTCTGCGCTGCGTGCCCTGGTTTCCAACGAGAAGAAGGCCCAGCTGCTGATTTGGACGACGACACCGTGGACTCTCACGGCGAACATGGTAGGAACTTGATATCTGAGCCTCCCTTAACGTCCTCTCACGAGCGGTCAGGGTATCGCTGTGCATCCGGAGATGAACTATGTCGTGGTTCGGCCCACCAAGGACCCTGAAAACGGTGTCTTCATTGTCGCTTCGGCCCGCTTGGAGGCTCTCTCCAAGATCCTTGGAGAGGTACAAGTCGTCGGAGAGATACGAGGTGTGGTCGCCCTGTCATTCTCTGAAACACGGCCCACTCATTATAGTCGGATGTAGGATCCGAGATCGCTGGCGCACAGTACCACCCTCTCTTCGCCTCTCTCTCTTCGGACGCTGCATCGGCGCCCTTGGCAATCGTCGCATCTGGTCACGTAACTTCGGACTCGGGCACTGGCCTTGTACACTGCGCTCCCGCTCATGGCGCAGAAGACTACCACGTGTTCCGCTCGCAAAACCTCCTTTCCTCGGCTTCCGGCATCGTCTGTCACGTCGGCGAAGGTGGCCTGTTCACAAACGAGGTGGCGAATGTCGTTGGGAAGGAGGCTGCGAAGACCTTGGTTGGGCAGCTCGTCCTCGACGAAGGATCGCGGTCGATAGTCGGCTTTCTGAAAGACATGGGCCGACTTCTCAAGATCGAGAGGTTTAAGCACCGCTATCCTTACGACTGGAAGACAGACAAGCCTATCATAGTCACGTACGTTGGAGCCTTGATCTCCCGCAGAATGATGATCACAGAACCCGAACAGAGCAACTTCACAATGGTTCGCCAACCTGGACGGTATCAAGGAAGATGCCGTCAAGGCCCTGGAAAACGTGGCATTCTATCCGCAGATCTGTATGTTATGGGTCCCAAGCCATCCAACTGTCAGTTGACCTGCCACCTTCAGCCCGAAACCGCCTGGAGTCGTTCATCAAGTCTCGCTCTGAATGGTGTATCTCAAGGCAGCGTGTCTGGGGCGTTCCGATCCCCTCCCTGTACCATGTCCCGACAGACAAGGCCTACCTCAATACCCACACCCTGGACTACATCCTATCTATCCTAGACAAGAAGGGCGTTGCTCGCTGGTGGGAAGGTCCTGTCGAGGAGTTCATCCCACCGTCTCTCCGAGAACAGGATGCTGACCCAAGCAACTGGCGCAAGGGCATGGATACCATGGACGTCTGGTTTGACAGCGGCTCGTCGTGGTCTCTCCTTCCAACTCGGCCAGATGGACAGCCAAGAGCCGATATCTGTCTCGAGGGCTCAGACCAGCACCGCGGGTGGTTCCAAAGTCAGCTCCTCACCGCCGTTGGCACAGCCGAGCCTGGCGAAACGGCGCAGGCGCCGTACGGCGCACTCCTAACTCATGGTATGGTCCTTGACTCGACTGGGAAGAAGATGAGCAAGTCGCTGGGGAACATCGTCAGTCCGATGACCATCGTGAAAGGCGGGGCGGTGGGTATATGCGCTCTTCTCTGTTCGTCGTATTGATGGCGCTCGTAGGACAAGAAAAAGCAACCTGCCTACGGCGCAGACACACTCCGCCTGTGGGTCGCTACGGTGGAGTACTGGCGTGACATGCCACTTGGCCCGAAGATTCTTGATCAAGCATCCGAGTCACTGCGCAAGATCCGTAACTCAGCTCGCTTTATCCTCGGGAACGTCGGTAGCTCTGGGACGCGGCAGCTGGATGCTGTCCCGAGGGAACAGCTCGGCCTCGTGAGTGCAGAATAACTCAGAACGCTCGGGTTTCTGAACGGGCAGGCATAGATCGACCGTTATGTCATGCATGAGCTGTATGAGCTCGAGCAGACTGTGCTAAATGCATATAGCCAATACAACTTCCCTAAAGGTGCGTGTTGTCACACGGGGTGGTATTCGTGATCGTACCGAAGTTGCTCTCCAGCCATCTCCGCCCTCACCAACTTCACGAACATTACTCTTTCATCGCTCTACTTTGACATCACCAAAGACAACCTATATGCGAACGATCTGGCTAGCCTCGAGCGCAGGTCGACTGTGACCGTGTTGGGCCATGTACGCTACTGTACCTGTGGCGTTAAAACCCGTGATTGACTGTTTCCAGGTGCTGGATACATTGGTTCACATAATGGCCCCGGTTCTTCCTCACCTCGCGGAGGAAATACACTCTGCACAGAGTCACCAGACAATTGCCGAGAAATCTCAGGGCACGTCTGTATTCCACAAACCATGGACCCCGTTGGTATGATCTTTCCGTTCCTTGTTGAACCCTTGCTGACCTGGCACTAGTCACAAGCGTGGAGAGACCCGCTTGGTGAACAAGAGATGGCCCACTTACTTCGTCTCAGGAGTACCGTCCTTGGTTTGTTGGAGCAGGCTCGCGGAAAGAAGTACGTTCGTCTGCACCTCCACCTCAGCGTCTGATTCTGACGTACGTTCCAGGGAACTAAGCAGCTCTACGGAGGCCGAAGTTGATATCGTACTCCTAGGTGGCAGCGGGGACTTCTCCGCGCTCCTCACGCGAGAAGGTATCTTCAGACGCGTGATTGAATTCTCATTAATGCTTACGAATGTCTGGTTTCAGAGTCCTTCTTGAAGACGCTGTTCATCGTTTCCGATGTATCCGTGACAGACAAGGGCTCTCTGGGTACATCATCGCCTGCGTGGTTGTATGCAGATTCGCTGGAATTGCCAGGTAAGACAAGCGCGTCTCGGGACCCGTCTGCACGCGAGGGGCTGATATTCATTTTGAAGGCTCGCAAGAATCTGTTGGTGTGCGCGTCCGACCCGCCACGCTGGCGAAGTGCCCGAGGTGTTGGACTTACACTCGGCCCCACAACGACGCCTTGTGCGGAAGGTGCACAGACGTCGTGTCCCCTGAAAGTTAGAATACCATATGTACTTTATAATCACGATACACCCCACCCATTAGACATAATACCAGTACTACTCAAAACAATGGAGTGATGCAGCCGCAAGCCAGACCCATCGCCAAACACGCGCGGGGTCCCTGATCATGAGCGCCTCGGCTGGTCAATTAAGCGGCGTACGTTCCGCGACGTCGTCGAAGACCTAGTCACCACCTCTGCCACTGCGTGTCACCGCATGCGCATAGCCCTGCAGGGAGCGAGCCAGCGTTCGACGGCGCGACTGGGCGTGCATCTCCATCGGCGGCTGGCCCATCTGATAACACCCAAACGCGTCGAGTCACGCCCGTTTTTTGCTCGCCCGCATTTATCCACGCCCTCGTTCCCCTTCTCTTCCCTCTCCCTCTCGTTCGCTTCCAGATCCATGTCCGCACTCGACGCTGCAACAAAAGCCCTCGCCGCACTCTCCATCACCGCTCCCGAGCCCGTCCAGCACGCGTCCGCGTCGTCCCCCGCGGAGTGGAAGGACGCGCTCCAGGCGGCCCCCGCTGCCCCCAAGGACTTCGAGCTGCTCAAGGTTCTCGTCTTCAAGCCGAAGACCGCCAAGGCCGCCACGCCCGTCCCCGTCGTCGTCGTCGCGCGCGATGCGACCGAGACGAGCTCTGCCGCGCTTGGCAAGAAGCTCAATCTCAAGGAGCTGCGTCTTGCCTCAGAGGACCTGCTCTCTGAGTTCTTCTCTCTCGACAAAAACTCTCGTACGCACATCAATATCCCGCGTCTCATACATATCTAAAGGCGTGGCACAGTGAGCCCTCTCGCCCTCAGCGCAACGACGTTCCCCAAGGTCGTCACTGTCGTCGATGCCTCCCTGGCATCTACCCCCATCCCACTTGCCGCCCGCGCCCTCTCCTCGAGCCAGACTGTCTTCCTTTCTGGCACGGATGTCCTCGCGTACCTGCGCGGCCTGGAGACGACGGATGTCAAGCTCCACGAGGTTGACTTCGTCGCGCTGAAGAGCGAGGCGGCGGATGGGGCCTCTGCCCAGGCCAAGCCCGCAGAGAAGAAAGAGAAGAAGCTTGAGAAGGAAGATGCGAAGATCGAGGGTGCTGTTCAGATCGCCATCGGCGTGAAGAAAGAGGTCGACTTCGCAGCCTGGTATACCAATGTGAGTATGTGCGCCAATCTCACCATCCCCCATTCCCTGATCCTCGGTCGAAGGTCTTGATTAAGGCAGACATGCTTGATTATTACAGCGTCAGCGGTTGCTACATCCTCAAACCGTGGTCGTACAGCATCTGGGAGATCATCCAAGGTAGCGTTTTCGACCTAAATGCTTACAGTTGCGCTGATTCGACTGGCACACGAAGAATGGTTCAACGCAAAAATCAAGGAGATGGGCGTCGAGAATGCGTATTTCCCTATGTTCGTATCCCAAAAAGTGCTCGAGCGGGAGAAAGATCACATCGAGGGCTTCTCCCCTGAGGTCGCCTGGGTCACACGAGCGTGCGTTCGTCACTCCCATCCGATGCCTGCCCTTCTGCTCACGGTCTTCGTGTAGAGGCCAGTCCGACCTTGAAGAACCCATTGCTATCCGTCCTACGTCCGAAACTGCCATGTACCCATGTGAACTTCTCAACACGCAGAGCTTTCCAGTGCGATGTGCTGATCATGTAGCTAGACTATGCAAAGTGGATCAAGAGCCACCGTGACCTTCCTCTGAAGCTCAACCAGTGGAACAGCGTTGTTCGATGGGAATTTAAGAACCCTCGTACGTACCTCCTTGAACGATGTCTGTTTTGTCGCTCACGACCACCTCAGAGCCTTTCCTCCGGACCCGCGAGTTCTTGTGGCAAGAAGGGCACACTGCCCATCTCACCAAGCCCGAGGCCGACAAGGAAGTGCTTGAGATTCTCGATCTCTACCGCCGCGTCTTCGAAGAGCTCCTAGCTGTTCCCGTTATCCCTGGAGTCAAGTCCGAGAAGGAGAAGTTCGCGGGAGGTCTCTACACCACCACCGTTGAGGGCTTCATTCCCACCTCCGGTCGCGGCATCCAGGGCGCTACCTCCCACTGTCTCGGTCAAAACTTCTCAAGGCCCGAGATGTTCAACATCTTCGTCGAGGACCCCAACGACCCTACTGGCCAGGGCAAGACCTACGTCTGGCAAAACTCATGGGGTCTGTCGACGCGGACGATTGGCGTGATGGTCATGGTTCACGGCGACAACCAGGGTCTCGTCCTCCCTCCCCGCGTCGCCAGCGTTCAGGCGGTCATTGTCCCCTGTGGCATCACGGCGAAGACCACGGAGGAACAGCGCTTGAAGATCAGTGCCAAGTGCGAGGAGCTCGTCACGACGCTCAGGAAGGTCGGCGTCCGTGCTCGCGCCGACCTGCGAGAGGGATATACCCCTGGCTACAAGTTCAACGACTGGGAGCAAAAGGGTGTCCCTCTTCGCCTCGAGATTGGTCCCCAGGACCTCGCAAAAAGCCAGACGCTTGGAGTTCGTCGCGATACGGGAGTGAAGGCTCCGATCCCTCTGGCAGGCATCGAGACTGCAGTCCCCGCACTGTTGGAGACGATCCAGAGCGAGATGTTCTCCCGGGCGAAGGAAACGTACTGGTCCCGCATCAAGCAGGTCACCGAGTGGGAGAAGGTCGTCCCGACGCTGGACGATAAGTGCGTAGTGGTCCTTCCGTGGTGCGAGGTCGAGTCGTGCGAAGACGACATCAAGGAGCGCAGCGGCAGAGCGTGAGTCGCCCATCTTCTCGGATCGCAGCGCCAGTTGCTAATCCAGAACCCAGTGCTGAGCCTCAAGATGAGCGGGCCCCTTCCGCGGGTGCAAAGTCTCTCGCTATTCCGTTCGAGCAGAGCCATTGGGACCCCATCGTCCCTGGTAAGACGAAGTGCCCTGCCTGCGGCCGCGACGCAAAACGCTGGACGCTCTTCGGAAGGTCGTATTAGAGCACTCTCGATAGCATGGATGTGTAGCAGCTAGACGCGTGTGTAATGATATTATCCCTGGGTTGCGTGTCGAAGCTGTCCGTTTTCGCTCGAGACTGGCCGTGAGCTGCGCCCTGCTGCGTCGCGTACCTTCGAGCGTCTCCCACGCCGCCTCGCGTCGTCTGCTCTCCTACTCCCATCTCACAGCATCTCACACAAACTATCCCCCACCCTCATATCTATCACAAATGTCAGAAAATTACTGGAGCGATGATTGCTCCGAGGTCGGGAGCACGTACAGCGGCCACTTCGACCCCGATCTCATCATCGCGGCCGACCCAGTCCAGGTGTCACCGTCAGTAACGGACAACTCGACCTCATCATCGGAGCCATCAGCCATCCCTGCAAAGCGCAAGGCTCCTGACTCTCCCATTTCCGGCGAGGATCCTCACTACAAAAAGCAAGCGCTCGACCTGGCTGACTCGTTGGCGGCCTCACTCGGGACCGAGCCGTCGACATCCGCTTCGGGCTCAGGCTCCTCCAACAGCCCATCATCAGGAATCGTGACTAATGCCTATGTGATCGTGCGTCTTTCCTGCTTTTGGTACGCTGATGATGCTCACACACGATAGGCACACAACGCGAGTGTCCAGGGTGCGATGGACGCCCGTGGCCTCCCATGGGGCGTGCAATTCGAGATTGCCCGCCTCGTATCTCTCGATGTCTGCAAGTGGCACCATGTCGAGCCCTCTAAGCTGGATCTCCTGAGGACGCACGGCCTCTCTCCCGAAGGCATCGTACTACACACGAAGATCGGACCGCACGTCGAGGACGTCTTTCGACGGAAGCACATCAACTTCGGCAGCAGGCAAACATCCGAGGAATCGGAGGCCACAGTGCGTCGTCCCGGTCGCGTTTCGTGCCGGCGCGCTACGGTCTTCTGATCAGTATCTCCCAGTCACCGTGGGAGGAGCTTGACATGGAGGATGCCGCATTCCGCAACCACGGGCCCCTCGCGTGTCTAGGTTTCACCCCCGAGCTGGGGTCCTGGTACGGCGGCAAGGTAGAATTTGCCGTTAGACTCGGTGTCGGCAAGGATGGTGCACTCGGGCTTACCTTGGAGCGTCCCAACCTCGGTCCTTCATCTCGGTTCACTCGACGATATGGGTCTGCCTGGCTACTGCACCTCCGGATCTCTAAGGAAGCCTTTGGTAAGCCAGGGTATCAGAATCGACTCGAAGCGTTTCTCCTCCGCCCTTTTGTCTTGAACGGCCAAGTCTTTCGCTTTTTCTATGCCAACAAGGAGCATAGTGCGTACCTGATGGCTACAGGTGAAGCGTACTACGGCGATGATGGGAACTGGACTACCATGCCACATGTCCATGCCGATCGACCATCATTGCTAGAGTTCCTTGCCATCCACAATAACCTCGAAGCTAATAGCAACCAGGTATCGCCGCACACGCTCTCACTCATGTTTGTGAGGCTTATTGGTTACTTTCCAGACGATGGCCAAGTGGGTAGCAAGATTGGCTCTTGGATTATCGAATTCAGTTCCTGGGCTCAAATTGGAGCCCGGTCAGATAAAAAAAGAGAATGATATCAGTAGGTAACATCTGGTTCAAAGCTTACTATTTTGCCTTAACACTCTGCCACAGTCTCAGCAGCCTGGCTCCACAACACAGCCAAGCCCCCTAGTGAGATGGATATGACAGATGGTTGTGGCTTGATCAACCTTCAAGCCCTTCATAGCATTCATGAGCACCTTGCCTTTTGGAAGGATGTTCCAGTGGCTATCCAGTGTCGAGTAGCAGGTGCAAAAGTATGTCAAATAGCCTCTTTTGCTGCATATATACTTATAAGCTTATAGGGCCTTCTCCTTCAACACCCTCAGAGGGAGCAAAATCAGTGGACACATCCTTGTGTCTGGCTGAGACCATCTCAAACTAAAATCAAGTATCCTCAAGATGAATTTCAAGATCCATCTCAGCTGATTGTGGATGTCCTTAGAGCTTCTCACATGCAGAGCTCTATTTCCATCTCTAAGGAGATGGTTATCAACCTTGCTGAGAATGGAGTAACTCATGCTTCATTTTCTCAACTATATCAGGCATCTCTTGAAGCAGCCATCACACCACTACTTGACTGGGATGGCACAGATGCAATGCTAAAGCTGTGGGCTGCTGTGTGTAAAGAAGGGGGTGTTCTAGCAGCACGTCAAGCACGCTCTGCAAGTGGAACAGCTAGGGCAAGGGGCTTGCGATCATATGACCAAGATGATGATAGTGATGATAGTGATGGAGATGAAGACTCACATGACTTAGGCCACTCCCTCCCTTCTACTGCTTGGTGGGCTGATGAGATTAGTGGCTGTCCATCATCACTGGAGGAGACAGTCATGACCTTACTGGATTCAAACTTTCACCCAATGTCTAACACTATCCTTGCTGAGAGGCTTAAGATTGTCATCAAGAAGGCTGTTAAATCACACATCTCCAAGTATAGGATTCTTATTCCTATGTCTTGCTCTGCATTTATTGTGCCAGGTATTTCCTTACTTGTCTTTTTTGCTTGATATTAATATATGAGTTAAGATCCATTGGGTGTTCTTGAAGAAGGAGAGATTCATGTCAAGTGTGCAGAACGCTCACTATTAAGGCCAAATAGTACAAGATCAGATAGGGTTATTGGAGATGTCTTAGTATGTTATCTACTAACTTTACACTTTTTTTCTCTTTTTAAATTATCTATAGGTCTCTCGCAACCCTTGCAAGCTCCCTACTGATATTCAAAAGGTACCTTAAATGCATACTTTTACTATATACTAATACTATATATGGCTTTCTAGGTCAAAGCAGTCTTTAAGCCAGAGCTTGATGACTACATCAATGTCATTGTCTTTTCTGTCAAAGGTTCAAGGAGTCTTGCTAGCATGCTTGGAACTGGTAAGCAAGTAAAGCTATTATAAGGGTGTCAGTTTACTTATCCTATATTAAGGTGACTATGATGGTGATAGGGTAGATTGCATCTGGCAGCCCTCAATAGTTCAAGACTTCAGCAATGCCCACCCCAAATATGCAGATCCACCCTCTGATCTAGATTCCTACTTCCAGATCAAGAATGAGACTGTAAAGGACTTCCTTCATCGAGTCCCTTCAACAGCAGATGCAGAGTTCCAGATCAAGGAGCTGCAACATATCCTATTAGCACCATTGCAAGACTCTTTCACTGTTGGATACTACTCCAACATGCATGATAATGCTGTCTATCACCTAGGATATAGTCATCCATCAACAACCCTATTGGCATGGATGTAAGCTGCACTATCACTCACCTTAAATGGCTTTAAGTTGAACACTCCTAGCTTCTGCACAGTCCTGGATGGGGCAAAGACCGGGAAGACTGTTCTGCCAGACCAGTATAACCAGGATCGCAAGAGCAGGTCCTATGGGCTACAGTTTAGCCTCCATTACAAGACCCTAGGGGATAAGCTTGGAGGCAAGGCCCAGGATCAATCCCCACACTCGGGGGATCGTCACTTCGTACAGCGACCGTCTCACCTTCACCCTTTCATCATGGACTTGATGTTACAAGATATCCAGAAGGGACGAGATGCTCAGTACCAACGAATTGACCGGCACTTCAAGAACCTGCCCAAAACCAAGGACATCGACCTCACCAAGCCCTGGGATGATGCGGAGACAGACATCCAGCAGCTCATCGCGAGCCAAGACGAGGATCTACAGCGTTGTGGCCAGAAACTCCGACAGGCCCTGGACGCGATCAAAGCTCATGTCGTTAGCGCACGCGAGGCATATATGACGGAGCTCTCGAAGCAAAACGCGTCGACGTCGAACCGAGGGAAGGTCCAGGCGGCGGCGTTCACGAGCCGCCGCATCGAGTCGCGCCAGGACGTGCTGCGCAAGATGTCGCAGTTCTTCGTCAGCGGCCCGCCGGAGGACGCGACGCGGGTCATCACTGCGTCCGGCGGGAAGGACGCCGTCGCGAGGCTGCGCGCGTCGTTTGCCTACGTCCATGACTACCAGGAGAAACCCGGGGGGAGCAGGTTCCCCTGGACAGTCGCGATGCGCGAGCTCTGCTTGATCAAGACGCGGGCGCGCGGAAACCTGAAGCCGGTGGGGCAGGATTTCTATGTCAAGATGGCGATCAAGCGTGTATGATTTGTGCTTACGTTACGTCGTTGTGTCCTGCGGAATTGTTGTATGTGTTTCTTGTATGTTGTTCTTGGGTTAGGCAGGCAGAGGTGAAGGTGGCGCAGGCTTGCAGACGAAGTTCGGGCAGAGAAGCGAGGAAAGGCATCGTTGCAATCGGCAGTGTGTACTGTACATCAGCGCGGGACTAACTAGCTACTTACGTCGCTGACGCAATCCCACCCGCCCTTGAGGTTCTCCTTCCAGAGCGTGACCTTGCCGTCGCCGCAGCTGACGGCGAGCACGTTCCCCGCGAGGCTCCACGAGACGCGCCAGACGACGTCGGGGAACTTGCCCGGCGTCGCGCCCGCGCCGGGCGCGGCGCTCGCGGACGGGTCGAGCGTCGTCTTGACCCACGGTGCGGTGGGCGTGTCTTTTGTCCACACGAGCACGGTCTTGTCCTGCGCGACGCGCGACGTCAGCCCACCACGCCCGGAACCCAAGAACTGCAGCCAACGGCACGCACCTGCGACGCCGTCGCGATGTACGAGCGCGGCAGGCCGATATTCGGCGCCCACGCAACGTCGCGCACCCAGTCAGCGTGGCCCTCGAGCACGTCCTCCTCGACCCACGCCTGCGTCTCCTCGGAGAAGCTCCAGATCTTGACGATGTTGTCGCAGCCCGCGCTCGCGAAGCGCTTCGCGGGGGCGGGGCGCCCACCCGCGCTCGGCGTGAGCAGCGAGCCTGCCCGCGCGGTGGGGGCCCACGAGACGGCGTTGCACCCGATCGCGTGCGCCTCAAAGACGTCCGCGCCCCACTGGCCGTCGTCTGTGCGGGTGTCAGAGGGAGTATGAGGTGCGCGGACGGGTGGGCGTGCCTACCCTTGAAGGTGAGCACAGAGATTTTGCCGTCCGACGAGGCGCAGGCGAGCATCGCGCCGAGCTCGTGCGGGGCCCACGACACCGAGTTGACTGGCCCACGCACGCATGTCAGCAAGCCGCCATAGAGCAAGAGGCACAACACGCGACGCACCAGAGGCGGTGTGCAGCGAGTGCTCCTTGATCTTCGCCCAGCCCGCACTCGCGGGCTGCTGCTCCTTCCAGATGATGACCTTGCCATCGTACGAGCACGACGCGAGGATGTGGCCGAACTTCGGGTGCGCCCAGGTGACCTGCCACACGGGGCCGGTGTGTCTGTCCGTCGGGGGCTGTGTGAGATGCGTCCGGGGCGGGAGAGAATATCGGTGCGCACCCTTTCAGCGTCTGGCCGGCGCCGCGCTGCGGCTCGCCGTCGACGACGTCGAAGACTTTGACCGTGCGGTCAGAGGAGCACGTCGCAAGGCGCTTGCCGTAGTAGTCCAGCTGGGCATCGTGCTGCAAAGGCTCGTTCAACGCTGGGACGCGCGGGCGATTCGTTCGCGACGCGTACGATCATGTCCTCGTGGGCGGTTTCAATCGGTATTGGGTCCGAGGGCGCCTGAAGGGTAGGGTCAGCGTGCGACACAGCGAGAGGAGGATATGGGCGGGCGTGCCATGGTGTAATGTGTTGCAGTCAACCGTTGCGAGATCTTGTTCAATCGAGACGTTGCAACTTGAGCGACTTGCTCGCGGCAGACGTGTCCTCGAGTTGTCACACATGGTCACAGATGTGACTGGAGGTGACACCACTGCAAATTCGACTTGGTCGATTTACAGCCGAGTCCGTGCATTCATGTTGGAACAAGTTTTATTCAGTTGTTACAGTCTTTATCTAATCTACACCTCATCCTTCCGGTGCGTAGGGATTGCATCTGCGGATAGCCACAAGCAACTATACGCACCAACCTTCCACTAATTGGAGTAACAATCGAAGAACACCGAACATATTATAACTTGACGACTCGACAAGTCCATAGCATGAAAGAGAACATTGATGGGACGACACATTGCATGAGGGGTTGCAAACCGAGCATGAATGCAAATCGGACCATAATAGTTTATTGATTGAGTGTGCGGTATCGCTAGCTGTCAGTGTAGGGTGGGGCGCGGGTAGTAGTGTGATGAAGGCATCGCCGGAACATAGAGCGACAGTGGGAGGGGAGGGACGGGACATCGGATGCAATGCAAAACAGCGTAAGAAGAGTGTGCGGGGGGCGAACAAAGCGTGCATAGATCGGCGGGAAAGCGAGGCTAGGGAGGAGCAGCAGAGCGATCACAGCAACGGGGCACAACAACAGGTAAGATGAACGGCTGGGATGCGAATTGCAGGATAGGAGCGAGGAGCGTGGGGGTGTCATGCATAGCCTACGCGTGACTTGTAGTCGGTAACATGGACGAGAGGGCGCAAAGAACATGTAGATGCGGAAGTACATGCGTGCTGGAGGTGAGATGCAGATTGTCGTGGGTGGAGGAAGATGATACAGTCATTGACGAAGGCAGCGGGCGAAGATTGCGGGCTATATAGACAAATAAAGAGATGCTTCGAGATGGGGGGAGGGGTGGCCGGGAGGTTATGACTGGGCTTGCATTACGCTGACCGCCTCTATCATGTCGATCGCATCGGGGTCGATGCCCGCCGCAATCGCGCGCTCGCGCTGAGCGCGAATGAGCGCCTTGAGCGAGGGCAGCTCCTCAGCGAGGTTGACCTGGGTGTTCTCCGGCCAGCGCTCAAGCGCCCACGCGCGGACATACGTGCTCGCCTACCGACGTGTCAATTCACTGGCGGTGCAGGCACAAGAGACAGCAACACACCTTCATAAACTTCTTCGAGGCATACTTCTTGAAGAACGAGGGGTGCCGGACGGGCTTCAGGACATAGTTAAGCATCAAGTTGACTGTGGGAATCAGCGCGCTCTCAGAGTAGGATGAGTAGTGGGCCAAGTTCGGGGTCTGAATAAGGGCAATGTCAGTTCCACGTCGCGGGAGCACGCGACGAAGTGACATGCCCAATCCTCCTTGCCCAGCACAAAGCGCGCCAGCCAGATCGATGCGGCAGCCAGCAGTGACGGCGGCGCTGCAATCAGTCTCCACTCGACACACTGAATCTCCAGCAGGTACTTTGCCACTGTGCGCGCCTGGACATTGTACTCGTCCGCCTTGCTGACTCGGCGAAGGAAGTGGATCGGATTCGGGTAACCCATGTTCCACTCGAGCGTCTTGAGGATGTACTTCTCCGCCTGGAGGATCTCCGCCTCGTTGTACGACGAGTCAGCACAGTAGAGGAAGTTCGTTGCCGAGGGCGCGATAACCTCCTCGACCTTGGCGGCCAGGAACATGCAAGTAGTACCGACCAGCTGGAGCTTGGCAAGCGACACCACGCGTGCAGAAAGGAAGCGGTCGATGATGTTCACAGCAAGGTAGAGCGTCTCCGGAAGGAGGCGGAAGCGCGTGTGGACCTGGATCAACCAGTCGGTAAGGATGCCACGCATCTTCCACGCCAAGTCTTTCTGGCTGTCCATATAGTTCGGGTTAGGCAGAGTAGTTTGCTGCAGGAAACGTCCCATCAGCGGAGTCACGTAGCAGAAATTTCACAAACGCACCTCAACGACCTTGAGGTAGTCGAATATCTCAGTGACATATTCGCTCACCATCATGGGGTCGTCCACATCCTCGGCGTCCAGGTCGTCCCACTGGTCACCATCGGGGTCCGCTTCGAGCTCCCGTGCGATGTCGCCTAGATGCCTCTGCAACTCCTGCTCCGCGATATCCCGAATCTGGTCCTCGACCTCGACCTCCTCCTTGACCTCGTCGACGAATGCCTCGGGAAGGTCGGACGACGTTCGCCGCTTCTTGAATACGCGGTGCTCGCCGACCTCAATTTCGTCCTGCTCCTGCACTCGCATCTCGTGCTTCACGGTGCGTGCAGATGCTCGCCGCGGAACGGCGGTTGACGATGGTTTACGAGAGTGACCATTGGCACGAGGCGGCGGGGGGTGGAGATTGGGAGGATCGACCACCATAGCGTCGACGTGGAGTGTCTGAGGCTCCTCCTTGACGTCGGCGAGGACACGACCGGCGGTGCCATTCGAGCGCAGGGTGCGCTTGGGCACGGCCTCGACGACAGACGTAGGAGCGACCACAGTGCGAAGAGCCTGGCGAGACTGAGGCGCGGCGGTTGTGGTGGCTGTCGACTTCTTGATGACCACACCCGCGAACTTGCCCGTGGTAGCGGAGGCAGCCGGCGCCTCCTCCTTAGCCTTGCCTTTGTTGTCCGCAAGCCCACGGACCTTGGGCTTGTTGACGACTACCTCGCCAAAGGCGGAACGCTTGCGCTTGCCCTGTGCGGCAGGATCCTCCTGCTGAGTGTCCTTCGTAAGGGTCTTAGCGCGAGTAGCTGCGGTGGGGGCAGTGAGACGAGTAGGGATGCCAGATTGGGTTACGCCTGAAGATGGGGGTTTCGAGCGAGTGGTAATGCGAGGTCGCGCATTCGCGTTTTCGTCCTTGAGGACGGTGGTGCGTGTTGTCCTTGTTACACGCCTTGTCTGTTGCAGCATACCGACGAGGAGAGTCAGAAACAAGCAGAAAAAACGAGATCAAAAGCATCTGTACGCACAGGTATGTTGGAGGCCATGTGTACGGCAGAATACGGTGCGATGGAGAGGAGGACAGGGTGAGTACGTCGACAAGGACGTGGTTTTGCAACTGAAGCGAGCGCCTGGTCGCCTTCCGGTTTTGGGCTCCGGCCCCATTTCAACCACAGCAAATACGCGCAAACATCAAACGCGTCCGCGTCACATCACGTGCACACCGCGTCGCGGTCCGCGAGCGTCCGCATCCCGGCCTGTCCCGGCCTGTCCCGGCAGGCCCCCCGAAAATCCCCCAATAGGTCGGATCAGAGAATGGGTGATTTCCGGTCATGAGTAGTGGACTTTTTAATTACCATATAAGGAAAATGTGTAGTGGACTTAATCCGACCTCCCCGATTAGGGCAAGGAGTAGTGGACTTTATGATCAAAGCTCAAAAAATCAAATAAATTAGGGAGAAATAGTAAACAAATGCTACATGATGTCCAGCAGGTTTATCCTGCCTTTCAGAACAATTCTGCAGCCGTGGAAGGTATCGAAGGGGGCATGCGGCACGGTTCAGTGGGGGCGGTTGCACACCCGATTAGCACGGTCCCGCACCCTGGTGCCCGTGGCCCTAGTCTCGACTCTTGTCCTCGGACATTCTTGGTGAGGAAGAGAAGGTTAGGGGGAGAGGAGCTTGATAGTTGGGCATCGATTTTGCTGTGTCACGACTGTCTGGTGGAGTTGTAGCATTTGCGGGGGCGAGGGCGTGTGCCGAAATGCACACATATTCAGTGGTGTACTGTGTGCGTGATTGGGCCCTCGGGATGCCATGACGGACTAGAAGCGGTCGGGAGGTATGCCACGGAGATTGAGCGCCAACAGCGCGAGTGTGAGGGGCATGCAGTGCGCACAGTACCAGCGTTACGGTTGAGGAGCTCGACGGGATGGACTGCGCAGCGCGACCTCACCGGGAGTTCGCCGGCACCGGCCGAAGTCGCAATACTGGTTATATTGTTGTGGTTGAGGAGAGTGAATGTGACTTGTTGGTGTAGTGGTAAGTTGTTTAGTAATCACCGTGTGCTATTTGTGGAGAATGTTTTTGCAGGTGCGGGGTTCAATTCTGAGTGCACCCCTTTTTTTAAGAGGCATAGATTCTTTCCACGGAGCCGGTATGACAAAGTAAGCAGTATAGGAGAGTTCCTGATAACACAATGGGGACATCATCCTAAGCTATGAGCGAGGCAGAACTTCGAGTAGTGGACTGTGATCCAACCTCCTCACACGGGGTATCTCTGTAGTGGATAATCTAATCCGACCCCTGCTTACTAAGCACATTTTGTGTAGTGGATTATACCCATATATGGCTACATTTGATCCGACCTTCGACCCTTTTTAGGCAGGTGTGTAGTGGACTTTGATCCGGCAGGTTGGGTGTATTTTCGGGGGGCCTGTCCCGGCCCTGCCACCGGAGACAAAGCAAGTCATCACGATCGCTAACTTCCTCAGTCATCTCAGCTGGTCAGTACCTTGAGTAATCCCCATGGAATAGACAGTCGATGCGGCCGTCTTCGGCGGCTTTAAAATGAAGCACGCGGCGAAGGTTCCCTCTCATCGCGACCACTCTCATGTCGGATAACAGACCTGTCCTCGTTGTGAGTCTCATCCGCCTCCTGGTCCCACAACCAGCGTTGACGTGCCCTAGGTCGGTAGCGGACCGTCTGGTCTTACTGCGGCTCTTACTCTGCGCAAGAATGACATCCCGATACGCGTCATAGAACGCCGCGGTGTTTTCAGCGGGGGCATCAGAGGCACCGCGTACCAGGTCGGTCGTCACATTGAACGCATCGCTCATTACTCATCGGCAGATGCCCAGCCTAGGGTCCAGGAAATCTTCGAGTCTCTAGGTGTCCTTGATGAGATCGAGGCCAACTCAACGCTAGCTCTCCAGATGGCTGTCCACGGCTCGGGCCTGGAGATAGTCTCCACCGTTGAATGGGCAGAGGAAGCCGACCCCAGCCCAGGTGTTCCATACGTAAAGAGCACACTTGCACGAGGTGCACTTGCTTATATGCCGTCCCCGAGATTAGGTCAGGGTCAGAAGTCTGCATCAGTCAACAGTCGAGCAGATCCTGCGTGCCCATCTCGAGAAGCTCGGTGTTCAAGTTGAACTAAATACTGAGATCGTCGGGCTCGAGCAGAGGGAAGATCATGTAATCGCCCGTCTGAAGACCCTGCAAGGCGAATCAGAGGACGGATTTTCCTACGTTGTCGCTGGAGATGGCGCCAAAGGCGAGCCTTAGCAGCTTCGCGCGGCTGTGGGTTATCAGCTAATTTCAATGACAGGGACGGTAAGAAAGATGCTCGGGGTTCCGTTCGTCGGCGAAACCAAGGAGGAAGACACCATGCTGGTGGGAAATGTCGAGGTACCCGACTTTGACCGCAACGTGCGCATTGTTCATGCAGCATCAAGGTCCTCGCTAACACGACCGGCAGTTCTGGCATCGGTGGGGTAACTTTGTAACGAAGTTGTGAGTCCCCTACTCCGCTTCCCTCAGCAGCTGATCAAGTCGACCAATAGCGCGGCTCTCAAGCCGATACCTCCCGCACCTATGTTCCAAATCCAGATCTTAGGCAAACAACTCCCGAGCACCCTGCCCACCGACCTCGAAGGGATCCAGGCTCTGTTCAACGATATAGCCCAGAGTTCTGACATCAAGCTGAACAGCGCTACCTGGGTGTCAGCGTGGCACGCCAATATTCGGATGGCAGACAAGTTCTCAGTTGGTCGCGTGTTCCTCATTGGTGGTTCGCATTTGACTGCCCTTCGACGTTTTACTCTCGTTGACATCCACTTAGACAGTGCTCATTGTCACTCACCCGCCGGCGGTCAAGGCGCGAACAGCGGTATCACAGACGGGGTGCGTTCTGCACAGTCGGGTAGCCCCCTGCTCACATCCTTCCACTCAACAGTTCAACGTGGCCTACAAAATCGCACTAGTCCACAAAGGCATCGCATCGTCTTCCCTCTTGGATTCGTATCAGCTCGAGCGTATGCCTGTCATCGCAGAGATGCTTAAGCTTACGAACAGCCTCCATAACACCACTTGGCCCAAGCTCCCTCCGTCCACACTTGATGCGACTGTGGCTGACACCAACACCAAGGACGATCAGATAGCGCGTCCGCGCCATCTGCTTCAGCTGGGCGTCAACTACCGATGGAGTTCTGTGGTATTCGAGGGACGCGAGCCAGCGTCTGCAGAAGAAGCCCACAGTGACCCGTATGGGGTCGCTGGCTCGAGGTTGCGCGCGGGCGATCGGGCGCCGGACGCGCCTGAGCTCGTGGAGAGCGGGCATGGCGAGAGAGCACGCCTGTTCGAGGTTATCAGGGGCGCAAACATGCATCACGTCCTGGTGTTCTCTGGCCCCAAGGGGGCGGAAGAAGTGCTGGAAGACGTGTCGAAGCTCGGACGGTACACGCGGATCGGCATCGCTTCGATCATTGTGCTTTCCCCCCTCGGCATCGATGGAGGCAACGCAGTGATAGAGGGTGCGCGGCAGTTTGTGGACACGAAGGGCCACGCATACGCTGGGTACGAGGTCGGCGCTGACGAGGGTATGTTCGTTGTGATCCGGCCGGATGGGATGATCGGTGCATTCGCGAAGAGGGTGTCGCAGGTGAACGAGTACTTTGGGCTGTTCCTGGCGTAGGTAACCCTAACCTGGGTGGAGTGATGTAATAAATAACACGTGAAAGAAATACCCCGCAATGAGTTGATATAGCGATGGTCCATTCAGTGAACCATTCATTTCGTCGTTCCCCGTTGCTCGGAAGCTTGCTCGCCCCCGAACACGATGGTGACGAAAAATCCAAAGCTACTCGCTTCCTCCAAGCCTCACGTCCTCATCCTCCTCTCTCTCGTCCTCCTCCTCCGCAGTCGCATCCTCACGGGGCCCAGGGACGTCGTCCACACCCTCAAACAAGTCGGCCGCCGTAAAGACCTCACACCCGCAGAACTCGCCGAGGCATTACAGCAGCTCTATGTTCAGGGCCCAGATGGAAACAAGCAGCTCCTTGTCCCGCTCCGCGACAGGGTCTCCAAAGTGCGTCATCCCCGCCGCCGCCGCATCCCCAATTGCACATACATCCTGATGGCCCGGCCAGGTCCCAATACGTCCCACGCCCGGCGCGCTCTTCAACGCCCACAAACGCCACTTCCCGCCCCTCCTGCCGTCCTCGCAGAATAAGCCAAACGTCGACCGTGCGTTCCTGCGCCAGCTCCTCGCCATCCTCCGCGTCGCCTTCCCCTCCTACCGCTCCACCGAGGTCGGCATTGTCCTCGTGCACAGCATCTTCTTGGTCCTGCGCACCGTTCTCAGCGTGGGGGTTGCCAAGCTCGATGGCAAGATCGTCAAAGCGCTGGTGCGTGCCGCCCTCTCTACCCCGCGCGCGTCGTCGGCACTGACGCCCGCGCCAGGTCAGCGCCGACGGCCGTGGTTTCCTTCGTGGGCTCGGCCTCTGGTTCCTGCTCGCCGTCCCGAGCACGTACACGAATTCGATGATCCGCCACCTCCAGTCGCGCCTCTCGCTGCGCCTGCGCACGCGCCTCACGCGCTACACGCACGATCTGTACCTCTCCTCAGACCCGCACCTGCGTTACTACCGCATCGCGGGGCAGAGCGGCATCGAGGGCGTCGACCAGTACATCACGGCCGACATTGCCAGCTGGGCGGACAGCCTCTCCGGCCTATAGTACGCTGCATCCTGTCTTCGTCGTCTGTTGCGTAGCTTACGTGTGCTGTGCAGCGGCAATGTGCTCAAGCCGCTCCTCGACCTCGTGCTATTCACCTCGCAGCTCTCGCGCACGCTCGGCTTCAGGGGCACGGCGGCGCTGTTCGTGAACTACTATGTCACTGCACGGATACTGCGTGCCGTCACGCCGGCCTTTGGCAGGCTCGCGGTCGTCGAGGCGCGTTTGGAGGGCGAGTATCGCGCGGGTGTGGGTCGCGTGGGCCGTGAGGCGGAGGAAGTCGCGTAAGGATCTGCGCGCAGCTGCTATATGCGCCCCAGCCCCGCTCACACTGCACCAGGTTCTACGATGGCGGCCATCGCGAGCGCGAGATCCTCTGGAGGGCGTATCTGCGCCTCATCAAGCACGTAAACTCGATCTTCAAGGTGCGCCTCGCTGTGGGCGTACGTGGCGCCATCGACTGACCTCACGCGATCGGCTAGATCCGGATTGCGTACGAGTGGACAGAGGATTATGTCATCAAATACCTTTGGTCTGCCGCGGGCTACTGCCTCATTTCCATCCCCGTCCTCTTCACCCGCCGCCATTCGGTCGGTGTGCAAGCGGGTCCGCAGGCCATTTTGACCGAGTCGAACGATGCCGTGGCCAACCGCACCGAGAGTGAGTGTATCTGCTGTTCCGATACTAGTGCAAGCTTTGACATGCGTATATTGCAGACTACATCTCTTCGCGCCGCCTACTGCTCTCCCTCGCCGATGCCGGCGGGCGGCTGATGTACGCCTACAAAGACTTCCTCGAGCTCGCAGGTCTCACCACGCGCCTGTACTCCCTCCTCTCCGCGCTGCACAACCTGCCTCCCCTCCCCTCGTCCCCGCCCGCCGCCGCGGACCCGCGTATCGCGCTCGACAACGTCGACGTGGCAATCCCCGCGACGGGCACGGAGGAGGCGCCGCTCGTGCGCGCACTGAGCCTCTCGCTTGGTCCCGGCCAGCACCTCATGATTACGGGCTTGAACGGCGTCGGCAAAACGGCCGTCGCGCGCGTGCTCGCGGGGCTGTGGGCGCCCGGGAACGAGGGCGTCGGGAAGGTGTACCGCCCGGCACGCGGCGAGGTGTTCGTTGTGCCGCAGCGCGCGTACATGGTGACCGGCTCGCTGCTCGACCAGTGCGTGTCTCGTGCATGCTGGTGCGATTTGTTGGCTGATGCATATGGACAGGATCATATACCCGCATTCATACCCGCAGTTCGTGCAGTCTGGTCGGACGGAGGAGGAGCTGATGCAGATACTCGAGGCTGTGCACTTGGCGTACCTACCTGCGCGCGAGGGCGGGTGGACGACGAGGAAAGAGTGGCGGGACGTGCTGAGCGGTGGTGAGAAGCAGCGGGTGCGTTGTCTCATTTTCGAACGGCGAAGTTTGTGCTTGATGTTTTGCGCTGCAGATGGCCATGGCGCGTGTGTTCTACCACAAGCCAAAGTTCGCCATTCTCGATGGTGTGTTGCAGTTTCCATCCCCTGCGACCGAACTCACGCGGTGGCACTGTAGAGTGCACGAGCGCGGTCTCGAGCGATGTCGAGGGCCAGATGTACGAGCACGCCAAGTCTATCGGCATCACCCTCATCACCATCTCTCTCCGGTGCGCTAGCCACCTTTTCTTTCTACCATTGACATTATCTGACTCTGACGATCTCGTAGTCCCTCGCTGGCTAAATACCACACGCAACTGCTCACGCTTTCGGGGGATGGCACGGGAAGCTGGACGCTCGCCAAGATCGGCACGGCTGAGGCGCGGATGGGGATCGACCGCGAAATTGCGCTACTGCAGGAGAAGCTGAAGGAGGTCGAGGGGTGGGAGGCGCGCGTGAAGGAGCTGGGGGTGCTACTGGGCCCGCAGGGCGCTGACTCGGCAGAGAGCACTGCGTAGCGTAGCGGTAGCTGGTAGCTGTCCCGATTCCACATGTACTTATCATCGCTTTTGCTGTTGTCGCCATGTTGTCGCAGGTTGTCGATTGTCCTTCACACAGTACGCGAGCGTGACGTCATCATCAAGAACGTGCGCGGGCATCCGGACCGACCCAGCCCGCGCACTTTCTCTCCGCGACTTGACCGTCGCAGTCCGAGCGAGTTACTCGTAGCAGATGTCGACGAGCGGGAGCGCAACAGGCCACCAGCGCGCAACAGACGACGCCGCCAAACCGCGCGGCGCCAACCGCTCCACCAAGGTCGCGGGCAAGCTCAAGGTCCTCCCGGAGCAGCCCGAGCCCGCACCCGTCCCCACCAAGCGCGCCCTCCTCGCCCCCGCTACACCCGGCGACAGCGACGAGGACGATGAGGACGAGGATACCACGGACAATGTCGAGGTGCGTGTCGGCGCGGCTGGTGCAGATCCATCGTCGGGCTGACGCGTGGCGGCGCAGGCGTACGACCAGATCGCGCGCATGCCTGCGGGCACAGCACGCCGCGACGCGCTGCGGCTCACCAAGAAGAAGGCCAAGTCGCTCCCGCGCGTGACGGCGTACGCGACTGCCGAGTGCGTACCCCCTCCGCTCCGCTCCACTCTACACCGACGCCTCTCACCACGTGCGCACGCAGGTCGTACCGCTTCGACGACCTGATGCGCTTCTTCCACGCGCGTCGCGCGGCGTACCGCACGGACCCGCGCCAGATCGAGGACGTGATATACACGCCGTACACGTACGACGGCGTGCCGGGCGCGAAGAGCAGCGGCGCGCCGAGCGACGGCGAGGCGGGTGGTGCTGCCGCGCCGGTCTTGGCGGCCACAGGCGACCTGCTCGGCGTGCCCGAGCTCGCGGAGGGCGCCACGGAAGGAGACGGCGCGGCGGGGAAGCGCAAGGGCGGCAGCAGCAGCAAGTGGGACGCGGGCGCGCCGGGCGAGGCGGAGGTGTTCCTGTTCGAGTACGGCACGGTCGTCATCTGGGGCATGAGCGAGCAGCAGGAGAAGCGGTTCTTGTCGTCGCTGTGCGTTGCGCGCGTCTGCCCGCTTGTGCGGTGTTTGCTGATTGTCTCTGGCTTGCCTGGTGCGCAGGAAACGCTTCGAGGTGGACAAGCTCGGTGCGTGCTGCCGCTGGACGCATGTATGTGCGTGCAGGCGCTAAGGTGTTCAACGGTGTAGCGCCGGAGGACGTCGAGATGGAGGACCTGAACTATTACTATGCGAACTACAGCAGGATCTACAACGACGTCATCACGCTGCGCAAGGGATCGAGTTACATGTGCGCACTTCCCCTTCGCCGTCGCCTCGTGCTTGGGCGCATACTCACGCTGCGCTGTGCATTTTCAGGACGAAACTGTCGTTGTCACACGCACTCGCGCAGTCGGTCAAGATATCTCTGGTCCGTGCTGCTGCGCCTGCCGTCTTGAACCTTCTTGCTCATGCGTGGTCTCGCAGTTTGAGGAGCTGATCTCCGCGACTATAGAAGAAACGAAAGAATATCCCGAGATTATTAGCGAGACGGGGAAAATTGGCCTCCCTCACGGAGGTAGGTCGTTGTGCCGCTGCGGCTTCGCTCTTCCAACCCCCCTTGCAGAGATCATGCGAAAGATGGGCGAGGTGTTCTTGTTGCGAGCTAACATCGCGTCGGTCGGGTCCGTCTTGGATTCGCCAGAGGTATTCTGGGTATGTACATGTCTGCGTTCTCAGCACACATACCAATAACGGATCCGTTTTAGACATACCCGGATCTACAACCTCTCTACGACGCAGCTAGAAGCTACCTCGAGATCCCCCAGCGTATCAACTTGCTGAACACTCGCGTGGAGGTGCTGCAGGACATGCTGCAGCTCTTAAAAGAGTCGGTCTCCAGCCGCCACTCGGAGCGCCTCGAGCAAATTGTCATCGCGCTCATCGCGATCGAAATAAGTACGTGCCCTCCTACCTCTCGCCTGCCTGCCGCTTCGTGCTTAGCTCCGCGTAACGCCGCTGCGCGCTGTCAGTTCTCGGGATCATCACCATCCTCGTCGACCTCTTTGCATGACGAGACGCATACCCCCGATTGGACAGTCTGCCTGCGCATCTATTCCTCTTCTTTCTCTGCCATTCGCACGCCCATCTTGTACTCTAATGCACACGTCCGGGACTCTGCTCATGCGGGTATATCTCGTCCTGATATTATACACGATCTGTCATCACGCAGCTAGCCTGCCAGCCGCCCCGGCCCTGTCAACGGCAGGGTGAGTACGCACGCGGGTGCGCGGCGCGCCGTCCCGCAGCGTTCAGCGCGCGCTCCCACCCGTGCGCGTACGCTCCCTCTTCTCTCGCCTCTCCGCCTTTTCGCCCTTCTCCGACCCTGCAGCCTTCTCCTTCGTAACGCGGAAGCACAGAAACTCGATCCCGGTCCGCCGGCGAGTTTCGCCGAGGGTGCGCTTCACGCCGTCAAGGTTGCTCTGCAGGTTCTCGTCACCGGGACGACGCGCATACGCTTGAGAGATCTTCGTGTACAGGTCAGACAGCATCTTCGCCGTCGCGGACGTGATGTAACGTGAGAGCGTCTGGTGCATGAATTCGATCTCGAGCGTTGCCTGTCAGGTGTGTCGCGCACGTGGTCAGTACGCGGGGATCGGTGGGAGCTCGCGCGCAGGCGGGCCGAGGGCAGATAGAGGGAACCCACGCGGAGCATGCCCCCCATCCCGAAGCGCTTGACCTGCTTGAAGCACCGGAGCGCCTCCTCTGCGAGGTTCTCGACGAGCGCGTTGAGCGTCCGGTCGAGCAGCGGCGGGGCTACATCGCTGACTTGCGCGTGCACGCCGACGAGGTACATCAATGTCTCAAACATGTAGGGCCGGATCTCTGCCATAACGGACGGCATAACAGCCCCGCGTCAGCGCGACGGCATCTTCGGGGGGTCGGATGGGCTCACCCGTGGGCTGCGGCGTTTCGTACCAGTCCATGTCCGGGTCAAGGATCCCGCTGCGCAGCTTGCTCGTCGCGATCGCCGCCTTGGGCTTGACGAAGTTCTCGAAGAGTGTCTGATCGAGTTGCTGTACGACAGTCATCAGGGTCTACTCAATGATCAGGTGGCATTCGGAGATAGGTGCGGGAACGTTCCCACCGCGCGGTCGGTGTCGATCGTGATGTTGAACGCGCTCTCGAGCTGAGTGATCATGCTCGGAATGAGGCCGCGTTTGATGTGCCCAAAGTTTGAAATAACGACGAGTGCGCGTGTGTCCTGTGTAAACGCGGATTTGTGTGAGCAGTCAGGAGCAGAGCTGGCAGGCGGACGTAGCGCACCGCATCCGATGTATCGAGGGCATCTAACGGATGCAGCCTGCTACGCGCGCCAACGGCAACAGTGCCGATGGAGGGGGCTTGCTCGGATGCAGCGGGCGGACCCTCTGCTGCTAAGTGAACTAGCCCATCCAGGAACGCATACACGGCGTCCAGGAACGCCCTGGTGATTTTGATCACAAATTCGTTGGGGACTGGGTGTTTGTTGCGAGACGAAGACGAAGACTCCCCGCCAGCAAACTTGAAAGCCCAGGTCGTGACCTGTCTCTGGAAGAACTGAATGTCGGCCAGGTACTCTGTTGTGTATGGTTCGGAAGGGGACGACATCCAGGTCTCCAGATAATAGAATGCGTTCGCGTCTGCATTGAGATCAGCGGAGAGGTAAGCCGGTAAGGGGAGACACGGACCCCTGATCCATGCCTGCACTAGTACGTCCTCGAATCCCCATCTTGCACTCTCGAGTAGTCCTTTCAAACTAGAGCTCATTTCGCTTGATATCTCCAAGGAGTTGATCTCGTTGACATTCTCCTGAATCTCACTTAGGATTTTCATGAGATAGTGAGCTGTCGTAAGAGAGTTCGATACAGTTGGCAAGAGTGGCGAGAGGGCCCCTTCCGTCATTGACGGCGTCATAACAGCCATGTCCGAAAACACAAAGAACTCAGAGAGGAGCGACACGTAGAGCTTGACCACTTCGAGTGCCATTGTCCGAACCTGGGACGGACTTCGCCGTGAGTTCGAGGTGGTGCCATTCTATGCAACGTGGCTAGGATCTCAGTGATTCCCCCCAGCAGATTACAGACAATACTGACCTTCTTGTACTTTCCATCGAGGAACCCTTTGGCGACCTTCCAGAAATTGGGAAGAGCAGACATCATGACTTCTGATACGTTCTTCACCAGGTCGAAAACGAGTTTCCAAACCTCATGACCACCGGATTGGGCTGGACAGAAGCGAGTGAAAATTGGCAAGCGGAACTATCACAGAGATTACACACGTATGACTTGGTCCTGTTTGCCTGCCCTCAATGCGGCGATGCATGCTTGGAGTTGACTGGCGAGGGGCGGCTTGAGAGACTCCGGTGCGTCGGGCGACTGCTTGAGCGCATCGTGCTTGCCTGCCCACCCAATTCAGTGATTGACCGCGACTACGCTCGTAAGGGCACACTTTGCACAACATCCACAGCCGCCTGGTATGTTTTCTTCATCTGCTCCAGAATAAATTTGTGCTGGGAATCGAAGTATGTCCAAACAGGATCCTCGGGCATATTGAGCTCTAGGAGTATTCTATGACATAGTCAGCGTCACCCCAGTGAAGTGCAGATACGATTTACTCACTCGATCGTCTTCTCTTGCTCCTCAACAGGTCGCCCAGGCTCTTGTAACTGACCCAGCAGCAAGGCACGCATCTCGCTCATCGCCTTTTCAACGGTGCCCCATACCTTCTCAAGAATCCGCTTTTGCTGCTGCTCAGCAACGATTGCGCTCTGGCTGTCCTTTGGCGCACTGATCGGCAGTAATTGCCCTGGGCGAGACTCCATCATGAATTTTCCCTTCTTGTAGTCGCGTAAGGCTGCTTCATAACGACCCTGTATTGAGGTTAACTAGGTGAAAGAAACGTAGGAAGGGGACCGCACAGCCTCGACAGCCTCGATCAGCGACGCTGGAAGGTTGAAGAAGAACTTGGATCTTTCAAATACGCCGAGGGTGGTCCTCAGCTTGTGTGCCTTATTCGCGTTCTCTAGCACAGGGAGGAATACCTGGTCCGCCTTCGCGGCAGCCTCTGTGGGGAACGGTTCAGAGGAGAACAACGGCTTGATGACACAACGAACGCTTCAGCTGGTCACGCAAGGGCCTTGAGGCATAGTCGCTCGACTCTGATAGCAACCCCTCACGCATTTCAGCGTGCAGAGCTGCGCATGGTACATGTAAGGCACTACACTCTTGGTGACAAACAAGCTTTCGCACTCACCATCAGTTGACGCCTTTACTGCTACAAACTTGTCGAAATTATCCTCGACCAAAATGCGTATTGCCTCCGAGCGGGAGTCGATGGAACTCCTCAGGTGGGCTATTCCCGCCGCGAGATCTTGATATGTGGCGTTCGGGTGGATCGCGGAAAGGAAAACTTTCGGGTTGAATGATTTGGATGTAATAAGGATTGCGGCGCCTGTTGGTCAGGATACGGATGAGCCGCGTACATTGGAGCGCATGGTCGTGGACGAACGGGATTCCATATCCATGTCCCTCACGCTGTGTCAAAACGCCGTTAGCCCTCGTGCGGTATCGGAAGGGCACATGTACGTACTCGACAAAGGCTCCGAGGCCCAGTGGATCGCCTTCTCCTTCCAAGCTACCGGTGGGACTAACAAGCTGGCCGGCGAGCGAATCCTCATGGTCGACGTCCTCCCACTTCCTGATACAGCGCGCCGTTGAGTGTGCGGCCGGTGTTGAGTGCCCTGAAACTCACGTGGGAGCAAGGGACGATATCCTGTATGCCTTGAGCAAGGAAGCCTCATCGGTGGAAAAATTCAAGCGCCCCATGGCGGGGAGCTTGCGGGGTATATGCGCCTGTATGCGCAGGGAACCCGGTGAAGGAGCAGGAAGGATGACCGGATCGGTGCACAAGCTTCAAGGCTAATGGCGGTGACGGCGGCTGCCGAGCTGTCGGGTCTGGCGGGAGGTCGGGCCGGGAGTGACGGAGGGGTGTTTGGTGGTGTCAGTGGGGAGTCCGCTTCCTGGTCTCCGTCACTTTGTATGGATTCTATGGAACACCGGGGGCAGAGGATATCACCCCCGACGGCTCGCGAGGAAACACCCGAGAACGTGTGGCTGCATCGAGCTGCATGTCGTCGCTCGCCCCGGCATCGCTGGTCCCGCATCGGTGTCAATCTCTCTCCCAGATCTCCCGCCGCCAATTCAACTTGTCGACCCTCCCCCAGATCTCCCAAACGCAGCACAATGATGTTATTCCGGGTGACGTTGCGTCCTGATTTTGTCCCGCTTTTTTTCCACGGCCGCGGAGATCAGGCACGTACTCGTTTCGGGCAGCCCACTGCCGACTCTGTTGGCCCCTGGGAGTCTTTTCTTCTCAACTCTCCTTTTTCCTCTTCATCCGACCCTGATGCATTGCCCTCCTTGTAGTATGTTCGGAGAGCTAGTTTTCGGGGCGCTCAGAATATCCGACTGCTCCCGTGCTATCATGCGGTCTCTGCTCTTTCGAGCAAGAACGCCCCACACGCGATCCTGGCAGTGTCCCGCTGATGTTGAGACACTCACGTACACTCTGGCTGGCTAGGCAATCAACCTATTCTTCCTGGCCGACATCAACTCTCCACCCAGGGTGCGTGGTTTGCAGTTCGCCATTGGTCACAAGCCCGGTGTCAATCCGCCCATCGGTTGCCCGCGGTGATACACCGTCTTCGCGTCTCAAGGAACCCGTGATCCAGGTTGCGAAGACGATGTCCGTGGGGCTCGCGTGTCCGTGATGGATGCCAGGCTGTGGAACCCAGCGGTGCCGTTGGGACGTAAGTGGCTCCGAATTTTCACAACGGATGCCGACCCAACTCCTTAGATGTGCAACAGGTCACCAAATTCGTGAACCGGGACTCTCTAGTGATTGATTCTCGTGGGTAATTCAGACAATCTTGGGCTGTTATGCCCGCGATGACAATCTGATGAGTAGCATAGGCTGCGATGAACCAGCCCGTTGTGCGGGATTCGCCATTGATGTGCGCCTGCAAGCCGTCGACGTCAACGCGGCGGTCCGATGGGTCAGGTTCGCCCTTCTTCTGCCCAAAATCCCGAGTCGCCGTGCGTACTCACCCCGGGCTTGGAGACGACTCTTCCATCGATGTGCGAGGGGCCATGCCGTATCACATTATTGGGCGGTGATTGCGCGCCGCTACTACTGGATGCGTTAGCGATTATCTTTTTATTTTCGATCTGGTGCGATTTACTGAAATCTCCCATCTATAATACCACGATGTGGCGGCGCCTCTGCCTTCCAGTTCATGTGGGTCGCGACAAGGAACACCGCTTTTCCAGGTTATATGCCTTGGAACTCGGCCCAGACCGCCACTCCACAAACCTTGCTTCACGACAAATCATTCGACCACGACACTTCTGGTGCACGTCTGCGAACGCGCCGCAGCTCCGGCCATTCAGATGAACCCCCACCGTTAGGCATCTATATCCGTTGAGCGTTTTAGGGCAATCAGATGACCTTGCAATAATATCGAGTGGATCTGAATCCTATTTGCCCTGTTCGCCAGTGGGCTTACGGAAACGCACAGATGAGCGGTTTGGATCTCAACTCACCGGTCTGGGCTCAACCTCGCTCACCAACCTGTTCAGCGCACCGATTCGGAAAACACGGGGGTTGACGTCCCCTTACGGCCCATTTTCCCTCAATTATTCTCTGGGAATCTTCATGGTAGCCAGTGAGGCCATGTGTGAGGCTCGGGTAGTGGGCAGCCGACTCGAGATAGCCCAAGATCTGCACCCTCGGCTGTCCGCGTCAACTCTAGGATGCTGACCATCTGGACGTACAGGATCTTACTCATATTGCTTCTCCCTAGGAGGTCAACAACACGTTTGATTCCTGTCCCGTGCACGTCGGACCGCGATCAGCTTCGCCGTGATTGGGCGAGGCTTACGCCCATTGCAATACCAGTTCCGGTTTATGGTCCTTGATACCTGTGAGCGGATGCCTAAAGGAGCTGCTCGATATTCCATGTGTGCATAGTGAACATTGCCGTCGCGAGCGATGAACCATACTCCCCGAATCGGAGGAAGTCCATGCATCTCACGTGTGGAAACGGCGATTCATGACAGCAGTCGCGCGGTACGTACTGAAGGGAATCCGCAGACATCATGGGGGTGAAGTTGGGATGTCGGCTTAGTCCTCTCTAAACCCATCTATTCTTGTGCAGTAAGAACTAGACATGTAACACCACATACCTGGTCGAATTTCAAAATGCTACAGTTGCACCTTGGTTCCATTAGGCGTTTCAATGCGCACAGCCCGTGATGAAAGCGGAAAGGTGTCGTAAAGCCAAACCAAGGCTCGGAAGCTTCCCGGTTTGTGTAGTGGAGGGGATCCAGGGAAGGGATCCTGTGGGGAAGAAAGATGAGAAAGCCTGAGCGCGATTCCGAGCCAAGGGGAAGAATGGACGAGGCTTGCTTACATGATCAGGTTCCGGCAAACCCCGAAAAGCGGCATACAGGTCGCGTCGGGTCGAATGAACGCGTGTGACGAGTCCGAACACATTCTCCGTCCCAGCGCATGACTCAGTCCGGGAGGAACAGCACCGTTTCCGAAGAGAAAGACAGTCCTTTCGACAAGGAAGGGTTCCTCTAGTCAGTCTTACTCTTATTTCCGCCGCCTGCCACTCGTTTACGAGAATCTAGCTCAGTTCTCAACCTTCCGGACACGGCTTCCGCAGATGAAGTGAGGGAGAGATACAGGGCCCTGTCTGTCCTATTTCACCCGGACAAGCAACGCGACGAATCTACCAAGGCGACTGCATCAAAACGGTTTCTGGAGATTCAGAAGGCGTATGAAGGTACGTCAGTCTCGCTGGCCCCTCGGATGCAGTTGCTGGACTGAATCTCTCAGTTTTATCTGACCCATTCCTAAGGTAATGAATGCAGTTCTTCACTTCTTCTCCGGCTTCCATATGACGTGTCTGCAGAACGGTCTACGACATCTATGGTGAGGCGTGGTATTTTTCTTCGCTCAACACTTCTAAACCGTGCTTTCGAAAGGATTCGAAGGGACACGTATCCAATGGCCGCCCGAGCTTCATACCAAATCCAAGTCCGAGGTGCGTTGCCTGATTAGTGCTGTTCGTCACATTCACACCGGAGACAGCTGCGGGTGATTTTTAACCGCGTGAAATGGGAGCGCGAAACGGAGAAGCTGGAAGACGCCGTCCGCCCACAAGGTCGTTTGACGATTGGAGTGGATGCAATATCTCTATTCGAAGATCGTGGGCGTGCTCCCATACAAGAAACACTAATTGACTTGCGCGAGCGGCTTCAGGGGGTTCGGGTGGCTTCGTTTACCCTCAGGCATAGCGTCCAAGTAAGCACTGTCTGCGTTCCGTGACAGAACCTCATATGGGTTTCAGAAAGCGATCAATGACAAAACCAAAGTAACTATCGTCAGTCGTATAGCTTCGGGTAGAGCTGGTGCGGGCGCTTTACTCGGGACTGTGAAGCATCAATATTCTCCACGCCTCTCGTTCGAGGTTCGCCGCCGTTTAAGTCAAGGCTGCACTTCACTTAACAACGATACTAGGCAACAACAAGCCTGCTCCGAGGACATTTCGTGTCGTTACGGTCTCGATACCAAAGCAATGAGGGGACCTACGTGGTCCAGACTTCGTTATCCCCTTCCTTCGCGCCCACCTTTCCACCGGTTACCGTAACACATACCCGTCGCCTGTTTAAAGACTCTTTGACACAGGGTGTTCTGAGCTGTCACACGGGTAATCCACCTTACTTCTCAATCAATATCGTCTCTCCCCACAGTTTTGGCTCCCAGGGTGATCTTTCGGACACCGATGGGGAAGGATCGCAGTCGAAACTAGGGTCCTGGACTGGTTTCGGCATGGGTGTGAGGCAGTGGTCCTGTGGAATCAACCTGGCGGGCCTGGGAACAGGCCTGAGAGCAGAGTGGGGTTTGGCGCTTCCAGAATTGGCCGCGCAAGCATCGCTTGCAATACAGCTCTCACTTGCTGGTCTGGGATACGTCCTCACTGGGACGTGGGGAGACGAACGCGCCGGCATCACGACTACGATTGGGTTAAACGCCGCAGGTGTAGAACTCACGTTAAAGTACGTGAATCTGCTTAATTTCCGTATCTTCTGCTGATGGCGACGGGCAGTCTATCGTACCTTGGTCAGCGACTAGTGCTTCCAATTGCTCTCGCAGACCACGAGGATACAAGCCTGGCGTGCATTGCCGCAACCGTGCCTTCTGCTGCGTTTGCTCTGGCATATCAATACATCCTCAAACCTCGCCGGCGCAAGCAGCGAGCAGAGTAAGAATTTCCTCATGATGTTCTGTTCGTCGAGAACACTGAGACGAACGCATCGTCCCAGGTTCTATCGTAAAATGCGTAAAGAGCTTCTCGAGGAAAGGTCGAATATTCACCGCGAGGTGGAAGAGACCACATCACTACTCAGAGAGACGGCCCGGAAGCATACTCAGGCGGAGAAGAGTAAAGAAGGCACGTCCACGCGATTTGATTGCTCGCATGACGGGATTGAGCGAAACGTTACTGTGAAGGTTTGGTAGTTCTAGAAGCGTCGTACGGCCCAACAGATCCGGATCCCGAGGCAAGAGATCTCGTCGTGGACGTGACGGTCGCGATCCAGGCCCTTGTTCACAAGAGCCAGTTGTATATCCCTGGTCATCGCCCAAAGGTACGCCACGCTTGATTTCGGACTTCTCCTCGGCTCTTCTATTTTCTGATTCTGGCCTCATTTACACCCCGCCGACCTCAGTCGGGTTTACAGGGGTTTTATGATCCTGCGCCGTCTTGCGCCAAGTGGCTACGGATACGTTATACGTTCGGAGGTCGCATGCACTACTGTGAAATCCCTGACTACAGACCGGTCGTGCTTCCTCTGCAAGGTAAGCGAGGCAGTCATGTGTTCAGCATCGAGTATTGTTAACGCACGCTCGTTGTTGGGGCGACGGGAGCGCAGACCACCTAGTTGGGCCTGTTTCGTAGAGGAATGCATGTTATTGTCTTACATACAGGATGACTTTCGCCGCTCATTGTCTTTATCCATTGCACTATCTGGACCCGTGGGATCGGTTCATTCCAGCGCACTGCCATTCACGGACAGGACGACAATTGATAACTTACGAGGGAGGGCTGACCTGCTTTTTTCGGGAAGCGCTTGTCGGTTAAATCTGGTGCATGTGGGCAAAATGGTAATTTGATCGAGCTGCCGGCAAATGAAGGCCTGCGGACGCTCGCGGAACGGAAACTGTGGGTAAAGCCGATGTGAGAGCCGGTGGGTGGAGACGGAAGCAAGTGATCCAAGATTCGGACTAATCAAATGCGTTGATCGCGCAGGAAACCACTAGGAAACCCTGGGACAGGAAAGCCCAGCAAACCCTGGCCGGTCTGAGGTCGCCCCATCGGGAACACGTGCTCCCCGCGCTCCGACTGACTGGCGGCTGGCGCACGCTCTTGGGTGCTGTCAGTGCTGCCATCTCATCGGATCGGCGGCCAGGCTGCCCCTGCCGTAAGGTAACCCGTAAGTAACTCAGTCGACAAAACTCGACAAGCCATTGGAGACTCCGGCGCTCCCTCCAGATTGATGGCAGCCTTTACCCCTTCTGCAGACAGCGCTTGCGGGTCCAAGAACCGGATCGGCCTGAAATTTAATCATGGCTCGATGTGGAAACCCTTATGAAAAGTCAAATATAAGCTTCTTAGGCCGGAACCTTTTTTTGTCCCTGACCTGTCTGCTATATGGTCTGCGCGTCCTCCATCCACCATGCCTCCATTCTAGTCCCTCTCGCCCACATGTCTCCATCCTACCAACAGCAACCGACACTCCAGAACTGCCGCATACGCACAGCCCAAGATGCGCTCCAGGTCTTCCACGCTGTCGCCCGCAATGTCCTCACCTTGCTCACTCGTCGCCTCGACGCCGACGAGCGCAAGGCCATCCGTTCTGGCAATGTCTATATTTGGGAAGATCGTAGCGCATCCACCTCAGACTCGGGCGGGCTGAGCATGGAGCGATGGTATGTTCATCAATTCCCCCGCCTCCATCGGTGTCCTCATCTCCCATTCGACAGGACTGACGGGATGTCATGGGGGCCATCACGGATACGAGAGGTTCGTCAGCCCTGGCTTGGCGCGCCTCCAAGGTTCATGCGTTCTCACATGGCGGTGGCATCGCGCAGGAGTTTTTGTTCTATTACCAAAGAGATCCGGCCCAAGAACGTAATCCCAGCAGTGCCGGGTATGTACCCCCGCTCCCCCTTGTTCCATCGACGCTTTCTAACTTTGTTCCAGGCGTCTGAACTTCCCCTTACACGACAGCGACAAGCTGATCAAGCAGACGTACAGCGTCTATGTGTTCTTGCCCGAGGACCGAGGGCAAGACATTACGCGCAAGTGGCATCTGAGTAAGTGGCCTGCTTAAAACTATCCTATCCCTTCTCAGCGACTGAGTCTCTCCAAGCTGCGTACTTCAACCAGAGGACCGTCGATGAACTTACACCGATCGAGAGTGTGCCGAACGTTGGCCGGGTCCCCGTTCCGGAAGGGCTCTTCAGGAGCGCTCGTGCGACCAAGGGAAAGCGAGATGACCCGAAGCGCAATGCTTCGGGAACGTCTGCGGGGTCGGAGAGTTACACACTCTCATCAGACTCCGGGGCTCTGTACACCATATTTCCCTCTTCGGGAAATGGCCCGCAAACATCACATGTGTACACGCAAGATATCTCTTCGCGAGGGCACTCCACGGCACCACCAGTAGATCTTAGCACACGATCTGTCCCCTCCGGCATTTCTCCTTCATTCCCCCTCCACCGCCACTCCGCCTCCCCACAGGCACTGCCGCAGCCTTACCCAGCCCCCCTCCTGGAACGGTACATACACGAACCTCAAGTGGTCCGAGTGCGCGAGAGGCACCGTCGCTCGTCCCGCTAGAGTATTTGCAGGCGTGCTCGACCACGAGGGACCCCGCAGACGAACGCATGCTGCAGCAACTATCCGCGCCGCGCGCAGTGTCTAATCCTGACTCGAGGCGGTCGTCCATCAGTGTACCAGGAAGCGTAGGTCGCCTCACTCCCTACAGCGGATTTCGGCCATCATAATCGCCCACGGCCCCGTCACGACCCCTTTACAAGTTGACCTGCTGCTTTTGGCGCCGCCCTAGAGGCGCAATCGAAGGTTCTACTTGATGTTGCCAGCCTTATGCCTGAAGGGGATGGCACCTTCCCCCGCTCCCCCCTGTTTCCCCACAGTGGGCCATACCAGTGCGATGAGCACATCAGCTTTCGCTCTCATCGGTGATATTCTCTATTCCGAGAATGCATGAACACCCACGGATTCGTCATACCTGTTCGACCATGTATTGTTAGTTCACATCGAGATTCACTTCGATCTCTTTTGTTTAGACCGCTTTCGACAAAGTACCCCTTGCTCCTGATCGAGCCTGCATCCTACCCCCGCCCCGCTTCCGTCTGAATATCAACGAGTGAATTATATCGCCCTCAGCACACGATGTCTTCTATTCGCCGAGTTGGAACATCCAGAACAGACACAACCTGACGTACGGTGCCTTACCGCGATGTGGAGCCCATGGCGGCAGAAGATTCCCTTAGCATCCTACACCTATACATGGGAATCCGATACGGAGGACCGATGAATTTCAGCAGCACCGACGCACGCACGGGTGTCGATGCTGCCTTCGCCGCCGATAACTCGCTAAGATTGTGCCGGGAAAACAGTGAGGGCGGGAGATTTGTATTCATACGCTTCTGCCGGGACCCCCAATGGCCCCCTCTCGCATACGCTGCCCTGCCCTGCCCGCGGCACAAGAGGCCGGACCAGGGCAGCCGGGCAAGCGGGACGGAACGGTACTGAGCAACGCATCGCGCACGGCGGCCTGGGCGAGGAGCCCAGGCTCGCAGGGCCCCAGCAGGATATGGTCGTGGCAAATCCCGGATTGAAACGATGAGCGATGGATCGCGCGGCGCAGCGCAGCTGTCTTGAATGGTATATCCGAATATGTTGGGAAGGGCCCGGACAGTCTACAGAGAGGGGCGCGACCCGTCGCTGTCGTCTCCAAAGATAGTTTAGAGAACGGTTGTGCGATGAAGTAAAAAGCACTTTGCTTACTGGTTGTGCGGGCCGAAGCGTCTATCATCAGCAAGATGATTTCGAGCTGCCTTCTGGTCATGGCGAAAACGTAACTTTAAAATAAGAATATAGCTTTATGGGGATAGCAGACGTAGTACGGTCGTCGGTTGTAGCATCGCGGGCGTTGGGCCTTAACATGGTTCACCCTTCCACCGACGGCCTGTGGATTCGAAGAGTCGCTCCTTGGGGAAGGGGGGTCGGAAAGCAACGCAACAGCATGTCGGCACCGTGGCATCGGAGGCCTGGCGCTTGCATTTAACCATGCTGGGTCCGTTACGCCAACGAGGTCGTCCAATTGCAGTAGTGCCCTCGCATGGGGAGAGAGAGGCCGGTCATGGCAATACAGTGGCGGCGGGTCGTGGCGAGAGGAGAGAGCCTGGGCCCGTGCTTCGATAAGGAATAGACTCGTCGTCGGGCGCGGTGCTGACTCGCAGCGCGGCGCTGGCCGCACGAGATCTTTGTGAGCAGAGCTGAGCGCGAAACAGAGCGCGAGGGCCCGAGGCCCCAGGAGCGCAATGACTCGGTCTCGCGCAGCGAACTTGTTCTTCTCTACATCCTGTGACATCGGGGACATTGAAGCATCGCTGCAGCCATCCTTTCGGCTTTGTGGTTGGCAGCTTGTTCAGCTCTCGCCGGTTTTCCAAGTGGATGGCGCTTAGGGCTTTCCGGTTTATCCCTGGAAATAGGACATGGCACGGGGGCATTAGTGGGATCAACCGGAGTACGGCGCCTGGCGTCATCGCATTGTGATCGACGTTTGACTTCTGCTAAGTATGTTCGACGTGACAAGCCAGTGCCATGATGCAATGAGCGTAAAGACGTCGTCGGTTTACTGCGCACCCCGCGACAGCGTTGCAAGGCGGAGAGCAAAATGCAGCGAGAGCACGCACGCTAGGACCGTTATAGCGAATGCTGGAAGTGTTCTGCGCAACACCGGGCGCCGTCGAGAATGGGGCACGGCGTGTCTTATGACCAAACGGCCGGCAAGCTCCAGGACAGTCGGACGGCGAGTCTGAAGATCTGGTGAGGCAGAGAGCGCGATTTGGCCAGTTCTCACGGGCTCGCCTTGCACGGCATCCAGCCCGCGCAGACGGACGCGTTATTGGCTCGCCTGCTTGTCCATACAAGGCATAATTGCCCAATGAGTTGGCAAGGGGATGAAAGCTCGCTTACGGCTTTTGCGAGATTAGGCGCGCCTATACAAAACGATTGAATGCGCCAACTGGCCAAGGATCTACTTAGCTTGTCACCAGCAGCCGAGGCTCGCACGCAGATCTGGACGTCGGTAAGATCGCGTCTTCTCGACATGGCGAGTCGCGCCGGACGCACATTGCAAGTGCGCCAGGAATTCTCGAAGCCGGCTCTCTTTTCAGTGAGCATTGTGCTCGCAGTCTTACGGCACGCGATGCCTCCAGTGGCAAATTACGACCTGCGAGCACACTTGCACACTCACGTCACGCCCGGGTGCCCCTGATTGGTCCGACGAAGTTAAGAGCGACCAAGACTCTGCTATTTTGCAAATGCTGCGCGGCGAGCGTCGGCGAGCACATGGTCGACCGCACGAGACGCCGAATTAGCCGGGAAAACTGAGTTGTGGGGTGCGGTGGACAATTATCAATTGAGGGGTCGGTCGGTGGGCACGTACCTCCCAAGCGATCTCACCGAGTCCGACTTTCTGTTGGAAAGCAAGCTAGAATCGCGGAGATGAAGCGCCGGATTTTGAGGTAACACCGCAGACGTTAGTGGGCAGGCACACAAAAGTCCGCGTCACTCCGTCATCGGTGGGCTCCGTCCGCGCGAGGACGGAGGACGCGGGCGGGCGATCCGCATGCAAATCGTGCTCGCCGGCCGCGACTTTGCCTTGTTGGGTGCCATCCGGGGCCGTGTATCGCCTACGAGCGATTCCGGGATGGCCGAGCCGTGGTAGCCCTCGAGACGCTCAGGTTGGCGGCGCTGTGTACGACATCGTCCACGGGAGAAATATGGGTCCGAACGGTGCTGTCATTGGAGGCGCAACCTTGGCCAAGCCATTGCATGATGCTGAGCGAAACGTATCAATCTTCAATTATTATTCGATCGAAAAGGATAGAATACAGATCTCACGGCACGCCCGGTCACCTCCTGAGTCAACGCTGACAGTCGCGTTGCATTGAACGCGAAGCAGTGATAGGTAGCAGCTCTTCCAGGCCCGTCACCTGGTGCCTCCATACGAAAACCAGTTAGCACCAATGCAGGGAAATCAATGGGCACGGGTGCGGTTCCTCAGAAGAGCAGCACATCCACGAGAATGGGCAAATGAAGGTGCAGCCAGGCAGTTGCACCCAGGGCACGTCGCACATCGTGACCAAGTTGGCGTGAGAAGCAAAGCCAAACGGCGGGCCGGCTCGATCGAAGATGGTGAGTGATCTCACGACGATATGGGAAGAGGCAGACGGACTAGTGATTGTTTCTAGTCAAATGCACGAAGGGTGAAATGAAGCTGGTCCCTCCGGTACATGCACATTCATCGCTACATATACGGCTGATATAAATAAAACTGCGATTCATCTACGGAACACAGGCTGATCCGTCATGTCGCGAACGGACGCCTTGGCCGCGTGTCGCATCGCAGGCAAGCTTAGAAGTTCTTCTTCTTCTCGTCGACCGAGAGACCACCTGCGAGAATCGAGCGCGTTAAGCAACAGCACCTTGGGTGAAACTGAAATAGTCTACGCACCAGGTCCCATGTTGACGAGTAGGATAAGACCGCCAACGATTGCTGAATAAGCATGTCAGACAAGGCTGACAGAGAGGCTAGAAAAGGGATCTTACACAGTGTTTGGAAGAAGTCATACCTAAAGGGAATCACGTGTCAGCCATCGGTCATAACGCCAATTCCAGGGAGCCGATAGGCTTCGACGGGTGACTGGATGGAGAAAAAGACTCACTTGAGGAAGTCGCGCGCGGGGTGTGCAGAGTGGACGCTCCACCAGTTATTTACAGCAACGTTGAAGATACTAAGCGTGATGACGAGGAAGGATGCGGACCACTTGGCCTTGAAGCCAACGGCGACCATGATGCACGCGACCAGACCGAAGATCGAGAGGATAGCACGTCCGAAGCTCCACTTGCCCTGGAAAATGAAACCGAGGAAAAGGAAGATGAGGAGGACACGGCCCGCAAGGAGGAAGCTGCAGCGAGAAGGATAAGCGTGAGAGGGTATGTGAGGCTGACAAGAAGTTTTGACGCACTATTTCCTGCGGTCTGTCTCACTGATGCTTGGGATGCCAGCAAAGAGCTTCTTGCGAGAGATCATGGAATCGCTGAACACCATGAACAGTCCGCCGATGACAGAAAGGTTGCGAAGGAAGAAGTTGAGGTCGAATATGAGGCCGTAGCCGAACCCTTGGATGAGGACAACCGCGAGAAGACCGGCGACGGCATATTCGGTGTGGCGCTTTGTTACGACTGCGCCAGACCCGACGAGCATCGTCTACGCGAGTATGAGATGAGCGCTGTAGTGGATGTGGAGACAGTGCAAATGACGCTTACGATGACGTTGAGGATGAGGAATATGTGTGAGATTCCCCACGGGAAGTGTCTGTGTCTACAACGCGGAAATGGGCGATGAGGAGGGTGTATGGAAAACCAGGAGAGGTGATACGCACTTTTGCAAGTACCAGAGCTGGTCCCCCCATTGAGTGACGATCCTGAGCGAGTCCTCGAGGAAGGTGACGATGATCATGAAGCGGCCAATGGTGGGGAGATGGGGCTTGAGGGGCTGAGTGTATATTTCGACGTAGTCCTCAATTTGCTTAGCATAGTAGCGAAGCTTGTCGACTGGGGTTTCTGGATCTGCGGCTCTGTAGCCGGACGAGGGGCGCGAGTTGCCAATGCCGTGGGGGTCTGGGCTGAATGAGGCGCCTTGAGGACGAGCGATGCTTATGCGAGAGGACATGATGGGAGCAAGGGGCGGAAGAACGAGAGAGCGGGCGGGACAGACGAGGGAGAGCGGGAGCGTTTAAGAAATAGAAATGGCGACGTGGCGGTTTGGTGTGAGACACGGACCAAACTGGTCGGCCAGCCCGACCGACAGCCTCACTTGGCAGCCTCCCTCACCGCCAGTCACGCACAGCAAGTTTTTTTATCGCATCATTTTTTCATCAAAACATCAACTGGTGGCCTGCACGCCCTGGAGGATGGACATCAAAACTTGCTCAGCGCAGATACGCCCGCTGATGGGATAGCAACCACCGCAGAGACCGGGGCACAACCGGGCCTTGGCCGGCCTCGGGATCGGCAGTCACGCTCCCGTCACTCCGCTGCGTGTGACGTGTGTGATGCATATGCGTGACTGAGTGACCGAGGGCTGATTCGGACCGGACAAGACTCGGATGCCGCACCCGACGGTTAGCTACGGTTAGTCTCGGTTAGTTAGTCTCGACGAGCAGCCTTGCCCACTGATCGAGCCCAGGCAAGCGTGCTCACATGCCAGACGCTCAGTTTGACCCAGGTTCGCCCTCCAAGTGGCAGTCAATCCGCCCGTGGCGTCCCCGTTTTTCGCTTTCTGTCAGAGAGATCACATCAGTCTCCGCGACATTTGTCATTTCATCTCTTTCTTCGCAACCATCTCTCTCGCTGCTCCTCCCCGACGACGACTATGACCCCGACGACGCATCGGCCACTAAAGCGACACAGCCAGTCATAACAGATACGCTCTCCAAAGGCGTCTCCGTCAAAGTCAACGGAACCCCCTGGCAGAAATGTCTCGCGCGCCTGGACGATGATGCGGATGAAGCCATGATCATCATCTATGGTCTCATGCCTGGGCGTAATTATGACATTGAACTCGGTGTCATTCCCGGAGACGAGAAGCTCAAGGGCCGGATCGTCACCGAGAGTGCCTGTGCGTACCCTCCCAGTTGCACCTGACGCCCGCTCATCTCTCACCAGCTCGCGACCCCACACGATCAGACCCGGACAACGCCTCGACCATCCCCCAAGTCAGCGTCTTTTCGTCTGCATCTCCTCATTCCCTCAGCATCGATCCCTCGCCATCACCTCCATCGCCCTCACCCCCTTCGACCCCCAACGGGCCGTCACATTCTCAGACCTTCGAAGATCATCTCGCCTCTCTCAAAGCCTCACTCTCGCACCTCCAGGCGGAGCACGAGAACCTTTCAAATTCGCTCAAATCTGCGCGGCGGGACTCTCAGAAGGCGCAAGCTGCTCAGCGCACGGAAATAACTTCTCTCAAGCGTGCTGCACAGAAACATTCCGCCGGAGATACTCGCATGAAGCAGAAGGTGCGCGCGCTCGAAGAGGCCGTCAAACAGACGATCAAAGGTCGCGAAGACGTCGAGGCCGAGTACGCCGAGCTTGACGCCGCACGCCTCGAGCAGGACGCGGAACTTGCCGACGCGTCGCGCCGCTTCAGCGAGGCGCGTGCACGCGCAGAAGAATGGCGCGCGCTTCGTGAGAAGGCCGAGGAAGAGGCAAACAACAAGCTCCAGGGCGCGCGCGCCGAGCTCGCGGCAGTCGAGACGCGCCTCGACAAGCTGCGTGCGAAGCGCGAAAGGCTCGAGGGGCGCACCGGCACGGAGGAGGATAGCGCCGAGGCAAAGGAGGAAGACGGCAGCGGCAGCAGCGATGCGCCCGGGCCCGGCGGGCTCGTCGGCGAGCTCGAGACCAAGCTGCGCGAGATGGTGCTCGAGCGCGAGCGCATCGAGGCGGACCCCTTTGACCCCGTCGCCGTCGCGGTGCACGAGGACGAGAGCCCTGCGGCCGACGTGCGCGCGCACGGCCACGGCTCGCACCACGGTCGCAGCCCGCACCACCCTCACGGGCGCAACAAGCGCCCGCAGCACCAGCACTCACACCCGCACCCGCGCGGCCCCGCGTTCTCCCCGCCCAACTCGGCGCCCACCGGGCGCACATCCGCCCCGGCCCTGCCGCGCAACCCGTCGCGCAGCAGCGGCAAGGGTGTGATCGCGCGGCGCAAGTCGTCGCCGCCGCCGCAGTCGCACGCGGAGCGGTCCGTGCTCTCGCTGAATGCGCCGCCGTTCGAACCCGCATCTGTGCGCGGCAAAAGCAGTGGCTCTGGCTGGGCTACTGGGGAGCGGTGAACTACTACACGACAATTCATGACGCCCGACGCCCGACCTGCAACGATCTGCACTTATTTATGATCTGGCGTGTATGCCCATCATGCCCATGCAGTGTACCACATAGCCCCACCCCACCCTTCTTGTAGCATAATAGATGCAATTTCACCATCTCGGGCCAGCTGATGGCGACTCGCAGCCAGGACAATTACAGGGAGGCAACAAGCAAGTATGTCTGTATATAAAGAAGCCCGCAACGCCCCAGCTGGTCCTACATCCGCCGGAACGTGTTTTTACTCCCGCTGCGCACGCCGCGCCGCCGCTCCTTGCGCCCGCTGCGCTCCGACTCGTTCAGCGCGCGCGCAGCGGGGTCCTCGCCCCCGCGCTCCATCCCCGCGCCGAAGCGCTCCACCCCCTTGCGCGCGTCCGCGCCCGGCTTCTTGTGCGCCCGCCCGCCACCCGCGACGAGGCTGTCGCCGCCCTCATCGTCTCCCACCGCGCCAAACCTGGCGGAGCGGCGCGCGGGCACCCACGACACCTCGGCGGAGCCGTCGCCCTTGCGGAACACGTGCGCGTCGTCGTCGTGCGCGCGGGTAGACGCCTGCGGGCGCCGCGCGGAGGCGGAGCGGCGCTGGCCGAAGGTTGCGTCCTTGCTCGCCGCGCCACCCTTGGACGAGGAAGACTGAGCCTGCAGCGGGACGAGGCGCACATTTGCATTTGCTGCTCTGCGCGCGGGTGGCCGGGCGTGCCGCTGCGGCGCGATGAGATCTGTACCAGAGCCAGAGCCAGTCAGTGATCGCGTCGGATTGGAGGGAGAGGATTCGGCGCACCGTTGGCCTCGCTGCTGTCCTCGCTGCTGTCCACACCCTCGCCAGGCTTGCCCTCGCTCTCGCTGCTGCTGTCCTCGTCCGACGACGAGCCTTTCGCGCTCTCCTCTTCCTCCTCCTCGACGGCCGTCTTGCCCCGTCCCCAGCCGTGGCCCTCTGCGTCCGGCCCGCGCCCGGCGCGCCGCTGCGCTGCCGCGGACGGGTTGAGCAGCGCGAACTCGCGGCTCGCCTCGTCGACCTCGAACTCGGGGTCCTCAAACAGCGCCGCAAAGCGCGCGTCGCCTAGCACGCCGGGCTTCCCGCTCTCCTCCTTCTCCTCGGCGTCAGCGTCGACATCGACGTCCATCGCATCTGCGCCCTCGTCGCCGGCGGCGGCGTGCTTGCGCTTCCTCTCCTCGCGCCGCCGCGCGCGCTCCTCCTCGCGCGCGAGCTTCTCCGCGAGCCCCTGGTTGACCTTGACCTTGACCTGGTCCTTGCGCGCACGGATGCGGCCCTCCGCGAGCTTGTCGAGTTTCTCCTGCACCACCTTCGCGCGGTGCTCCTCGTAGACGTACGGATTCGCGATGACGCGCGCCGCGTCATATAACTTGAGCGAGACGAAGTAGCCGTGCATGTATGGCTTGAGTGCGGGCGTGCCGACCAGGTTGTCCAAGCCCAGGCTATAAAATGCGAGCAGTCAGCAAGTGCACTTGGGTGAGGATGTGTTGTGGGACGTACGTTGCGAGCTCCGCGCGTGAGACGAACTTGTAGTCCTCGTAGACTGCGCGCGCGCCGCCGCCGCCGTCCTCGAGCTCTTCTGTGAGGTTCTCGAGGAACGAACACCATTTCGGGGCTGGGCCCAGTTGCGGGATGTAGTGAGTCGTCATCTGGATGCCCTCGTTCGCAGTCATCAAGAGGCCGCTGCCGGGTATATGGTGGACGTCGTTCAGGTCAGTTGCTGCTGTTAAGGAGGCGAAATTTTCTGAGGGCTGCAAAGGGGTGAGCAAGGCCGGGTGCGAGACAACACAGGACACGCACGTCATTCCGGTCCCAGATTTTGATGACCTTCTTGTCCGCACTAACCACCAGCCCGTCGCCCGCCATCTTTGCCCCACCCTCGATCCAAGAGACATTCTTGACAGGAAGCCCATACCCCTGATCCTTCACCGCGAACGGTCGTCGTGACCGGATGTCGTAGAGTAGTGTGTGGCCAGTCGACGTGCCGACGGCATATGAGAGCCCATCAGAGCGCGACGCAAGCGCAGTGACAGACAGCCCCGGGCCGTCGTCGCCCTCAACTCCAGGGAGTACCGACCTGCCGACCATCCCAACCGGCATAAGACGCGAGCGGGGCAGCGCCAGGACGCCGAGACTGCTCCTCGAGCGCGGATCCCAGAACTCGACCGTCCCGTTCCCGTCTACGCCGAACGCCCAGAGCCCGTGGGCAGAGTTGATGTCAATGGCGTTGACGCCCGCCACTGCGCCTGGGTCGTCACCACCGAGCACGAGCGGATTCAGGTAGCGCCCCTGCTCGAGGTTCAGACGGTACACCTCGTTTCCCGACGCGCCGAGGAGCGCGTCGCAGCTGGGGAAGTGGTACGCGAGCGACCGCCCGAAGCGCGGTATCCGTGCGCGATAGTGGAATCCGCCCTGCGTGTGCAGCTCGATCGTGCGGTCCGCCTGCAGGTGCAGCGTCTTAGTCCAGTCGTCCGAGAGGATCTGCAAATGCGGTTAAGAACACGGCGACGAGACGCCCTTGAAAGACCCCATCGTCATGCTCCTGAGGTGGGCCTACAGGGAAGAGGTACGCACGATAAAGTCGACGTTCTCGACGTCCGCGTGCCGCTCAAACTTGAGCGCGAGCTGGTCGAGGTCCCACACGCGCATCTGCGGCTTGTACGTCCCCGTTGCGATGACATGGTGCCCGTCGCGTGTGCTCTTCACGCGGTTGCTCGCCTCGGGGAACTCGAAGTGCTGGATCAGCTCGATGGTGCCCTCGACGCGCTCGCGGACTGCGCGCTTGCCCTTCGCCTTGGCCGCGCGCTTGCGCACGAGCCAGTCAGGCAGCGAGGAGGACGACCCCGCGGGGGCGCCATTGACGGTGTAGACCTTGACCGAGTGGGCGTCGACCGCAACCATACTGAAGTATCGACCTTCGACTCTTCCGCTCCGAGGCTCGAGCTGGAAATTTGGGCAAGGGCACGTGATGAAACGGCGCGTGCGGCGTGCCTGTTGCAGGCGCTGCGGGCACGAGCCACTCAGGCTTGTCTCTCGACCATCACCTTTCTTCCGTCGGAATTCTCCATCTGCGCACAGGCATGTGCAACCGCCTTCTGTCCGCAACAGTACCGCAAGAACTCTCTTATGGAGCTCGATCGGGGTTTTCCAAGGCATGCTTCCACCAAGGCAAGTGTTCTTACCCCATGGCTGTACTCGACCGGGGGCTTTTGCGCCAAGCCGGTCGTTCTGATACTACCGACTTTGTTTTGCGCGCTGCTTCCACGCTGCTTGCCCTTTTCCTTGCTGCGCTCACGGAACACAAGCAAGCACTTCCGTGCATTGTATGGGTCACCGGGAACACAAAGACTCCGTATCCGTTCCCCTTGTGCCTTGTACTTCCTGACGTCTTTGCTCCTTGGAGTGTCCATCAAGCTTTGTACAAAATCATGCAGCATGCTCGTCCAAATAAGTACAAGGAACATAGGGTTTAGACAACAGTACGTATGTAAATGTAACTATGTAGGAAATACAGTAAGGGTCACAATGCATCCAAGGCTGTCCTTATGGTGGTGTGACAAAACAGCTCTATTCATCACTACAACTCCGAGAGAATACGCATAACGATAGGGGAGAATGCAACTGCAGTACGCACGGAGAAGAATGTCACTGTCCAGATGGGCCATACAGCTCAGCAAGCCAAAAAGACCGCGATCAAGCTGGCCACAATCGAGAAGAGGAGAGGGTCGCGAGAGGTGAGGGCCACGCCAGCGTTGGCACTCTTAGAGTCTGCCTGCAGACCGTCTACGACTGTACTGGGCTCAGATGCTGGCTCAGAACCGTCCGCGGAAGGTGCATCAGAAGGTGGTGTATCCGCAGTAGTTGGGGAAGCAGCGGCCGCCGATGAAGCCGCTTGCTGGGTTGCGGATGGAATGGTGTTCGTTTCCATCCATCCAGGCTAGGAATCGCTAGCCTTAGTGAGGCACCACGCTGAGATGTGTGTAGTGACTTACCACAACTCTGTCTCTACAACCCCACATCAGACAGAAACGTTTGTGTCTGTCCCCGCGCAGCTGGATCAGCTCGGAACCCAGGGGCGCGACGAGGGCGGCGGTTGAAAGGGCTACAGGGGTTACTCCCGGTTAGTATTTCTCGACCTCAGGTACAGAGGAGGACTTGCATAAGCAACTCAGTATCAGCAAGAGAACGGGAAGGAGTGGGAGGGCGCGCATCGTGCTCTCAACTGAAGTCGAGCGATGAGCAAGAATCGAGACAAGAAGCGAAGGAAGATTGTAAGGGGCCATGGGCCACCGGCGGGGTAGTATAAGTACCATCTTGTGGCAAAGGATTAAAGACGAAGGACACGTCTGGACACACGAGGCGACTTGATCAAAAAATAGACCTCAGCTTCTGCTTGGCTGTGGACACTGCGGTGGTACGGCGAGGGACAAGAGAAGGAACGACCGGGTTCTCCAGGACGAACTGCGCCAAGTGGGTCCCTGTATCGATCTGTCGTCCAGGGGCACCGTCTGTCCTCTGCATTCGTCCGGCCTTTGTTGTGCCTCCCGTAAGAAGTTAAGTAATCAGCCACCTTGACCGCAAAAGGTCCGCGTAATTCAGTTAAGCAGAGGACACAGCATTGTTGCTCGGAATAGGATGGGAGAAACCTTGTCCCTTACTAGGATCAGATAAGCGCCCTCCCGCATTCACAAGCACATGGCCGAATCGGGAACAAACTTTGTCCGTAATGTCCGTACGGCACACTACAAACTGTTGGCTCCATTACACGGAAGGTAGTTAGGGCGCCTGCCGTGGGGAGATAGGGTTAAAAAAAATGCGGCCTAAGAAGTGCGGGTGGAGTTGTTTTTGCGGAAACGGCAGTTTCCACGACGCGCGGAGGTCGGTGGCTGGACTACCTTTGCCCTTTCTTCTCCCAGAGTGAGCGTGCAAGAGCCCAAACCTTCATGACCCCCGTACCAATGCTAGAATGATTTCCCTGTGTCAACGAACCATACGGATCAGATGATTGGATGTGCTTGCTTGGCTTTTTCCACCTCGCCTAGTTGATGCCACGCCGACTCGCATCGGGTGGAATCAATACTGTCGTCAGTTTTCGACTTTTTGGCGCCGGGCTTTTTGAGAACAGCTTTAATGGGCCGTCTTGTGAGTGTGGGTGGACTTTCACTGCCACCCTCCAGGACAACCCATTGTACACGATACGTCTTGCGAATGTGGGAGAAGACATGCAAAACGTCTCCAGCGCGGACAACCTTGACAACTTTGTACCCATTTGGTGTGGCTGTGTCCCCGACATCTGACTGCGCATCCAAGAGTGGGGCCTGTATTAGGTCAGACAACAAAGACACCGCAGTCTGTTTCTCCTCCGAAGGCGAGATCGACGTCGGCACTTCCGGGGAAGTTGGAAACTCATGGAGGCCTGCAAGTAGACCTACGGGGAGTGTGAGGCCGGGTCACACGCAGGACTCACACACAAACCTCCTTCTGGTCGCCGAGTCAATAAGAACGAACGTTCGTCCCCATTGCGCCATTCTACGACGCTTACGATGTTGAGTTCTTCTCTTTGTTTCTTGCGCTCGGTCTTCATTGGATACGACGTCGCCGGTGGTGCATCGCAGCCGTCGCAGATGGGTATAGGGTCACATAGGGTGCAGAGGTCTTCAATATCATCAACAGCTGCCTTCTAACAGTCAACCTCGTGTGCCGTAGACACCTCTTTGATGTTTACCTTCCCTCCTGAGACCTGATATGCGCGGCACCACTTCTGCAACGGGCAATTCCCGCAGTCGGGATCTCGTGGTTTACACACAGTACTCCCGAGCTCGATCAAAGCTTGGTTGACATCACCAGCGCAACTCGCGCCTTCGACCATGGTCTGTGCACCTTGCCACAGCAGATCAAGAGAGGCTTTGCTCTTGGGAGGTGCGTGGATGGCGAGTAGTCGGCTCATCAGACGACTAACGTTCCCATCTAGCTACGATTGTGCGTCAGAAATTCACTATGAGACAAGTTGAAGAACTAACCACAGGCACTTGTTCGTTGTAAGCGATAGAGCATATTGCTCCAGCGGTATAGCGCCCGACGCCCGGAATCTTCGACTCCATGTCTTTTGCATTGTTGGGGAGCCGGTCATCTAACTCTTGGACGACTTTCTTCGCCCCGGCAAGGAGACGCGCGGCTCTAGAATAGTATCCGAGGCCTTTCCACAGGCTATTGACAGTTTCGATGTCGGATGCAGCCTGTCCATTAAGACAGGGTCATGAACGGGATTGAACAATTAGCGCGCGTGGAGACATACGAGGTCCTTGATTGTGGGGAAACTGAAAAGTTACCGTTACGTTCTCCAACACAAATGGAGAGGACTGACCTACTCATCCATCTGTTATAGTAGGGTATAACCGTATTAACTTGGGTCTGCTGCAACATGATCTCTGAAATCCAGACCTCGGTGGCACGGCGTCAGACTTGATTTCAACGATTTCAACACCAATAGCATACCTCGTAGGCTCGTTGCGCCTGGGCATCTGCACCCAACGTCGGGTCGTATGGCTTCCTCCACGGCATCCCACGTGCGTCATGCACTCCGGAGTACCAATCCAGCAGTGAGAGCCGCATATCATTAGGGGAGGGGATTATATGCCGCGACTGAGAGTGTGAGTTGCTGTATGTTTCAAAACCTGCTTCATGAATGGCGGTAGAATGTTTTGGCACGGTAATGGGTCGCTTGCGACGGGGAGCTGCCGACTTGCGAGAGGTTGGGGGTTCAAAATTGGATGCGCTATCTTCGCTCGAACTGTCGGGTTGCTTTCTTCTCTTGACCATGCTCGAAGAGTGCGAATGATACACGGAGAGTGTAGCTGGACAGGACTAGACGCGCTCAAAGTGGTTGAACTGAGACGCGTCTGGTCGTGTGGCCCACGTCACGGGATGGCGTTCACACGCTCCGGACCGCCCGCTGGCGTTCCGTGCGCGCGTGAGGTTCCGTGCTGCTCCGTGCCGACGCGTCTCCGCAACTTGTCCGCACGCTGACGGCTCCGTGGCCACCTTCTCGATCTTGTTCTCCACTAGCCTCTACCACTACTTAGTGGGCCGCCTGATCCCTTGGCGTCATCAACGCGAAACTTCTTTTCCAATTCGCTTTCTTCCGTGGGGACATCACACTTGAATAAGCTATGACCGCGAGGTGGTCCGGCGACTTCTTTCCCCTCATCGCTGTGACACCTCAGCTTCGTGGCTGAGCTCTGCGTCACAGGATCCCCCCATGCTGTAATGTCTCGACACACTTTACGTTCGATGGAGCTTTCCACCTTCTGGACTCCAGACCTTAACTTGGATTCCCAACGCCGACCCATGTCACCAGGACGTTTCCCGGCCGCCGTCTTCATCGACGGTCCGGCTGTATGCTATTCAAGGACCAGTGGGGTGCATTCAATGTCGCGTCATAAGATATTGTTGTTTCTTCGGTGCTCGGGGGAACACTCTTCTAAGGCCCCGCAATCTGCTTTCGCAAACATATAAGACAGCCCCCATCCGTTGTGTTGTGTCGCGCTCGACCAAGATGCCATCTGCATTATCGAGGGCCTTCATCCCATTGCCGCTGATCTTGCTCAGCATCACAGGCATAAGCGCGAATACTCAGGCTACGAACGTTGTGGTCAATGGGACGGCCAGTCATACGATCCCTTCAACCCTTTGTGAGGCGTTAGACATGATCGCATACCTTGACCCCTTCTGACCCTTAGATGCAGGGGGTTTGATGTATGAGGCAAGTATTGCAGTGTTTCAGCAAGTCCGGCTCGGCACCTGAATCCGTCTGCTTCCCGCCCGCCTCATAGGACATCAGTGTAAGCGTGTTTTTCACTAAACATTGTTAGTTGCTGATCGGCCTTTATGCGCAGCACGTAGGCTATCGACCCGATTTTTCTGACTGGAGGTCATTGACAAAAGTAACAGAGCGGCGATGGTGGTTTGTATGGCGAACGTAGGTTATGAGCACCATTGCATACTTGCACGGACTCAGACATTCCATGTAGTTTTACAGAATCGAGCGTTCCAGCAAGTAACCCCTGGTAAGGGTCGCTGAACTCTGTGACTTGAGCCTCAGTTCGATGGGACAATGCTTCCAGGTACTGCCGCCGCCCTGAATGCGTGGCATCCGGTCAATGGCGCCCATATCTCCGTCATAGCGGACACGAAACCACTTTCCAGTGCCCTGCCGAACGCATTGCAGCTCTCCATCCCCAGCGGCTCGTCTGGCCAAATCGGTGTCGGTAACGAGGGATTTTGGGGTATGGCTTCACGCCCGTACACTAAAATCGCCTAACTCGCCCGTAGGTATCAATGTTAACAGTTCTTGGACATATCAAGCATCCTTTTTCTATCGTTTCCCATCAGCACTGCCTACTAGTAAAGTGACGGTCGACGTCTCCCTTGTGTCGGCCTCGGGGACGGTGTTTGCGTCGAAGACGGCGACTCTCTCTCCCACTGCAGCGTGGACAGAAGCTTCCTTCGCTCTGAAGCCGTCTCATTCAGCCGGCAATACGTCGAACAATTTTACAGTGACAGTCAATAGCGCGGCACTGGCCGGGAAGTCCATCAATTTCGCCTTGTTTAGTCTGTTCCCTCCAACGTTCAAGGACCAGAAGAATGGGATGCGAGCGGACATTGCAGAGGTTGATTCAGCCCTGAGCCCCGGGAAAATCCTTGACATGATTAGTAGGCGCTGCTAGAATTGGGCCCATCCTTCTTCCGTTTCCCAGGTGGTAACAACCTTGTGAGTGTCCGAGCGTCATTACTACATTGGAGCCCTTCCTCATCTTCGCTATAGGAGGTGAATAAACACAAGTTAGATTGTCAGCCTACCTCACCAAACCGTGTGTACCTTACAGGGCCAGACTCTTTCCACCCGATGGCAGTGGAACAACACGGTTGGGCCACTAACCGCCCGACCTGGCAGGTTAGGTGATTGGAGTTACGTGAATACTGAGTACGGATCTCGCCCGTTTATTGTCATAAACTCCCTGACGCTATGCTTCAAAGCGGACTTGGACTACTTGAATATCTCACCTGGATCGAGAGCATGGGGATGCAGAATATCATGGCGATCTGGGCTGGATATGATTTCGCCGGGAGCCTTGCCGAGTCAAGCCTACCACCGTATATCGAGCAAGCAAGGCAGCAGGTACGCCTCTGTTGACAAAACCTAATCAGACATTGTAGCCGGTTTTTCCTCGATAGATCGAGTTCGCTGTTGGTAACACAAGCACTACAGGAGGTATTGCATCCTGCGCCTCTTGCGATTATTGTGACTGACTTCACAATTCCGTATTGAAGGCGCTCTGCGCGCTTCTCTGGGCCGCGAAAAGCCATTCGTAGTGAACTTTGTGGAAGTCGGGAACGAGGTACGCTACCACGTAGACTCTGCCCCCCAAAGAGCGCCGATGGCCGACCTTTCTCCAGGACTTCTTTGCCGCGGACACGTATCCGTACCGCTGGCCCGACTTCGTCGGAAACCTCTCAGCTGCGTTCCCGGGTATACGTATGTAGTTCATATTTACTCGCTGACCACGATCTCACGGGGTTTCCAACTGGTCACAGGTTTCCTTGCTACCACCGACGCATGGAGCCCTATCCTCTCGCCGACTCCCCAGTCCTACGACGTACATGTCTATAACACCCCGAGTACGCCGTGCAGATGGTATCCAGGATGCAATGAGATTCATACAGTTCACAGACTGGTTTGCGCAAAACTCGTTCTATTATGACTCTTTCGAGGTTGGCGTTCATTTCGATGCGAATCAGCGTAAGCTGAGTAAATAACAATAGAGGAACGGCACAACATACTTCGAGGTGCTCACGCTTTCCCCAGCTGATCGATCTGCGAAAGTTGACCATTTTCAGGGAGAATACGCGGCCATCAGTACCGATCCGAACGATATCTTCGGTTCAGATCGCTTCTTGTTCCCAACTATAGGAGGATCGACTGGCGAGGCCGCCTTCATGACAGGCCTGGAAAGGAACAGTGATATTGTCTTCGCTGCGAGCTATGCTCCCCTGTTAGGCGTAAGCGATCCTGCTGAACCTTCCAACATCGTTAGTACTCACATGAGCGGGCACAGCATGTTAATTCATCGCAATGGGTACGTCTCTGGATCTTGCTTTCGCGACATTCGCTGATGGCGAGTTCTTAGACGCCGAACCTCGTCGCTTTCGAGTACGTCCAGCGTTTTGTTCCTCGCGAGTCTAGCTCACCACGCACTCTCTCAGCGCTGGGACTGTCATCAGGTCAACGAGTTACTATACCCAGAAGGTACGCTAAATACACTGTTCATCTCCAGTGTCCGCTACTCATATATATCAGCTATTCAGTCTCAATCGTGGAGACGAGTATCTTCCTAGCACCCTTCCGAACCCCACAGGGACGCTCTTTTGGTCCGTAACCCGGCGCAACTCGCCACCCGCGTTCATCATCAAGGTTCGCATATATGAGTGCTCTTTTCTTGTAGATCTCTCATTGGGACATAGATATCCAACACCATCGGAACGCCCGCTCCAATAAGCTTCTCACTGCCTTCTGCAGTCGAGTCTTCAGGTACCGCGCAAGTCTTGTCCGGTGCACAGAACGCGAGCAACACACCAGAGAACCCGAATGCCGTCGTTCCACAGACCAGCACGATCACGACCAGCCAGCAATTTGCTTTCACCGCAGTGCCATTCAGCGTGAGCGTGCTCACCATCCCTATCGCTTGAGCATTGGGCACGGCCTGGGCAAATCCGAGATTTTGGTTGGGGAGGAAGTGTATGATTTTGAATGAAGCTCATTCGAGAGTGGTAATTTGGTTGTATTGCGATGTAAACTTGTAGGCTGAACGAGGATGCATCATGCATCATGAAATATTCGACAGCGTCAGATACTTCGGGTTCAGATTCACCTCAGACTTCGAGGGCGCCTATACTGGTTACGTTGACTTAGATATGAGCTGTTTGTCAAGCAGCGCGGCGAAAGGAAACGCGAGAACGCGTAGCAGCGGCCCTGCAGCGCAAGCCCCTTGGTGATCAGCATTTCAAGAGTCTGTGTACGATAGTGCGTTGATACAGTACGGTGGACGATCAGATTGCCTTGCAAGCAAGGCACCCTCCTGGGTCAAAAGTTTAGGCTATTGTATTCACATGCCTCGGGCCATCCGCGTCCCCGGCGTCCCCGGCGTCCCTCGCATTGGCACTCTACACGAGCTGCACGGCTTATGCAGTGACTATTGATGCCACGTGGACGCGAAGTTGGGCGACTTTTCATTTGGCGGTGAACGTTGGCCCATGTGTTTGCGATGATATGCTTCCACGAGACGATGCAATCTCACAGGTGTTACAGGTGCTGTCATCGAAAGACGCTGGATGCGGAGACCGCGACGCGAACATGATAGGTGTGGGCGGCGCAAGTTGCTTGGGGTGGCCGGGCTGCAACAGCACATCGGCGGTGCTGAGTCGCATGGTGACCACGACAATGATGACGGTCGGGTATATGCCCTGGTAATATATATGAGCCTCCCGTATGAACAATCAAAGACTAGAGGGCTTACGACAAGCTGGACGATGACGGCGTGGCTCATGAGCGGCCCGTCTGGAGACGTGGTATGCACAACGAGGGATGCTACCTGTGCACATCCGGGCGCCAGTCAATGTGTGAGATAGTCATGACGACTGTTCGACGTACCCAGATGCAGAGATAAATAGCACCTGATTCGATCAGAAACGCGAGCGCTTTCTCTGCTCTAGTCCTCGGGGTGCTCTTTCCCATGAGCGATCGTAGGAAATGTCTGTGCTGCCTGAGAAGTGCAGCACATCGGTGAGCAGGGAGCACCTCATACAAGTGAGAGAAGCGCACCATGCCTTGATGCAGATCGAGGCGGTTACCCAGAGGTTGGTCAGGATGCTGAGACCCCAGACGGAGTACCCAAGCCGAGCACTGATGTCACCGCCGGCGCCCTTGAAGGTAAGCACCGCGCTAGTTACAGAGGTCGCTGGTAGTTGTACGTGTAAGCAGGACGAAACCAGGCGAGGATCTCGTAAGAAGACACTCACCAATGGTACCTAAGAGAAACAGAATTGGAGGGATGAACAGGTCTCGCCGGCGTCCCCACAAGACCCATGCTCGCCAAACGACAATGGCGTCGCCTATGGCATACTGTACTCTGGTCGGCATTTGTACAAGCGGGAGATCACTTGGAAAGGACGTACGTTGATTGTAGGTAGGTGATGGCTGGCAATCTCCTCAATCGGGGTCATGACAATCTCGACAACAGAGCTGTTCCTCGCGGCCCTCGCAAGAAGCGCTATGTTGATGGCCCAGTGTGTCGCAGAGGCCGTATACATGGCAACGGACGCGGCGAGCACCAGGTTACGCGTCCACGTGCGCCGGCTTTTCGAGCTTGAGGGGTGCGTAAGGAGGCGAACTTCTTTTGCTGTGAGCAGGGCGACGAAAACTCACAGCAGGAAAACCGTCGAGAACACGAAAAGAGCCGTGTATATTCCTATATAAAATTCTTTCAGCGTCAGAGCATCATGTCGATACACTTATAACAGTACGCACCGAAGAGGAATGTCTCACAAACATCACAAACTATCGACCAGAGTAGCGGGGCGGGAGCCATCTTCTCGTGGAACAGACACCGCTATCAGGGAAGAGAAAGCAGGTATATCCGGAGACAGGCGGGAGATGGCGGCAGTTGGCTGGGTGCTCTAACGTGCTGGTGGGCCGCTTAATGAGAGCGCGATGGTGAGGAGGATGGCCCTGCACAACGATGGCCATACGCATTTCACGAGATACATTTATGCAGTCTACTGTGCCCGGGGTGCAAGGCCTTGACATTTGTTCAGCGCGGAGCGTAGCCCGATAAAGATGCAGCGCTGCAGCCCCCTATCGGACGGTCAATCGAAAGGCTGGAACGAAGGCAGCCGGTGCCGACTGCGTGTCCTTGTGCACAGCCCGCGTTTGCGAGAACGAGACCGCATGCCAACATGTTGATGATGCGGATGCAGATGGTCGTATGGCCTGAGTGAGAGATAGTTGTTTCCGCAGTGACATGAGTGATGCCAGAATGTAGCCGTCGGCGGACTCGGGCCCTACGTGGTGTCGCGGACTGGGGCTTACATACGCATCGACCGCTCGGTGGCCCTTTCCGGGCCAACGTTGCTCGGCCCCAGCAGCTCCCCTACCCTACCTCTCTCGTCCGAGGCTCCGAGATACGCGGCGGCGGCGAGTTCTATGTACTCCCTTGATTCCTTGTCCTTGCCGTTCGGGAGCGTGAACCAGTCCAGCGTGTAATTACACACACCCCGACCCGAAGATCACGAAGGATCCCATGCAAGTTCACTGCCCCCAGCACACCTGCAGCGATGCCCTTGCGATGCCCCCCCCCCCCCCCTTTCCGTCACCCACGATATTACTCTTGGAATCATGGGGCCCTCCAACTTCTGCACCGCACCGTATCCCTAAACGATTCTAGACCATATGTCATCAATCATTCTGTGCTGCGGCCGGTTTTACAGGCGCCCCGGCGAAGCATAACAAAAGGTGGAACATCGCACACCGCCGTATCATGCGAGCATGTCTGTGCTATCATCTTATGGAAATGCGCGCCTATAAAGCTCCACGGCGGTTTCTGAAGAGATATATAGCTGGTCGCGGCTTGGCTCACGCGTGGACCGCATTTAACTTGATGTACCATGGCCCAACTGACCCTTCTATTACTGGGTTTCTCTACTTTGCAGCTCCTTGTCTCGGGAGCCCAGCCTACGATAGTAGTGGTCAATGGAGCGGCTAGTCACGACATACCTTCAACCCTCTGTACGGCTGTCCACTCCTTTGCACAAGGATATCCCATGCTGACCGGTACACTAGGGGGCTTGATGTATGAGGCGAGTCGTATCATATGGCAAGCCTATAAGGCTGATGCAGTTGCTGATGGTCCATACCCCCAACCTACTGTCCAGGACATAAGCGTGGGTCCTCGTGTTCGCAAACTACTCAACACGAGCTAACGGAGACCGCTCAGCATGTGCGGTTTTGTTAATGTCCGAGAACGAATCAACCCTAACAAGATGCACAGAGTGGTGATGGAGGCTTATACGCAGAATGTGGGCACCGCCTCATACGCTCGGTGTCGGTAGCCGACGATTTCTCTATTCAGTGTTGCAGAATCGCGCATTCCAGAAAGTGACGCCTCGTATGTACCGGCATATCATAGGGAAGTACACATTCAATGTCACGCGTTCCTTGCAGGTACCGCAGGTGCCCCGTACGCGTGGCACCCCGTCAACGGTTCCCAAATTGCTGTCATCGCCGATCCGGAACCACTCTCCAGCGCTCTGCCGAATGCCCTGCAGGTGAACGTGTCTCAGGACGCATCTGGCCAGATAGGTGTAGGAAATGAGGGCTACCGAGGTTTGTCCTTATCTTCCCGAAGACCTGCGATTCCTGATCTGCTGTAATCCCCAGGCATTAACGTGAACAGCTCCTGGACCTACAATGCTTCGTTCTTCTATCGTTTCCCTGGTTCTCCACCCAGCAATGACACAGCTGCAAACATCTCTCTCGTGTCTGCATCGGGGGATATCTTCGCGACTGAAACCGCTCAGCTGTCCACCACTTCAAATTGGACGCAGGTTTTGCTCACGCTCAAGCCGTCACGTCCTGCCAACAATACGTCGAATAACTTTACAGTGACGGTTGATGGTGCAGCTCTTGCTGGGAAGTCTACCAACTTCGCTTTATTCAGCCTATTCCCTCCTACGTTCAAGGGCCAGCAGAATGGAATGAGGGCAGACCTTTCTGAGGTGAGCCTGCCCGCGTGCTCCGCAGAAATATGTTAAACGGCCCTTCCGCAGGCCTTGCTTGACCCTACTCCTTCATTTTTCCGTTGGCCAGGTGGTAACAACCTCGTAAGTCACGTTAAGCTGTTGGTGTGCGATGAATCCATCTCTGACCCTGCGTGTAGGAGGCGAGTTCGGAGTTCAATTTCTCCTTAATATTGACAAGCGTGTCACTTTTACAGGGTGTAACGCTATCCTCACGATGGCAATGGAACGCCACGATTGGCCCGCTTACTGGCCGTCCTGGCCGACTTGGTGACTGGGGCTACATAAATACAGAGTGGGCATTATCTGCTTCGCTGACGCTACCATCCTATTGACGACCTGTCACGCAGTGGGCCAGGAATGCTCGAATACCTGACTTGGATTGAGAGCATGGGCATGCACAACATCATGGCAGTTTGGGCAGGTTTCGACTTCAATGGGAGTGTTGCTGAAGCAGATCTCGCACCATACATCGAACAAGCTAGAGAACAGGTTCGACCGCCCTTGCTTTACTGTCATTTGACATATTCATGTCCTCTTTGCATTTCAGATCGAGTTCGCGATCGGCAACACAAGTACTGCTGGGGGTAGATTTACGTCACAACCGTGTTTTGGCCCTTGTTTATTGATTGTATTCCTCAGGTGCACTTCGCGCCTCCCTGGGCCGCCAAGACCCATTTGTTGTGGAGTATGTAGAGATTGGCAACGAGGTAAGCCCCTAACCTACCAGTCTTGAGCGTCGAACGGCTCCATTGAGACCTTGCTCCCAGGATTTCTTCGCCGCAGAGACTTACCAAGCCTACCGTTGGCGAGACTTTTACGGCAACCTGTCATCCCAATTTCCAGATATACGTGAGTATCTCTTGCAGGTCCACAACACGCTCACTCCTCAGAACTGACTCGCCTGCTGTAGGTTTCCTAGCCACAACACGACCCTGGAATCCCGTCCTTTCTCCAACGCCCCCGTCTTACGATGCACACGTTCACGACGTGCCAAGTATGTACCCCAATGCAGTCGCGGTGACGACACGGTTGCTCATCGTATGCCGCACGTAGGGTGGTTCGCCAACAATTCCTTCCTCTACGATTCATATAAGGCAAGTTATCGGTCACCGACGTTGCTATGACCTGCTCATCCCAACTGCAGAGAAATGGAACAACGTATTTTGAGGTGCTTACTGACTCCAACCGAGGAGGTTCCGTGCATGCTGACCTGCCCTAGGGCGAATACGCTGCCAACCAATCTATCACCATCCCTCGAATGTCACAAATGGCCAGTTTTTCTTCCCGAACATGGAAGCCTCCACCAACGAGGCCGCTTCCATGACTGGCCTGGAGAGGAACAGCGACATTGTGTTCACCGCAAGCTATGCACCCCTCATGGTGGTAGGCCACACGCTCTACCCCAATGCTGCGAGTGTAATTGGAACCCCCTTTCGAAGCATCGAGCTGGGCCACAAGCTGTTCGTGTGTTCTTTTCGGTTCTGGAACAATGTGCTGACCCTTCTCCAGAGTCCAAACTTACTTGTATTTGAGTGCGTCCGGAGAAAACAATGTACTGTGCCCACTTAACAACGTCCTCTTACAGTGCAGATAGCGTCATTCGACCGACTAGTTACTACATGCAGCAGGTACGTCCAGTCCACCACGGACTCTCCATTGGCTACGACAGCGCGTGCCAGTTATTCAGCCTCAACCGCGGCAATGAGTATCTCCCGAGCACCCTCCCCACTCGCAACGGCTCGCTCTTCTGGTCCGTGACGCGACGCAACTCCTCAGCTGCGTTCATCATCAAGGTGTCACCACACCCTCACGATGCTAGTGCGGGCTCACCAACGTTCACAATGCAGATTGCTAACACAATCGAGACGCCGGCCCCGATGAGCTTCTCTCTCCCATCGCAGGCCCAGTCGCCCGGGACTGCGCAGGTGCTATCGGGCTCGCGGAACTCAACCAACTCGCCCGACGTGCCGAACAACGTCGTCCCGAAGACGAGCAACATCACGATTGGCCAGCAATTCAACTACACCGCACCTGGGTTCAGCGTGAACGTCCTCACTGTCCCGATCGCATAAGTAGTATGTATGCAGCGCGGAGAACTCGACACTCGCCTGTTATTTATGCTTTGAAGGTTACTTACTATGTGATTGAGTGTGAGTATACTGACTAGATCGACATCGTTGATACAGTAGTCCGAGTGGTAAGGCTCATCTAGGCTTATGCATGGATGGCCAGGCATGGGACAGTGAGTCAGGCCAGCCTCCCGTTTTTGAGGCCCGGTTTCGAACGCGGCTGGCGTGTTGCGGACGAGTTGCACGGAGCCCACTGCACGGGATGTGGGACAACTATGCCTTATAAGTAGTATGGCCTGACAGCCACGAGTATCTCAGATCCCAAAGACCATTGAACCCCGCTGCCAAACACAGCTCCGACGCGAAGCCCCTGATGACCCAGCCTACCGGCGTGTCCCCTGTCAACTCATTTATCGCGAACCCGCACCCTAACCAATATATACTATCTATACTCACATCATAGTCCGCCAATTGAAGTCGCCCCCTCGCTCTTATATCTTGTCAATTACTTTCCCTCACAGAAGTCTGGTTTATCTAGTAGTTCAACCAAGACGAATCATGCTAGCGTACGAAAGGTGTGGTTCCCCTTTTGCTCTCGTAGCCCGACGCCCCTGCTCACTCGGGTGAAGCGCCAGATCTTACTGGGACGACTGCGTTCAATTGCGGAACAGTGTCCTAGACCATGTGATCCTCTCGAACCAACCGGGGCTGCCACCGGCAGCCATTCTTCACATGTTCGAAGATGAGGTCAATGCTGTCGCCAACGTTGTATTGCCCGCGCTCAAGGTGCGCCGCAACACTGCAACACCGATCGCCAAACTTCCCAACGAGATCCTTCTCCTCATTTTCGACCACTGTCAACGCAGTACCATGGATGACCTTCTTCGGCGGTTAGGGGAGTCCGACGGTCGTTGGGATTACCCCACCTACCCGTCATGCCTACCATACTCAAAGATCACTCTAGCGCGGACAACGTGCTCACAAGTCTGTCACTGGTGGCGGAACATCGTGCTGGGAACGGGTTCGTTGTGGAAAGACGTGCTCGCCGACTTCGGTCCAAAGGCTTTCGAAACGATGTTCCTCCTCTCTCGATCTACCCCTCAAGTTCACTTCTGCGGGCACTTCGCCGAGTCGCTGTGGAGCTCTCCTCGACACGGTGGAACCATTGCTGTCGACTTCTCGCGGACGTCCGCAATGTCACTGAGAGCGCACTGCTATTGCGTGCTCAAGGGATTCCTCAATAGCTTCCACATCAGTGCTCCTATTCTGGAACTTATTGATCTGGGAGTTCGCGCACAACACCCGAGATGTAGCGAGGCAACACCATTTGGGTCTATCTGTACACTCATTCAGGATTCACCAATGGCCCGGCGGATCAAGCTATTGAATGTCCCTTTGGCCTGGGGGCGAACCGGACCTCTCTATCACCTTACGCAACTTGACGTGGTACATTCAAGGTGGGCAGGTTTGAGACCAACGGCATGCCCTGACGATCTCCTGGAATTTCATGAAGAACACTCCGGCATTGGAAGTCCTCAAGCTCGATTACTGTTTTCTGGAAGACGATCACCCGCTACGACCGAGCATCGAGGTTACGGCACTCCCTCACCTCCGGTTTCTTGACTGTCACCTCGAAGAGCGCGATTGTCTGTACCTTTTCCGCTATCTCCAGTTCCCTACTTGCACCCGGATCCGGCTGACTTGCCAATACCAAAATATGAACGAAGAAAGCGCAATCTTCATCATAAATCGGGCGTTCGGGCGTTTCCGCGAAATGTTGAATGATGATGAGCCGAATGGGATCTTGGGTTGTAGCAGTGGCTACGAGATGCATATCGTGGTACACTCTACCACAGACGATGCGCTGATGAGAACTCTTTTCTCTCGCGAGGGAGATTCGAAGGAGAAGGACGTAGATCTGATCTTCTGTGGACAGTCGAACGAAGATAAAGAAACCCGGATCCATTATGCAGCTTGCAACGCTCTCCCTGCGTCATTCGTGCATACTCTGTGTGTCGTCTATTGTCGAAGCGATCAAGTCTGGCGCTCGCACGCGCTCCGCTTCCCACACATCCTGGCCACCAACCTCGATGCTTGGAGCTTCGAATGGGGGTTGGGCAATCTGCTCTTACCACTTGGGCCGGCCGCTGGGCCTGTTGTGTTACTCCCCGAACTCAGGTGGCTCAGAGTGCAGGAAGGCGTGAGCTTGAATACATGGAGGACACATCTCTTCCGGCTCTTCGGGCGCGGCGGTCATCGCTCGGTCGGCGGCTGGAGCGTTTCTCCATAAGCAGTACGGACTACGACAGTTTCGAGCAGGACACTCTGGCTGCCCTACAAGAGATGGTGGAAAGCGCAGAGGTGGAATTTAGGAGGCGTTGGTAGTGGTGAGGTGGCTCGCCAAAGTAGGGAATGGGTACTTGAGTCTTCAAGCGTCACAGATCGACCCGCAGTAGGGCCAGTGGTGGCGACTCGCCGGTAGTAGAGACCCGGGGATACGCAAAAAAAGTACACCGGGAGGTCCCGCCCTTCCTGGTTGGGATATAGCAGAAGTAGGGGTATTCGAAGTCCGAAGCGACGCGCAAACGGTCGTGCTCGACCGCAGTTTCATGATCTGTATTATTCCTTCGCCATCGGCGGGTCCGAGTCCTACCCTTAGCCTCGTCGACCCCATAGAGCTCTTCGTATCTAAAGGCTGACGTGGATGGAAAGCGCAACACTGGCCTTCACAAGGTTCCAGCGTCACGCAGATATCCTCCTCCGCCTCTGCAGCCTGTTTGCAATGACTCGGTTGAACACTGTGAGTGGCAACATATAGGCCAGCGAGTTCGTGAGACCAGTCGTCACCGGCACACACGCATCATCTCTTGGAAATTAACACTCGTGGCTGTGTGCAAAACCGGTGCAGAGCATTCGTGCATGTGTCGTCGAATCTTGACATTGTCATCACTCTACGGACGCATTGTGGATCGCGAGTGAGCATACGGATCATGATAGTGGGCAGTGTAATCCAATGGATTTCCGAATCCACTCAGCCCTAATCGGCCAGCCTGAAGTCATCCAGTTGCGATCACGCGAGGCAGCCGTTGTTGTGCACACATGTAGGATTTGGATCCGACATATCATGTTTTTGGCTGCATACATTCCATTCCCAAGTGCTCTATAGGGTTAACTACTATAGGCAAACGGGCGGTAGCGAATGTCGTAGAGGGCACGCATAGTGATGCAGACACGGTGTCCAGAGTTGGGGGGCAGGGTGTTGTGGGATAATTCAGATAAGACTTAGAATATGCGGCAGATACGGAAAATAGGACCTCCCGATAGTGACCCCCGTTCTGAAAGCAGACGTCAGATGAAGGCACGGTGCGCGAGGGTCTGATGACGCGCCGGCCTCTGGGAGACTAGGCCAATCCACCTCCGCCAGGCGCCACCCGCGGCCCAGACAGAAATGGAACTCGCAGCTGGGTGTACTTGGGACATACATCATAAATTGCTCCCTTCGGGGATGCATACGAAAAAATTGGAACGATACAGAGAAGATTAGCATGGCCCCTGCACAAGGATGACACGCTGTTTCAGAGTGGTAGACCTACGGGTCTCAATATTTATTTTTGTTGCTGGACCAAGCGCACTGACACTCAGTCGCTACACACATCACACTGACAGCAAGCAACAATCTCTCCCCGAGTCACATCCACCTTGCAGAGATGAAGCCCTCAGATTCAATTTATCATGTCAGTCTTCTGAACACAAGTTATCTCTGTATTGCATGTCTGCTACAACGTCCCCGACCGGAATATTGTACAACCCGATAACGCACGCATCGACCAGTCAATTGTACACAGAGAGGCGGTCGTCTATTCCCAAGTGAAATCCAGCGGGGGCCCTCATACGCACCCCACCCCGCCGCGCGCCACCGCTTTCAGCGCCACCCGTGCCGCCGCCGCCGCCTCCTCAGTTTACCCGGCTCCAGAGGTAGCGGCGGCGTCGATGCAACAGCGGCAGCACCGGAGCCTGCATATGCAGCTGCGCAGAGTGGGCATCAGCAAGCATCCCCGCGCGGGCGCGGGCGCCGCGCCATGGCACGGCCAGCTACGAGCTCTGCGCCGCGCGCTTCGCCTCGAGCGCGCGCTCGAACTCCTCGAATGCGGACAGAACCGTGCTTGCTTTCGGCCGCGCGGCGGTGTCGGCGTCGAGGCGGATGCGCGCAGGCCACTGCGCGACGGGGACGTCCATGGACGCCAGGGACGCGCGGACGGACGCGAGCGCGGCGGCGTAGGCGGCGAGCGAGTCCTGGTACAGGTCGTGCACGCAGATCGCGCAGCCGGACATGCAGCAGTCTGTCGGGGCGCCGTCAGTAGGTGTGAGAGGGATGCTGGGGAAGAGAGGCGGCGCGCACCGTCTGGGCCTGGCGCCTTTGGCTCCTCCGGTAGGACGAGCCCGCGGAATGTCGCCCGCGCGAGCTTCCGCAGCGTGGTGGGTATGGGCACAGGTATTGGCATGCGGGCGCGGAGCGCGTCGGCGGTGATGGTCTGCGTGAGCGAGTGCTTTGCAAGGAGCATGTTCTCGAGGCGGCGGAAGCGGTCGGAGAGGTTCTGCCCGGCGCGGGCGGGGCGCTTCAGGCGCTCTATGGGTGAGGCGGGCTGGGTGTGCACCTGAGAATTGTGTGCGAAGTGTTTTCGTGCATGGCGGAGGAGCAAGCTGGAAGGCGGTCTATGGGGTAGCATGCATCAAGGTCCGAGGCAAGGCGTTCCGGAGTAACTCGTCCGCCGGTCCTCTGCTTTGTAATTACGTCTCGACTGTCTCCAATTGATACAGTGCTTAGTTGCTACAGTTAACAGTACGTGCGTGAATAAATCGTAGATGTGCTAACCCATGCCTGCGTCTTGAGGAGAAATGCAACGTCAATGCTAGCTGAGTGCGCGAACGCTAGTCGTCCCACTGCATCGCAGCCGGGATCCAATAGGCGCGCCCCATCCCGTTCGGGCCGTCTTGCTCGTCGAGCCAACACGTTCCGTCCGTGAGCAGCATCGTCTGCAGCACGCCGCGCGCACGCTCGGGCGCCCACTCCTTCCCCGACACGAGCATGTCCTCGTCCACGCGGCCGCCCCCCTCCGCCGCGAGCGCGAGCACGACCATCTGGTCCGCGTCGAGCGCGCGGGGCACGCTGCGCACCATGCGCCGCCCGCCCGCGCCGCCGACGTCGAGCACCTCGTAGCCCGCGCCAAGCGGGCGCAGCGCGCGGATGCTGCGCACGACGTCCTCCTCCGTGATCGCGCCGCCGGCGAGCCCGCGCAGGCGCGCGACGAGGCGGACGAGCTCGGCGAGCTCGATGAGCCCGCCGTTGCGCGGGCGCGTGCTGACGCACACGTCGACGATCTGCACGCCGAGCTCGCTCTGCCAGTCGCCGAGCCCGAGCGCCTCCTCCCACCAGCCGCCGCGGCGCGGGCCGGCGAGCGGGTCGACGCCGATGGCGGCGCACATCTGCTGGAAGGCGTGGCGGAAGCGCGGGTCGCTGCGGATAGCGGCGCGGTGGTGGGTGGCGAAGCGGGTGAGGGCGGCGCGGAACTGGTCGAGCTGGGCGTGGAGGGTGTCGACCTGGGCGCGGGAGAGCTGGGTGGAGAGGGCGTCGAAAGAGCGCTGTGAGTCTTGTTGTCGGTGGAGGGCAGCGAGCCCGGCGCCGCCGAGACGATGCATGACGGGTGTATTCGATTCGACCGTGTCTGCAAGCGACGCTCTCGGGGCTCACAATCGGGGATCCGGGCATCGTTCCGGGAATGGGAGACCGGCACCGCCAAAAATAGACCCGGCACGTGCGGGAGATGCCGGGCGTAGTCTTGCTCGCGTTGGCCGTTGCCAGCCCTTCTTCAAGCCTTTGCCAGCTGTCCTTCCCCACGTCCCCCCCTCGGTGCCTCTTTTCTGTACATCCTTCTCATCTCCTTCAAAAATGGTTTCCGCTCGCCTCGCCGCCTTTGCCACTATCAGCTCCCTCGTCAGCTCCGCCCTTGCCAACTTCCAGATCCTCAGCCCCGGTGGTCCCGACCTCTGGTGGGGTGCGTCGCTCTCACCGTCTATCATCACAGGCTTTTTTTTTGAACGCGTTGAACATCTTTTCCAGTCGCCCAGTCGCAGAATGTCATCGCCTGGTCGTGCCGTGATAACCCCCCGGCCACCGTGTACCAGCTCTTGTGCGTTGTCGCCTTGTTCTCTCAGCCGTATCCGCCCGCTTAGCTCCGCCCTTGACAGGTTGAACAACACGGACCCCACCATCCTGCCTGCGCCCATGGCCATCGTGGCCAACATCCAGAACGCGGACTGCTCGCACACCATCACGACCCAGCAGGCTGCGCTGACGCCCTCGCCGTCCTATACCCTTATCTTTGCCGACAACCTCGACCAGACAAAGGTGCGTCGCGTAGTCCTCCTCGCCCGTTCGACTCGTTTCTGATGCCCAATCTGTGCCCAGATCTACGCGACGTCCCAGGTGTTTGAGGTCAAGGCTCTCGGCGCGACATACCCCGCGGCCTCGGCTACGCCTACGGACGACCCGACCGCGTCGAGCACGGGCTCAAACGCGGGTTCGTCTAGCACTGGCTCGAGCACGTCGAGCGGCGCTGCGCCGACAAACAACAGCAAGTCGTCCGGCGCGTCGACGACCTTCCAGATCTCGGCGGCAGGTGTCCTCGCCGTCATTGGCGCCGCAGTTGGCATGCTCTAAACCGGGCACGACTGACGAGAGTGGAGATGCAATATGGACCAGAAGAGCGTGTGGCGGTTTCTCGACATGTCACGTTTGACCCTGGCTGCAGTATTTTTTTTTCCTCATGTGGACTACTCTTATGGGCGCTTCTCCCAGCTCAGACAAATTTTCCTTCCATGCTCCTGCCAAGTTGTCACCCTGTTTGTGGTATACATCATCCCGCTTGTGTTGATACCGTCCTATCCTTTATTCTATCGCTCGTTGCTCCGTATGACTACCAGTAACGACTGAGTGCTACACGGGCATGTACCCTACCAAGAAATAGCGACGCGCGGGACGGCGCACGGGGCCACAACACAGGTAGGGAAGACATGGTGATATACGGACGACGACCACGAAATCAGCACGATCTAAGAGCCATGCTGCTCGTCTGCAAGTGTCCAAGATGAGGTGGAGTGCGAAACGGTGACGCGATCAGAACACGATGGGCAAGCAGCAACGCCAGGTGATGTGTGTGATGAACCGCATGATGTGATTACCGGGGGCTGCCATTGGCGGCGGTGGGAGTGCTAGGAGGGTGGTACATGGGCTACGAGCGAGGATGTCGGAGATGAAGGCGTCGACGAGCCCGCCGCGTCCATTGGGGTACGGTGGGAGATAGAACGGAGACAAGAGAGCCGGCCTTGCGCGCGCTTTATGGTGGGCCAAGCACGCTGAGAGCGCCCGGCGTCCCGACGGAAACAGCGAGAGAGACGTTCTGTGGGATGCCGAGATCTTGGCCCGGGCACGTCAAGCCCCTCCGCCCGCTCCCAATGTTATAACCAAGGTACAACTCGCGACTTGGCCTCCGCCGCGCCCGCCCACCCCGTCCTTACCGCCGCACCCCTCGCCCTCGCTGCGTCCCCCGCCCGCGGCTTATAATCCCCCCCGCGACTCCTCCCCACCCCGGCTCAGAGTGCTGCCCCCCCCCACCCGCCCCAACGCCCCAGCCGCCGCCCCCTCGCCACTCTCTCCATGTCCTCCACAGGCCCCATGACCCCCGCCGCAGCCGCCAAAGCCGCAGAGGCAGCCGCCAGTCTCCCCGCGCCCGCATCCTCGCCGTCGCCGTCGCCGTCCCGTTCGACCCTCTTCCAGGGCGGCCTCCGCGCCTTTCTCATGGCCGACGTCGACCCGGAGCTCTCGACGATCCCGCTCGCCGCGTACTGCTTCATGACCGGATGGATGTATGTCCTCGGCCTCTGTCACCCGTGTTGCCCGTATGCTGAACGATATGCGTCCTACGAAGCGACGCTGTCTCCTTCTCCGCCATCTTCGTCTGGTGTGCGTTCCAGACCGGCAACTCGGTGCAGGTGCGCACCCCCCTCTTCCACACTTGTCTCGTACTGACTCTGGCCGGCTCCAGCTCGCGCTCGCGCTCGCACGCCTGTTCCAGGGCTCGCCAGGCCACCGCGACACGTCGTTCCACCTCGCGGACCAGCAGGCGCTCACCTCGGTGCTGACCTTCATCTTCGGCGCGTTCCTCGGGCGCATCGGCGACCGCATCGGCGCAAAAACGCGCGCGTGGCTCTTCCTCGGCACCTTCATCCAGGCGCTCTTCACCATGGCCGCCGCGATCGCGCTCTGGAAGAGCGGACAGGGCAGCGTCGCCAGCTCGCGCGACGTGCCGGCGTGGTCGAGTGCTAGCACGTTTGCGTGCCTCGGGCTCATCAGCGCGAGCATGGGGCTGCAGGGCATCATGGGCAAGCGCGTCAACACGCAGTTCACCACCACCAGTGCGTGCCACCGCCCTCTTTGTGTTTTTATTGTGCACGGTGACTGACGGCGTCGCCGGACAGTCGTGCTGACGACGGTGTGGTGCGAGCTGATGGCGGACCCGAAGCTCTTCGTGATGCACCGCGTCAAGACACGCGACCACAAGGTGATCGCGATCGTCGCGCTCTTCGTTGGCGGCTTCTGCAGCCGCGCGATCCTGCAGTCCATCGGCTCGCCCGCCGCACTTGGTATCGGCACCGGCCTGCGCACCGCGATCGCGCTCAGCTGGTTCTTCGTCCCGGGCAAAAAGGCGCCCGGCGGCGGGGGTGCGAGGAAGAACTAGGGCCTCGCGCGGTGGTGGAGTATAGGGATTGGAAGTACGCTCTTATATACACTAGGGTAATGCCCGTTTGGTTCTTAGAGATATCCCATAGATGTAGTTTGGCTTCGACACGCATGTGCCGCGGGTTCGACACGCGACCGATTGGGCACACAAATAAAAGGCATTGGGGAGATTTATTTCATGGGCCTATTGAGGATAAACGTAGCTGTATCATCTCTGGTAAGGACTATCTCCCCACCCCGAGGGAACGGGGGATACTCCAGCTGGAGACGCAGAGCTCCCTCTAGGGCGTGCTGTAGGCTCCTGCGCATAACATACCTGCGCAGGGGGACAATAATGCGCGCCCGGAAATGAGTTGGGGACAGAGGACGTGCGCAGCGAGGTTTTTATGTTCAACAGCACGTGATTGGCGCACAGCCACCTCATGATTACAAAGCAGAGTCCAGCGCTCCGGAACGCTTTGCCCCGGACCTTGATGCATGCTACCCCATAGACTGGCACCCCGCTCTCTCCTCTACCATGCTCTGCGCCGTAATTTACATCCACACCTCGCACGCAATGCACGAGTGCACACACAGCCCGCCTCGCCCATAGAGCGATTGAAGCGCCCCGCGCCCGGTGGGCAAAACCTCTCTGACCGCTTCCGCCGCCTCGAGAACATGCTCCTCGCAAAACACTCGCTCACGCAGACCATCGCCGCCGACGCGCCCCGTGCGCGCACGCCCATACCCATGCCCGCCACCCTGCAGAAACTCCAGCCGGCGACGTTCCACGGGCTTGTCATACCGGAGGAGCCAAAGGCGCCAGGCTCAGACGGTGCGCGCCGCCTCCCTTCCCCAGCGCCCCTCCCACGCCCACTGACGGCGCGCCGACAGACTGCTGCATGTCCGGCTGCGCGATCTGCGTGCACGACCTGTACCAGGACTCGCTCGCCGCCCACGCCGCCGCGCTCGCGTCCGTCCGCGCGTCTCTGGCGTCCATGGACGTCCCCGTCGCGCAGTGGCCTGCGCGCATCCGCCCCGACGCCGACACCACTGCGCAGCCGAAAGCACGCACGGCGCTGTCCGCATTCGAGGAGTTCGAGCGTGCGCTCGAGGCGAAGCGCGCGGCGCGGGGTTCGTAGCTGGCCGTGCCATGGCGCCGCGCCCGCGCGGGGATGCTTGCTGACGCCCGCTCTGCGCAGCTGCATATGTGGGCTCCGGTGATGCTGCTATGCTGCCGCCGCTGCCTCTGGATCAGAGCAGAGTGAGGAGGAGGAGACAGCGCGGGTGGCGCTGGAGACGGTGGCGCGCGGCGGGGTGGGGTGCGTACGAGGGCCTGCGCTGGACTTTGTTTGGGAATAGATGACCGCCCCTCTATGTACGGTTAACTGGTCGATGTATGCATTACTGGATTGGATGATATCCCGGTTGGGGACGCTGCTGCAGATATACATTACAGAGATGACTAGTGGACTTGTGTTCAGAAGATTGACGTGATTGAATCCGAGGGCTTCATCTCTGCGAGGTGGATGTAGCATGTTGAGAGGCATCGCTGTCGGTGTAATGTGTGCAGTAACTGAGTGTTGCGACTTGATTCAATGCGACCTACCGAGCGAACAGTCCGGGAAAAGGAGACTGTGAGCAACAAAAATAAATATTGAGACCCGTAGGTCTACCACTCTGAAACAGCGTGTCATCCTTGTGCAGGGGCCATGCTAATCTTCTCTGTATCGTTCCAATTTTTTCGTATGCATCCCCGAAGGGAGCAATTAATGATGTAACTGCCAAGTGCGCCCGGCCGCAAGTTTCATTTTCGTCTGGGCCGCGGGTGGCACCTATAGCTAGAGATGTATTTATTGGCCCTTCTGATTAGATTGGTATATGCGGCGGCGAGCGGTTGCATTCATGACTCTGGATCATGCCCTCGAGAGCGCCGTACGAATGAGTGTTTCAGCGTATCCCCGAGTCTCTACTACCGGTCCGTCGCCACTGGCCGCACGGATCAATCTGTGAACGTTGAGCGTTGAATGCTCATTCCCACATGGTAAGTAAACCATCTCACCACTACCAACACCTCGAAAACTCCACTTCTGCGCTCTCCACGACTTCTTCTAGGGCAGCCAAGGTGTCCTGATTGAAACTGTCGTAGTTCGTACTACGTATAGAGAAACGCCCCAGGGGCCGACCGAGCAACGAGCGCCGCGCCCGGAGAGTAGGAAGAAATATACTCTCCATGTATTCAAGCTTGTTGAACATTACGCTCCCCTCTACTCTGAGCCACGTGAGGTCAGGCAGCAACACAACAAGCCCGGCGGCCAGTCCAGGTGGTAGGAGCAGATAGCGCAACCCGCGTTCAAAACTCCAAACATCGAGGTTGATGGTCAGAATGTGTGGGAAGCGGAGCGCGTGCGAGCGCCAGACTTGATCGCTTCGACACCTGACGACACACAGGGTACGCACGAATGACGCGGGGAGAGCATTGCAAGCTGCATGATGGATACGGATTTCTGTATCTTCATTCGACCGACCGCGGAAGAGCAGGTCTACGTCCTTCTCCTTCGAATCTCCCTCGCGGGAGAAAAGAGTTCTCATCAGCGCACCGTCTGCGGTGGAGTGTGCCACGATATGCATCTCGTAGCCACTGCTACAACCCAAGATCCCATTCGGCTCGCCATCATTCAACGTTTCACGGAAACGCCGGAACGCCCGATTTATGATGAAGATTGCGCTTTCTTCGTTCATATTTTGGTATTGGCAAGTCAGCCGGATCCGGGTGCAAGTAGGGAACTGGAGATAGCGGAAGAGGTACAGACAATCGCGCTCTTCGAGGTGACAGTCAAGAAACCGGAGGTGAGGGAGTGCCGTAACCTCGATGCTCGGTCGTAGCGGGTGATCGTCTTCCAGAAAACAGTAATCGAGCTTGAGGACTTCCAATGCCGGAGTGTCTTTCAGGAACCCCAGGAGATCGTCAGGGCATGCCGTTGGTCTCAAACTTGCCCCCCTTGAATGTACCGCGTCGAGTTGCGTAAGGTGATAGAGAGGTCCGGTTCGCCCCCAGGCCAAAGGGACGTTCAACAACTTGATCCGCCGAACCATTAGTGAATTCTGAATGAATGCACAGATTGATCCAAACGGCGTTGCTTCGCCGCATCTCGAGCGTTGTGCGCGGACCCCCAGATCAATAAGTTCCAGAATGGGAGCACCGATGCGGAAGTTATTGAGAAATCCCTTGAGCACGTAATAGCAGTGCGCTCTCAATGACATCGCGGACGTCCGCGAGAAGTCGACAGCAATGGTTCCACCTCGTCGAGGACAGCTCCACATCGACTCGAGGAAGTGCCCGCAGAAGTGAACTCGAGGGGTAGACCGAGAGAGGAGGAACATCGTTTCGAAAGCCTTTGGACCGAAGTCGACAAGCGTGTCTTTCCACAGTGAACCGGTTGCCAGCACGATGTTCCGCCACCGATGGCAGACTTGTGAGCACAATGTCCGTGCTAGAGTGATCTTTGGGTGCAAATACGACAGGTGGGTGGAGTAACTCCAGCAATCCCCGGGTCCTCCTAACCGCCGAAGGAGGTCATCCATGGTACTGCGTTGACAGTGGTCAAAGATGAGGAGAAGGATCTCGTTCGGAAGTTTGGCGATTGGTGTTGCAGTGTTGCGGCGCACCTTGAGCGCAGGCAATACAACGTTGGCGACAGCATTGGCCTCATCTTCGAACATATGAAGAACGGCTCCCGGTGACAGCCCCGGTTGTTTCGAGAGGATCACATGGTCTAGGACACTGTTCCGCAATTGAACGCAGTCGTCCCAGTAAGACCCACTGGCCGCGTCGCGGAGCAGTACGGCGGCGCGCTGGCGGCGCGGGCGGAGGACCTGTGTGACTCCAGCAGTGGGCCGCCGCGGGTACAACGGGAGCCCGCCGCGCGGGCTCGCGCAGCGCGACTGCGTGCGTCACGCGTCTGCCGGGCAGCGCGGCGAGCGGCGTGCGCATAGACCCGCTCGACGAGCCATACCGCACGATCCTCGGCTCTTACTTCGACCTCACAGACCTGGACATCTAGCGCCGCTACGGCTCCGTCATGGGGCAGGAGTCTTTGCCGCCATGCAGCCGCTGTCCGTAGCTCGTCTCGCTCGGCGACCTGCGGCGGGATCTGGCGCGGGCGGACGAGCTGGGCGAGGACGAGGACGATAAAGACAACGACATCGTCTACGCAATTATCGGCAGTCTCGGCTCGCTGCTGAGTAACGCCACGTCATTCAATGCGTCGGTCCTCACCGTTGCACTGCGCACGTCCTTCCGTGGCTTCCTCGTCGACGAGCGCAGGAGCGCGTCTTCCACGTCGACATCGAGCGCGCGCACAGCCAGCTTGCGGAGTACTCCCTCGGCGTGATGCTCCGCGAGTCGCGCCTGAACATCTGCAAACTCGTGACATTGTGCACGCTCAACCACGACTTCACAGACCCTCCCGCGCGCTGCTGTACGCATGCCAGTTCTGGGACAACCATCTAGAGTGTGCCCAGGCGTTTGATGCACCTGTGTTTGCCCTAGTGCAGAAGTCGCTGGAGACGAAGTTCTCGTATTGGCTTGAGGTTATGGGCCTTGTGGACGGGATGAGCGATGCTTTCGACCCGCTCAGGACCGCGAAAGTGTGGCTTGCTGGAGAGCACCCCGAGGTGAGTCGAGCATCATTTGTTATTGGCATAGTACACGGAACTCTGACACCATATCGTCGTAACAGGTCGCCCTGGAAAGGCTGGCGCTCTACAGGCATTGGTCGACGACGCCTGATCATTCGTGCGATACTTTGGACATGTTATGTCCCGCAGCGCACCACACATATATCTCGCAGCTCTGCCCTTTACGCCAGCCAACTCCCATATTTACAAACGCTATCCTAGGATGTTCCCGAATACGTTGTCCCCTGAGCAAGGCCGGCTACCCCGTTGGTCAGCCCTGGAAATGAAGATACAAGCGAAGAAAGGACTGTGCCATTGCATCGAGCTCTTCAGCGATGGCCGGTTCATCACATCTTGCACGGGGCTCGGCAGGATCGCCGTATGGAACACTACGACAGGGACGTCAGTCGCAGGGCCGTTCCGGGGTCCGCATAACCGCACCGTCGACTCGCTGGGATACTCGCTGAACGGCAAGCGTCTCGCGCTGGGCTCGAGCAACGACATGATATATATCTGGAACATCGCGACAGGCGAGGCCGTCGCAGGCCCGTTCCGTGGATGCTTAAAGGCAGTCAACTCCGTTGCGTTTTCGCCAGATGGGTGGCGCCTTACCTCGGGCTCAAACGATGCGACCATCCGCTTCTGGGACGCGACGAATGGCGAGCTGGCTGCGGAGTCGGTGGACGAGCGGTGCTTGGCGTGACATACTCGCCCAACGGCGGACACATCGCCTCGGGTTTGAAGGACGCCACCGTCCGGGTCTGGAAGGTCGGGTCGGGAGAGGTAGTCATGGCGGTGGCGAACGAAGGCACGCAAGCGATCCGTTCTGTTGCGTTCTCTCCGGACGGCCAATACGTTGCCTCGGGATCGGACGACACCGTTCGCATCTGAAGCGTTGCAGAGGAAGCGATGGTCAAGTGGCCGTTCAGCGGACACACAGATCGCGTCACCTCGACGTTCTCCCCGAACGGCCAACATACTGCGCTCACCTCGCGTGATGCCACGATTCGTGTCTGGGACGCTGCAACGGGAGGTGTGGTTGCTGGATCCCTCTTGGACCACAAGGGTGCAGTCAACGCTGTTCAGTTTTTCCCGGAGAGTCCTCGCCTCGCCTCGTATTCGGACGACGGTGCAGTTAGCATCTGGAATGTAGCAGCGGGCGTCCCTACTCCGGATTCATCAGATCCCGGCAGACATGCGGGACCAATCTCTGCGCTTGCGTACTTAGCAGATGGACAATATATTGCCTCTGGCTCCGATGACTGCACGGTGCGCACTTGAAACGCTGCGGGAGGCAAGATGGTTGCGGGGCCGCTCGGTGGACACCGACAATACATCCACTTGGTTGTGTTTTCACCAAACTCCAAGCGCCTCGCCCCGGGCTCGTATGATGGCAACACCCGCGTCTGGGACGTCGAGGCGGGAGAGATGGTCATTGATATGGTGCTGTCTGGTGTATCCCAGCCGTTTTCCAACCGGTTTCCGTATTCATGATGGACGGACAGCGCCTCGTCCCATGCGCAAGCAGTGGCAAGGTGCAGGTCTGGAACACATCTACGGGAGATATGATCAAGAAGACGGAGATCAATCTTGCCTTCACCAAAGCCACCTTCTCGACTTGATCCTTTGGCTTGAAAGAGTTCATATCCGGAGCGTCATGGCGGGAAGAGTGACTGCTGGGCCGATCGCTGGGCACGAGGCATCAACCTCAGAATTCGCATTCTCGCCAGATGGCCAGCACGTCGTCTCCTCAGACAGGAGCAAGGTCCAAGTCTGGGATGTCCCGAGTGGGGAGATAGTGTGCATGCCACTCGGCGGAAGCGAAATACAGAAGGCTCAACGCATCTCGTTCTCCCCGGATGGCCAGTATATCGCCTCAGAATCAGCTGAGTACAAGCTCGAGATGTGGAACGCCACGACAGGAGTGTTGGTCGCAGGGTCGTTCCAGCTTGACGAACGCCGGTCCACCACAGGGCGAGGCGCTTCTCACCCGATGGCCAACACTTTGCGTCGAGTTCTTTGGATAGCATAATGCGAGTATGGCGGGTGATACCGGGAGGTACAGCAGAGGCCTCGGAAGCAAACGACAGTTGGACAAGCCAGAATGGAATCGGCTTCACGGACCCGACCAGGATCGAAGAGAGTGGCTGGCTTATGGAGGGCTCCGTGCCGTTGGTATGGATACCGTAGGTGCACAGACTATCGTTCCATTGGTCAAGAAATGTGTGGGTGAGCGGCGAGCACGAGACCAGACTAGACACTCGTAGATTCGTTCATGGGCCAGACTGGGCATGACATCTCTCGTTATCTTTTGTTACGATAGCACCGGTGTCTCGTAGGATATGAATACATATGTTGTTGGGCTTTTGAGGTGTGGCAGGAATGAGGTCGTCGAATGACACTTGTGACGGTAGGCCTCACAGATAGTTCCTAGGGCAGGAGCAGAGCCACGAATCCAGCACGCCGCGTCACCCTAGGGTCATCCTGAGACGTCCTAGGGTGTTATCCAATGTTGGATACTGCGACACGTGGGGAAGAACACTGAGGCCGCGAGTGTTGTTATCAGGTGTCGGAGTGTAGGTTGTAGATCCAGGAGAAGTGAGACGCTGGGACCGAAAGATTAGAGTCGAAGGAGTGGTGAGAGTCGGAGTTGTTCACTGGGCGAGGCCGGGTGAGTTGGACGACGGCCAATCACCTGACTAGATCAGCGCGTGCCGCCCCCAGCTTGCCACTCATTGCTTTCAACCACCGGAACCAAGCCCCCGCTCCTACCACGAACATATGGCATCGTCGTCGGATACGGCCTTGAGATCGTTCTCGTTGACAAACGACATCAAGGACATCTCGCCACAAGACGAGATCTACAAATTCGATGTCGAAGCCAACAAGCGTCTGAACCGCGAGCAGCCATGGGTAAACGAGTGAGCTCCTAGTCGCGGCACTCAGCATAGCATCCGCAGGTGCACTGACGATGTTGTGCAGCCCACACTACTTCAAATCATGTAAGATCTCAGCTGTGGCGTTGATCAAAATGGCGCGTATTCCCCCCGCACCTTGCCAGCGTACCCCCATATGAATCGAAATGCGCTCGTCCCCAGGTCATACACGCGCGCTCGGGTGTACCATGGGAGATTATGGGACTTATGCAGGGGAAAGTCGTTGGCCACTCCCTTGTTGTCATGGATTCTTTCGCGCTGCCTGTCCAGGGCACGGAGACGCGCGTCAATGCTGCGAATGAGGCGAACGAGTACATGGTTCAATATATCCAGGAATCAGAGAAAGTGCGTCTTTGTAGTACGCTCAGTAGTGCTGATGTCTTACGGGTTCCCACATGCAGGTAGGGCGGTTGGAAAACGCGATCGGCTGGTACCACTCACATCCTGGGTACGGCTGTTGGTTGTCTGGCATCGACGTCAACACGCAGATGAACAACCAGAAATTCCAGGATCCATTCGTAGCCGTCGTCGTACGTAGATCTACCCTCTCTTCCTGTGCACGGCCGAGTTAACCTCCTGCATAGATCGACCCGAATCGCACTATCTCTGCGGGACGCGTGGACATCGGCGCCTTTCGCACCTACCCCGCAGGCTACACACCACCCAACGCAACGGCTTCGGAGTACCAGAGCATCCCGCTTAGCAAGATAGAGGATTTTGGTGTACACGCAAACCAGTATTATTCACTGGAGGTGGAGATCTTCAAGTCGAGCCTGGACACGGAGCTGCTGGGACTGTTATGGAACAAGTATTGGATCAACACGCTCAGCCAAAGCCCTTTGATATCGGTATGCGAATCTTCTGGCATCCCTGATGCACATCTCACACGATCTACAGAACCGGGCGTATGCTGCGTCCCAATTGAGTGATTTGCACCAAAAGTTGACCAAAGCGGCCGGCAATGTGACATCAACGAAACCGGTGGTGCCAACCTTGCCAGCAAGCACAGATAAGAATGGGCAGACGAGCAAAGTGAATAGCTTCACTTAGTATCTTCTACACCGTCTGATGAGCTAGCAGGGGTCCCAGAAATCTGAGCCGAAGAAAGAAGCCGAGAATCAGTTGGCTAAGAATGTAAAGGATAGGTCCGTTTCTCATTTTGTCGTGAGTTTCTGCATGGCCGACCATGAATTACAGCACAAAGATCGCAGTGGAGGCGCAGCATGGGCTCATTGCACAGGTCATCAAAGACGTTTTGTTCTCCAGCCGGCCGGGCAAGGCACCTTCAGAGGCGGTTGCTCCAGTTGAAGAGGCGGTTGAAATGGCTATCGGCTAGAAGCTCAGACCAGCAAACTCATTTGTAATTGTACATAGCACTGCTGTCGATCGAATGTATTTGCTAAGTTAGACAATGGGTGTAACGGAAGGGGTCATTGAGGTGAGCAGGTGGGGTGGCGCCGAACAATCGGGAATACTTGAAACTCAGCTGGGATTTGGCGCCACAGCAAACGCAAACATATCGACAAAATCAACCGGCCCCATCGTCGTCCACAGCGTCCCCCCTCAAGTCCCCGCAAGATTCCAACGTGAGTATCATTTTCCAGATCGTAGGGGTGGTCTATGTTGGTGCAAAGGACTGTCCTCGCTCGAATCGACAGCCATCCCGGTGGATTGCGTTTTGGCGAGAGGATGACATGCTGAAATGCGATGGCAGATGGGCCTCACCGAATATCAAGTTGTCGGCCGCCACCTCCCTACGGAGAATGAGCCCAACCCCAAGATTTACCGCATGCGCATCTTCGCGCCCAACGACGTCGTTGCCAAGTCACGGTTCTGGTACTTCCTGAGGTACGCCAGACATACTGACTGCGGCTTGCGAGCCCTCTCTCTGTGCAGGATGTGCTCACAAACGATACAGGAAGCTGAAGAAGGTCAAGAAGGCCAACGGAGATATCATCGGGGTGAACGTTGTCAGTATCTATCCGTGTTATCCCATGCAGCCCTCAAGAGGCAGGCGGACGGGAATGCTGACCATAGCGCCTCGCATCCTGCAATTTGCCTTTGCATCCTGCTGTGCGATTTTTCTAGATCAACGAAAAGAAGCCTCTGAAGGTTAAGAACTTCGGTATCTGGATTCGCTACGACTCGCGCTCGGGCACGCACAACATGTACAAGGAGTTCCGTGAGCTCAGCCGCGCAGATGCTGTCAAGGCCCTCTACCAGGACATGGCGGCCCGTCATCGTGCCCGTTTCCGGTCAATCCACGTGCGTCCCTTTTTCTGACCACGGAGTGATTCCGTTTAGTCACCGACGATTGCAGATCCTCCGGGTTGTGGAAATCGAGAAGACGGAGGATGTCCGCCGGCCTTACATCAAGCAGCTGCTCCAGCCAGGCCTCCGCTTCCCTCTTCCTCACCGCGTTGGCAAGGCTCGCTCGACGTTTGTCGCGCGCCGCCCGACCACGTTCTGAGCATTTTATGGTCGGAGACAAAAGATATGCTAGTTTTGCCTGGCTTTGACATGACTGCCCTATTGTTGTTACATGCATGCAATTTATGTTATGGAACATGTCACTGGCGTCTAAGTTATATTGTGCTGCGAACAATTCTCTACGCGGACAGCATGTGCAATGGTGCATCTGACATTCGAGAATGCTCTGAGCCTTCGCGGGTAGCAAACGAAGACTCGGGGTCTGCCGGCCGTGCTCGCTTGCAGCGGCACGAACTTATACCCCGCACGAAGCAATTCGTCCCACCAGCGAGCACGCACACGACTCGGCAGCCTACTGCGCTCGCCCGAGGACAGCGAGAGCGACTCGGCACGATAGCGGGAGAGAGAGAGTCAGGAGAGCGCAAGGCGAGAATGCTCGGCTCTAGTGCGATTCTAGGCTGGGCCGGATGGAAGATTGTGCTCTGAAGACTCCTCATCGAAGGATTTCCATTCTCGTTATGTTCCTCCGTCTGGCGATCGCCCTCTTCTCGGCAGCGGGTCCGCCTGTCCACGTCTGCCTGTCCACAGGCACGCGGCACATATAAATGAATGTGATATGTTGTCTCCACTATGTGTGTGTACTGTATGCAGCCTCGCCGTCGCCCTGTCGTCACCAAATCCGTTCCCTGACGCGGCCGACGCAACCAACGTACTTGACCCGACCCGGCGCTCCAACATTGGGCCTTTCTCACCCGCCCCTCACAGCTGATCGCCCAGAATCACAAGTGCCCCTGGGGTTCCCCGTTCAGCCTCCTGACGCCTTGGCCTCCATAAAGCTCCCCTCACGGGCAAATACACATATCACATCGTGTCATCCTCTCCACCCTTCTCTATTCACCTCTTCTCTGCCTCAGCAGCGGCTTGGAACGGTACGACATCCCCCGACGCCACCCACGCCCTGACATCCGCACATCAATTCTATACATAACTTCTCGTCAAGAGCCCCCGCTCGAACTTCCGTCTTCTCATAAGTACGCACTCGCGAGAACCGGCGCGCCACCTCGTGTCCTTCGCATACTTCCGCAACTTCCGCTCTCATGGATCATCCCACACCACACCACCGACCACCACCTCACGAAATCTCTCTTCCTGCCTTCGCCCTCTCCGTACCCGTCGAAATATCCGCCATGCCCGCGAGCACACGTACCTCATTTACCCGCGTGGACCAGACGCGCCCGGGTACCTCTGCAGGAGAAGACAACTTCGACGTCGAGGACCAGAACGAAGGGGATGCACGTGCACAAGTGCAGGAGGAGCCGGAGCAGGCGCCTGTACCACAGGTGCCTCAGACGCCCGTCCAGTTTTTACTCGTCTCGGGGCGCAGGCGGTCTATGTCCTTCGAGCCCGAAACGACTGTGGGCCGCGTAAAGGAGCTGGTATGGAACAGCTGGCCGAACGGTGCGTTCCGTCGTCAATCGTCTCCATATCCACCGGCGCTCGCCCTGCTCCTATATGAGGGGCAGCGGCGGCGTTGCTGTCACTCATTCTAGCCGCGGACGCTGATACGCTTCATTTGCGATTTCGCAGATTGGCAGGACGAGCGTCCGCCTGCGCCTTCATTTCTGCGCGTCCTCTATCTGGGCAAAATCCTGCAGGACGACGATACACTTACTCGTGCGTCCATTTACTGCGGAACGTAGCTCACTTCGAGTGATGTGATGATTTGTCACAGAACTCAAGTTCCCATCGTATAAGCCCCCGGAACCTGCTACGCCCACGATTGTGCATCTCTCGGTGCGCTCGTTCGCACCTCCGGAAGATGTCGCCATTAAGAAGAAGCGCCGGCTCTCACGGGCTGCTATCGAAGTGAGCGAGAGCAGCATGGACCCATCGTCAGGCGAGCACGCAGGAGGCTGCTGTTGCATCATCTGTTGACCTTGGGCCTTACCGTCTCTGGGGAATGCGGTATGCCTCTGCGCACACTGGTCGTCTGCATCGGCTAATTAGCTCCGAAGGCACCTCTTCGTATGCCCCACGGGGAAATTCAGGAGCATGGCACTCGAGGCGCAAACCCGTTTCATCTTCGATGTCTACCAATTCTATCTCCCTGACGCCGTGGTCGACCAACCCGCGGTGCACGAGGCATGCGCGCCTGCACCTGACACTGCCGACATGTCTTCTCATCTACATTCATCTTGGCCATGCTGCTAGTTTCCATCGATATGCCATATACCAGCTGCACTTCCCTTCCCCGCTATCGCAATCTACGTATGATCATGATGCTCGCACCCGCCACTTTCACCATCCGGACTTGTTGGTATAACTATATTGTCCAGCTGATGATGCCTGCGGCACTTAGTATACTTATTGCCTAGTTGATACGACCCTATTTACGAAGCAGAAGCTCTGGTATCGTGTGCACCGAAATACGGTGGCGTACCGCCGGAGATAAACGTAGCTGAGATCGCTCCTGATCGCTCTCGCGTTGTCCGGGTCCGCTGGCTTGTCATCCGACGGATGAAGGTCAGGCGCCTAGCTTGCTCGGATCAGGCAGTGTGGGAGCAGGAAAGGTTATTCGTACGAGAGATGACAGCAAAAAAAAGGCACTCAAGTCCCACTCACAAATCCAGGGCACGCACTTGCAGCGCGGCATATTGACGTTGCAATGGGGCCTGATGGTTTCTCAGGTCTGGTGTCGCGAGGCAGATAGCCGGCCGATGAGGTGGGACGTTGGGGATTTGCACCAATGTTTCTGAGCTGGACTGCTTTAGATCGAGATTGGCGGTGAGCGCCCGCAGGGGTCACGTAATGCAGCAGCTTTATTCTGCGGGCATGGGGCTCGGAGGGCGGCTGCTGCAGAGCCAGGTTGACTGGGGGCAGACATAGGCGCGTTCTGGATTGTGCCCGGGAAACGAACAATCAAAGGGCGATTGGGGTCCGGCAAGTTACAGCATGTAGACCGAGGCATGACGCGTGACGTCCCCCGGGAGGGCAGCCATAGATGTGGGGTTACCTAAGTCCGGTGCATGAGCTGAGAGATCCGCGGGGCCAGGATCACCCTGGAGACCCACGAAAGGCGATGCGTGTACGGGGGCGACAGTGTTCCGGTGCTAGCGCCACCATCCGCCAGCCCCGGAGATCATGCCCAGGGCGCGCAGCGCCGCTCGGTCTCGAAGATACAGCTCATCCGAGAAGCACGGTTACATATAATCGTATGCAAACTATGTATAGCCATGCGATGTTGCAGCACGACATTGAATCTGGTACTGCTCTGACGCGAGCAGATGTGGAGCGATGGACAAGCCGAGGTAGCTGGCGAGTCGGAACAGCGATTGGACAGAGAGGGCGCCTTTTGAGTTCTAAATGATTATATCTCGATAGCGAAACGTGTGTCATTGGCCGGGTGAAGCGAGCGGCGAGGCGACCAGCGCGGAGCCCGCTGGATCGCAGCGCTGCAGCTGATGTCGGCGCCGAGGCATCCAAAACAAAGGATCGCGGGCGAAAAATGGCACCATTGGGCAATGGGATGGACAGATTGGGAGGCGAGATTTGGGCGAGATCGAACGACAAGATGGCTGCATCTAACCCCCGTGTGAAAATTGGGGGTTTCCCTCTCGTCCCCATTCCAGATAAGTCTTTCTCCTCGCCGCCCAATAAATACCCTCCAATCAGCCCTGCCCTCCTCTACCCTCCCTTTCCTCATTACCCGGCTGATCATAGAGTTTCCTTTCTCTTTTTTCCTCTCCTAGAAACCCGTCATGTCCTCCAAAGGTACGCTCTCGATCGTGCACTATCAGATGTGCGCATATACTCAAACATCGCGCGCATCTAGCCATCCGTGAATACGACGCAAAATTGCTCTTGGCCTACTGGCTCGAGCGCGCACCGGCCGTGGACCCCTCCGCCAAGCTTGCCACTCCCTTCGTCTTCCCCGCACCCAAGGTCGCGCAGGTCTCATGGGATCCCGCGACTAACACCATCACCCCCGATACTCAGCTCCCCAGCTGGGTATTCACCACCAAGCTTGTAGCGAAGCCCGATCAGCTGATCAAGCGTCGCGGCAAGGCGGGCCTCCTTGCGCTCAACAAGGACTGGGAAGAGGCGAAGCAGTGGATTGCCGCGCGCGCGGGCAAGGCCCAGAAGGTGAGCAGCATTCTTTGCTCCTTGGAGCCTCAAATGGGTCCTGCCGAGACATCGCACCGGTCGTGTGATGCGCCCCATCCGCACGGGATTAGTTCTGGAGCGCTTTATCGTGTCTCATCTGCGATGGTCCATCTGCGACGCTCGACACGCGCTCAGAACGCGCATACATGCGGCAGTTACGCGCTCGAACGTGACTGGGATGTCCTGCAGGCAGCCTTCGCGTTGGGCGCGAGGCTCGACGCGACGCGGCACGTGACATCGTCTCTTCCCTTCTTTCTCCCGACCTCCCGGAGATCCGAGCTCACACGTAATACCCCGCGCAGGTCGAGAGTGTGACCGGCACGCTCTCCAACTTTATCCTCGAGCCCTTCTTCCCCCACCCGTCGAACGCGGAGTACTATGTTTGCATCACGTCTCAGCGCGAGGGTGACTCTATCCTCTTCACACACGAAGGTGGTGTCGACGTCGGTGATGTTGACGCCAAGGCGCTCAAGCTCGACATCATCGTTGGCAAGCCTTTCCCCTCCCGCGACGCGATCGCCTCCACCCTCCTCAAGCACGTCCCTGCCGAGAAGAAGCAGACGCTCGTCGACTTCCTCATCCGCCTCTACTCCGTCTATGTTGACCTCCACTTCGCCTACCTTGAGATCAACCCCCTTGTCTGCATCGATGGCGTCGATGGCGGCCAGCCCACCATCCACTACCTCGACATGGCCGCTAAGCTTGACCAGACCGCCGACTCGATCTGCGGGCCCAAGTGGGCCATCGCGCGCGACCTGACGGTCTACGAAACTGGCCCCGCTCAGGGATCAACCCAGGGCAAGGCCGTCTCTGCTGATCGCGGACCTCCCATGGTAAGTCGACATGTTAACATCTCGCTGACGATGCAATCAACAATCATATCAGGTCTGGCCCGCACCTTTCGGTCGTGACCTCACAAAGGAAGAGGCTTACATCCAGAAGCTCGATGCTTCGACTGGCGCCTCGCTCAAACTCACCGTCCTCAACCCTGAGGGTCGTGTGTGGACCATGGTCGCTGGTGGTGGTGCTTCAGTTGTGTACTCTGATGCCATCGCCGCACACGGCTTTGCTCACGAGCTTGCCAACTACGGAGAGTACTCCGGTGCGCCCACTGAGGGCCAGACCTACGAGTATGCCAAGACCATCAGTGAGCATCACCCTCTGCCAGTGTCGACTGTATCTTATGTTTCTCGCAGTCGACCTGATCACTCGTGGAAAGCCCCATCCCGAGGGCAAGCTCCTCATCATTGGTGGTGGTATCGCCAACTTCACCAACGTTGCCGCCACTTTCAAGGGTATCATCCGTGCTCTCAAGGAGTACAGGACCCCCTTGATCAACCACCAAGTCCGCATCTATGTTCGCCGTGGTGGTCCCAACTACCAGGAGGGTCTTAAGGCTATGCGCCTGCTCGGCGAGTCGCTTGGTGTCCCGATCAAGGTCTACGGCCCTGAGACGCACATCACCGAGATCGTCCCCCTTGCTCTTGGCGTCAAGCGCGAAGCGAAGTCCGTTGCACCCTCTCTCCCCATCACCTCACCTCCCTCTCCTACGCCCTCGAAGGCCGCTGTTGTGGACTCAGATGGAGTCGGTTCTATTCGCCCCGATGGGGGTCGTGCGCAGCCCAATGACCAGATCGTGCGCTTTGAAACGACCTCGACGCCCGCTCGCCCCTCGTACCGTCCTTTCGACGCCACCACCCGCTCGTTCGTGTACGGTCTCCAGCCCCGCGCTATCCAGGGCATGCTCGACTTCGATTACTCTTGCGGACGCGAGACTCCTTCGGTTGCTGCGATGATCTACCCCTTCGGTGGCCACCACATCCAGAAGTTCTACTGGGGCACCAAGGAGGCCCTCCTCCCCGTTTACACCTCCGTGGAGGACGCCGTGAAGAAGCACCCTGACGTCGATGTTGTCGTCAACTTTGCCTCGTCACGCTCCGTCTACTCCAGCACGCTCGAGATCCTCACCTACCCCCAGATCAAGGCTCTTGCGATCATCGCTGAGGGTGTTCCCGAACGTCACGCCCGCGAAATCCTCCACCTCGCGAAGTCCAAGGGTGTTCTCATCATCGGTCCTGCCACTGTTGGTGGTATCAAGCCCGGCTGCTTCAAGATCGGAAACTCTGGTGGTATGATGGACAACATCATTGCTTCCAAGCTCTACCGCCCCGGCTCCGTTGGCTACGTGTCCAAGTCTGGTGGCATGTCGAACGAGCTGAACAACATCCTCTCCCTCTTCACAAACGGTACCTACGAGGGTATCGCCATCGGTGGTGACCGCTACCCCGGCTCCACCTTCATCGACCACTTGCTCCGCTACGAGCAGGATCCCGAGTGTAAAATGCTTGTCTTGCTCGGTGAGGTCGGTGGTGTCGAGGAGTACCGTGTCATTGAGGCTGTCAAGGCGGGCCAGATCAAGAAGCCGATCGTTGCATGGGCCATTGGTACCTGCGCGAAGATGTTCGCTACCGAGGTCCAGTTCGGCCACGCTGGCTCGCTCGCGAACTCGGATATGGAGACTGCGGACGCGAAGAACCGTGCTATGCGCGAGGCGGGCTTCATCGTTCCCGAAACGTTCGAGGACCTGCCCGAGGTTCTCAAGGATACCTACGACGGCCTTGTCAACAAGGGCATCATCAAGCCCGCCGCTGAGCGCGACCCGCCTGTCATCCCCATGGACTACAAGTGGGCCCAAGAGCTCGGCCTCATCCGCAAGCCTGCTGCCTTCATCTCGACCATCTCGGACGAGCGCGGACAGGAGCTCCTCTACGCTGGCATGCGCATCTCCAATGTATTCAAAGAAGACATTGGTCTTGGTGGTGTTGTCAGCTTGCTCTGGTTCAAGCGCCGCCTACCGCCGTGGGCGACCAAGTTCATTGAGATGGTCCTGATGCTTACGGCTGACCACGGCCCTGCCGTTTCTGGGTAAGCTGATCCCGTCAAACCTCATTTTGCGGATTCGCTGATCGCTCGCTGCAGTGCCATGAACACTATCGTTGCCACACGCGCGGGCAAGGACCTTATCTCTTCGCTCGCATCTGGTCTCCTCACTATCGGTAGCCGCTTCGGTGGTGCGCTCGATGAGGCCGCGGCCATGTTCTCCAACGCCCGGGACACTGGTCTCACCCCCCGCGAGTTCGTCGACCAATCAAGGAAGGCGAACAAACTGAGTACGTACTACTGCCATGGTGACAATTGTTGCAGATTTTTAATCAACTTTTAGTCTCTGGTATTGGCCACAAGATCAAGAGTGTCAACAACCCTGATCTTCGTGTCGAGATTGTGAAGGAGTACGTAAGCAAGCACTTCCCCAGTCACTCGCTGCTCGACTACGCGCTCGCCGTCGAGAAGGTGACGACGTCCAAGAAGGACACCCTCATCCTCAACGTCGATGGCTGCATTGCCGTTTCCTTCGTCGACCTGCTGCGGGATTCTGGCGCGTTCACTCCCGAGGAGGCAGACGAGTACATCCGCATCGGCACCCTCAACGGCCTCTTCGTCCTTGGCCGCTCCATCGGCTTCATTGGCCACCACCTCGACCAGAAGCGCCTCCGTGCGCCACTGTACCGCCACCCTGCGGACGATATCTTCATCAACATGGCGGACGTGTCTCAGCCGCGTGTGCTGGGCCGCATCTGAGTGTCGGAGGGGTTTCGGGAGGTCTTGTACTGATTGGCAAAAGGACTTATGGGGCAGAAGCCACACTGCATCACATTGTTGTTACTCTAGATTGTGCGATACGATATACTACGTCGTCTGCTATGATTCATTTTCCTTTTCTCTCTCACTTGCATCGTCGGAAATTAGCACTCAAAGGCCGGGATACATTCTCTGGAACGTAGCCAACTCATCTGTTATAGCGTGATCTCATCCCCACGATTGCTCTGACCTCAAGCTTCAAGCTTCAAGAAGTAGGTATTAAACCATTACGTCCATTGTCTGCTAATGCATACATGAGTGATTGGGCTCTAAATGCTACACCGACCCTCCATGATATATCCGACCCTCACCAGGCCACGCCGACCTCCTCATCAGGCCTCTCTGTCAACGCGTCCCCAGACCAAGTCGATTCGAGGTCGCTGCCGACTCGGTTGAAGGTGCCGCTGTCAACATACACGCCCAGGACGACCGTCGTCATCGGCTCGAGGGACGCGGTAGCCTCGTCCGGCGTGGCGGCCTTGTAGAGGTTGAGGACTAGGCGCGAGCACATCGTCACTGAGATGCTGTAAAGGCGCGTGAGCATCTGCGCGCCGAGTTGGGTGAGACGGGGACTGCGAACCAGCTAGCAGGCGTCGAGAATACGCCTTTGAGCGTTGGCTAAACGCGCGGGATCGGGGAATCAGACGGTCGAACACAGGAAAAAGGCTCTGAAGCATACCCCGGATAACTGGGATTTTTCCCGCTGTTTCAGTGATGGGGCTTGCTAGGAAGATGAGATACGCACGTAAAAGGTGAAAATGTTCGCTAGATTCGCGAAACCCATGATGCTGCACCGCATCGAGCTCGGTTAAGAGTGGCGTTTGGCTGCATAGGTGTCTGACTTACGCGAAGTAAAGCGCGCCTGTGCGAAATGTCAGAGCAACATTCGAATACGTGTAGCACGAAGCTGCTTACCATCACGCCATACGATGTCCACCAGCCCCGCCCCAGAAAGGTTGAAGCTCGTTCTATGCAGCGCGCGCGTCTTCAATGTTTGGCGTACCGTCAAAACGAAAACCAAAGCGTCGAACAATGCCTGTGCCTCCCACGCAGAAGCGATGTCTGTGCAACCCCGTTAAGGAATGAACCATCATAGCTCGGGGGAAATAAAACGCACGAATGCCGCTGCAGTTCGACAGGTGAGATCAGACGAAGTAACCTGGAGCCATTGAGTGTGATGGACGCACGTTGCTTCTGACATCAAGAAATGACAACCACGTATACCCACTAAAAGTGTGCTGTGCTGACCCACTAGGGACCACTTCAGCGCACAGAGTTAGCCAGAGCGGGACCACGCGAGGGCGAGCAGACTCACGCAGCTGACACCAGTGAGAAGGAATCCGGAACCCAGGACTAGGATGATGATGCGTCGTGAATTAGAATACAGTGCAATAATACGCGTAGCGAGCGTTACTGATCGGTGCGTCAGCACGGGGCCCAGACCCCGGTTAGACAGAGTAAGGCGGGCACGCAGTGACTCACCAGAGACGAGAATCTGACTGAGGATCATTAAAGATTGGCGGAGGAAGCCGACCGCTTTACAGCTGTGAATATCAGAGCGTGAGCATGCGGTGACGGCCTTGGCAGCACAGAGCTTACCTCTGGAGAGACATTCAGGGTCACGCGTAAGCCGGGCTTATACAGTTAACGAAGAGGTGTGTACCTCGTGCGTGGTGCTGACACCAGCGAAGGTGATGACGGCGACGGCAATGTTGCCCAGGAATGCCACGTAGCGATTCAGAAAGAAAAGGAGCGTGTTTTTCGAGATGGGCTGAGACCACATGCGCGACACTTCAGCCGGGAAAGTCAAGACATGGTCATAGTAAAGAAACGCTACAGTGCGACAACCTATCAGTCAGCGTAAGCCGGGATATCTGGGGGAGCGACGTACAGAGGGCAGCCACTTGGATGTACGAGTGCCTCGGACTGGAGAAAGCTAGTTTCAGCACTTGCGTGGCAGGCGGAGAGCATTGCATACATGGCATCGAGGTCGCTCAGGCTCATCGAGAGTGGGCGTCAAGCGCACTTCTCTGGCTCTCCAGGGAACAGAATGGCGGTTATTTTAATGGAAGGAGGGGAGAGGGGAGAGACGAAGGCGGGTACGTGCAATAATGCATACCCTTGGACCTTTTTCAGGTCGCTCCTGAAACAGCAGGGGAGGGACGTCCTCGGAACACACACCTAATCACTGGCTGTCGTACAAATCCTGACCTGACAAGAGGAGGACCTGTCAGGTATACTACTGTCGCGAGCAACCCTGATGCGCGCTCAGGCGGGTTTGAGCAAATTACAACGACATACAAATCCCTAGCGCGTACCATTTAGCAGCCACATCAATGTGCGATTGCCGGGTTACTGGTAGATCGACGTAAGAGCCATCACCAGTGCCACCGCCAGAGCAGCTCGGAAATCAGCGTTGAGATGGGAATATCGTGGCTGTGCCGATCAAGGCCGTGCCTGTCCGGCATGAAAAAGCTGCCGAGCGCCAGTGTAGCCGCAGGCCGCAGCCACATCACCTCTTCTGAGTTCACCCATAGACACGTTGGTCGTCTGGTGTTACAGAAGCCCCCGTCGTTTCATGTAGGCCCTGCGCGAAGGTCCGTATGTATACGTGCCCAGTCCAAGTTCAGGTGTACTCGGCTTCCGTGAGGAACGCGACTGGACCAGGGAAGCAAAAGGCGCGGCAGGGCGGCAAGAAGCTCGCGAACAGCAGTCAAGGATTCTGTCTAGAATATCCTTATGAAGCTAGTTGGAGCCACGCCGGTGAAAAATGGATCAAGAAGTCTGTCAACGTCCATGCGACGCCCATCGATGAGGGGGCTTGCAAGGATTCGTTGGGGCTCTAGGCGATGCGCAAAGGTACCGGTGTGACTGCATTTTTGAATAACGACCAGTCAGAATACTTGTGAAAGAGAGCATGCATCGAGGTCGTCGAACGTGCATGGCGTTTGCTTGGGAAGGAGATGCGATTCGGGGCACCTTACGGGCGACTGACATGATTAGATCATCCCGGACCGGTCAATACCGATGGTCCTTATATGTGTGCGTTCTCCCTTCACTCCCCCGCGATCTCCACCACTTGTAATCCCACAGACCAGGCAGACATGGCCGACGTTTTCGTTCGTCTTTGCTTCCGTATTTTTGAGGTTCCGCTAACCGAGTCTCCTCCGTTCAGTTCGAATTGACCATTGACGGCAAGGAGGCGGGCCGGATCATCTTCAAGCTTTACGACGACGTTGTTCCAAGGACCGCCAAGAACTTTCGCGAGCTCGCTACTGGTCAGAATGGCTTCGGTTATGCGGGATCCTCTTTCCACCGCATTATCCCAAAGTTTATGCTCCAGGGCGGCGACTTCACCAAGGGTAATGGCACCGGTGGCAAGTCGATCTATGGCGAGAAGTTCGAAGGTACCTGCCACTCTAGTCTCGTCGCGGCCACACTGATCTAACCAATTCAGACGAGAACTTCCAGCTTACGCACAGCCGACCTGGTCTTCTTTCTATGGCCAACGCCGGAAAGAACACGAATGGCTCGCAATTCTTCATCACCACAGTAGTGACGTCTTGGCTCGATGGAGCCCACGTTGTCTTTGGTAGGTAGATGACCGAACCAACGGGCCCGCTTTGTTGATCATTCGCTTCCATTCAGGCGAGGTCGTCGAAGGCTTTGATCTCGTCACCCGGGTCGAGTCTCTTGGTAGCCAGTCCGGTACACCAAAGGCGAAGGTCACTATCGCTCGATCAGGCATAGTTCAATAGATGCGAGTAGTTTTCTTCCGTTTGTGCGCGTATTCCGAGCCTCCTTTCATTATTGATACGTAGAGAGCAATTGTTCTTGGAGTATGCCAGTGTTGTAACAATACAGTTTGACTAGTGGACTGTAAATGATGGCTGCCCGCTTTGTGCTTGTGGAGTACAGCTTTGATCCTATCGATTGTCTCACGTAGGGCAGGGGGCCGCCCGAAAGGTTTATCCCCGAGGTAAGCAGAATCTTACACCCCCCTGTGCGCCAATCCATCGGACGCCCGCACTATACACCCACCCCTGGTATTCCGTGCAGTAGCTGGCATCTGTAGCACGGCAGCTCCATGTATCGAGCCATGAAGGAAGTAGCCCATCAGAGACTAAGCCACGTGGAGTCAGCTTAGAATCGGCCCTGGGTTGGCAGTGCAACACGCATGCGCACCTGTACAATGGAAGGCATTTGTTCGTAACTCGGTTCCCAAGCAACATTAGCCCCCAACTCCCCATACACAGACCAAACCGTGTGTTCGCCAAACAACGATATGAGCCATTGGCTTATGCTTGAGTTGCGGGGCAAACAGATGAAGCGTCCGAATCTCAAACGAAGCCTTCCCAATGCCGAAGCGAGTGGATTGAAGATGCACGTCTCACGGACTTTCTGCCAAACCAAATTCCATAGAGCGCCACGGTGACGGTACGAGAATTGCGGTAGGAGCATCAGGGAGCACGGCTGCGACTCGGATTCAGGGCGCTCGACGCTGATGTGATTGAAGATTATCTCCGATTCGGTAAAAGCCGAGGGTGCTTATATGCCTCCACTCGTAGCTGGGCTATCGACCATCTCTTGATCCCAATTTTCCAACCACTCAGCAACCATGTCTCTCGTCTTCGTACGTTCCTTCGTCATTTTAAAGCACGTTCTTATGGACGGCCCATTTTTGTTCTTCGCCCCTATCTTTAGTTCGATATCACAATCAACGGTGAGGAGGCCGGTCGCATCATCTTCAAGCTATACGACGACGTCGTTCCAAGAACCGCCAAGAACTTCCGCGAGCTTGCCACTGGCCAGCATGGCTTTGGTTATGCGGGATCGTCCTTCCACCGTATCATCCCCCAGTTCATGCTTCAGGGCGGTGACTTCACCAGGGGTAACGGAACTGGTGGCAAGTCTATTTATGGCGAGAAATTCGAGGGTGATTACTTCAAATGACGTTTGCCAGCTCGTTGTTCACGGCCTTCCAATCTTAGATGAGAACTTCCAGTTGAAACACACGAAGCCCGGTACCCTCTCCATGGCTAACGCCGGCAAGAACACCAATGGCTCCCAGTTCTTCATCACCACCGTGGTGACTTCCTGGCTCGATGGTGCCCACGTCGTCTTTGGTAAGCGTATACCGTCTCTTTCAGTTGCACGTCTGACCTCCGTCAGGCGAGGTCGTTCAGAACCTGGAGCTCGTGTCCAGGATCGAGTCCCTTGGCACTCCCTCTGGCAAGCCCAAGGCGCAGATCACCATCGCTCGCTCTGGCACCGTTTAAAAGGCTCTTCCTCCGCTTCGCGGTTGGAGTACCTCGACCAGCTGCTTGGATGTGTACGAGTTGAACGGAAAGAAAATGCAGAAGGCTATGTTAGTTGTATCAATATGGGTCATGCCGCGATGGTGTCGTTATTGCGAATATCAGCGTTGAGAGTTGATCTTATCGATGATCGTGTCCATCTCCTTCAAGATCTTATTGCAGTGTCCAACGAGAAGTACTTAGGGCTGACACTCAGCGACGCCACGTCGACTTGCGGGTTGATATAAGCACTTGCGAAGCAGTTATGCACCAGCTCGTACCTTTTCCTTTGTGATCGATGATCGAACGATCTCTAAGTTGGCATCTTAAGTGGATTACGACGACGGCTGCGCTGCAATCTCGAAATATATGTACAGATTTCCAGAGTCACTGAAGCCCAATAGCTTTCATCAATGTGCTTAGCATCCCAGGCATTTTCCTCGTATCGGTGCTCTCGTCATCGTATGACACAGCCACACCCCCATTCTTCGTCCATCCAGAAGCCTCGTCGACTTCGTCGCCATCACCGTGCGCACTGGTCCGCCATTGCCCACAGCTTGGCCGCTCGCCAACAAAGTACGTATGTGTCCCGTTGGCACTGGATAGTTGGGCGGCACGAGGCGCAAGAGCGGGTGAGAGATGTACTCGTCCGTTATCGGTATGGAGGGTGAGCTGCCCCCGGAAAGAGCGGGGTATGGTGATCATGACTGAGCCATTGTGAGACCTTGCGTCGATGCTGAGGAACGGACGGGGAGCCACGGTTGAGGGGTGTGCGTGCTTGTGACGATGATAAGTACGTATAAACAACGGACTCTTAGAGCGCATACCACTGTAGCCTTTGTAGACCCATTGTGGCTGAGAAATCGGAGGCGCGCGCGGTTGCTGGGGGTCCTACTCTCACTATGTGCATGGTGCTCACGCTTTGCGTAGAGCACCCAGGCCTCTCCACCGACAGAGCCATTGTGGGATTCCATCAGGAGATTTGCCAGCACTGAGACATCTGTGCCACTTGGTAATGCTGATGCCGGCGGTGGGGGTAAGCCCATGTCAATGATATATTGTTGCTTCAAAGCACTGTTCTTCTCCCTGACATGGGCGTAATTTGTCGGGGCAAGGTCTGGAGGGGTGTTCTGTGGTGGAGGAACCTGGATGGATGACCCTGGAGCAGGAGGGCTGTAAGGCGGAGGGCTCTGTGTAGCCAGCGTAAGTGGGACAATTTGGCTAAGCGCCCTAGGATCTTCACCTGTTCGGACTCAGGGGTTGTCTGCTCCTCGGCGGAAGGCTGAAGTTGAGCTTCGGGTTCGTCAGGAAGTCTGTCCTTTGTGTCAGTGACGATCATGACTGGAGACCGTGGGTGAGATGAGCTGCGGGGACCGTCAAAACCTCAGGGCGCTTTAATAGTGTCAATTTGTATGGGCTGCGCATGTCGAACTGGGCGAGTCGTTACGCTGCCTCAATCACGAGGTCATTAACGCGCAGTAATGCACGTGATTCACGTGATACAGCCGTAATCCCGCTTCCCTTTTCGAGACGGCTGCATGTCTGTCTGGGCTTCGACGCAGCGAGAAGTAGGATTGACGGTGGGGTGCGCAGCGTAGTGGTTCTTGCACCCACATCTTTGACAAGATCAAGGAGTTCCAGCGAGCGAAAAATACCTTGGAGTCGTGGCACCCGCGCCGCTACGCGTCACACCCGCGGAGCCTGTGATGCAACTGTGACTCGAAATCTCCTGGGCATAACCTACATAACTGAGGCAGGTATCATAATTAGCGCTATGGACTGAGTAGCGACTCGAATATGTCTTCATCATCTATAGCCGCTGGTCCGCACACCGACCTCGTCGGTAGTGACGATAGCAATGTGCGTAACATTCCCGGGGCCGAGAACGCGACATCTGGCCACACACATGTATCTGCAAAACCCGTCCAAAGTATACATAAGCCAATGCATTTTAATTTTCATACAGCCTAATTATTTACCAGAGTCCCCTCGTGCCTCGCAGCAACAGCATGGGTTTGCGCCGAAGCATGCGTCAGGCGACCCCCAGCCGAGGCCGCACCCCTCGGATACGGCGCGCCAACCTCCACGCGAGCTGGCCCCCATGCCCGAAGAACATCTCCCGCGAGGTGTCCCTCGTCCGCTTGGACCCAATATTTGCGAAATCATACCAGGGGGTACGCACGTGACTTGACACTCGGTTTGCTCAAGACTTGATGGTCTCCGGGACTCAGGACAACACCGAGAGGTCCCAGCATTCCCACCTTCTGGTACATTGGTCTTTGACGAGGATGTCTCGATGCCGCGTTCCACGGCACAAGACACACTCGGCGGTGCAACCGCCAAGGACGTTGCGCGAGGCCTGGGACATCCCGGTAGAGGTGTTTCCAACACAGAAGCTAGGCGCGACTGGGAAGCACACCAGTAAGTAGGAGGGATGCGAGCCTTATAATTTTGATTAAACCAAACTAGTGGTGTAAGAATAAGCGTCGCAGAACAAACCCAACCAAAATAACGGTTGAACGTTGACTGCTCGTGCATATGTCAGTGTGTCTACAAGAAAATGCTGTCAATTTGAGGTGTCATTCATGCCCGGGGAATAGTAATCAGTGCCTGAACATACTTTTACTGGAACATACAGCATGCCAAACTTCGGCACGACCCCAGCTGTCAATCACGGAAAACCAAGCACTTGCATTCTGGGCCACCACCTGACAAGGGCTGCCTGTTGGTCGCTGCACAATATTCATGTTAACCATAAGATTCACAAGCTGGGAAGAGGAAGCACCCGACGGTTCAGGGGACGAGCGGCAGGGCCTCAGCAGGCCAAGTCCGCACTCGAGGAGCTGCTACGCCGGGGACAGTAGACATGTAGTGGCAGGCGTAGTCCCCTTCGTTTGACAAGTTTCGCAGAAGTACTGCAGAGTCACACATTCTGAACATGGGTTTAAGGTGTAAAGGAGACGGTGGGCTGGGGTCACTGACATATATAATCGGAACATACGGATGTGCCCCTGTTGGATGTTCACTGTATTGGAGATTGTCCCTGCAGCCAAAATGATCCGCGCAGCGCCTGCAGCACAGCGCCGGCGTTCGTACGCGTGGCACCGCCTCCGCGTAGCGCCGGCGCAACGATGCGTCAGTCTCAAAGTCATCGATCCGCGCCCCCGATGCAATCACCTGGCTAGGACACAGAACAGACCGCAGCCCTCGGCGCAACATACTGGGGATACCTCTGATGTATACATGTGGCCAAGGACGCCCCAGCCCGAACATCATCACCTGCCAGTGGCCACTGGCACCATTTCTGCCATTCGAAACTGATCTAGACTTTGCGCACACCTAAAGAGGCCACCCCCGTTACCCGGCAATATCTACTTTACCTCACTTTTGGGCTGCTGTCTGCCAATATACCGTTGAAAGTTTAACCACGCCTTAGTCGGTTGTCACGATCAGCCCAATTCAGGGGTGAACGAATTGTTCTCCGCTCTCCATATCAAATGGAGTTCGTCCATCGCTAGCACCCGGCGCTGTCGGCTTTGAGGGGGCGGGGACGCCGCACCAGCATAAAAGGGCGTGGCGAGAGGAAAGAACCCCGGCCGATCCCCGACTTCTCACCACCACACCCCTCCCAAGTCATGAACACCAAGGAGCCGATCAACTACCAGCCTCAGGTACGAGTTTTTTCGCCTTTCCGAACGCGCAGCGTCTGACGGGTGCATCGCTCTCCAATGCAGGGTACCGTCCCTATGATGGTGGGTGGCAACAAGAACGCTTTGAACCGTCAGTTTGGCCCCGACGGAAAGCGTGAATGGAGCCATGGTCTGTGCGACTGCTGCTCTGCCCTTGGCACATGTATGTTCGCCTACCGATTCAGTGTCGAGCTTTTTGAACTCTTTTTGTAGGGTGCTGTTCATGCTGGTGTCCCTGTGTCGTTTACGGAAAGAACAAGCAGCGATTCCGCAGCTTGCAAGGACGGGGCGTTCCTGTCCAGGACGGGGGCGATGCCTGCAGCGGCGACTGCTTCATGTACTGCTGTCTTGCCAGTGTGACTGGCTGTGGCTGGATTTTGCAGGTATGTCGCAGCGTTTTGTCGACGACTGGGCATGCATTAATATCTAAATTTAGATGGGGTCGCGTTCTGACGTCCGGGGGCGCTATTCGATCCGTGGCGGTGCCTTCCGTGACTGTTGCGCCTCGTTCTGGTGCTCCTCCTGCGTGCTGACCCAGGAGAGACGGGAGATCGAACTGGAAGAGAGGAGCTTCTAGGGGTTGTGTCTCACGATCTGTTCAGACTGTTCTTTCGTCACGCTGATTACCGGATCGTATGTGCTATTTGTAAATCTGTTACTGTCCCCACACTGGAAGAAAACACTTGCTTTAGCCTGCACGGAATCATCTGCAGCTGCCAGCTTAGCAGAGCCCATTCTATCGGAAGCTTCATTCGATTTAGGGATGACCTCAGGAGCAAGATCTGTCCAGTGAATTGTAGACTTGTACTCTGTTCGTCTCTCCCGCCTTCCACGAAACATCCGCCATCTCGCCTCCTGTGCTAGCATTTAAGACGAGCAAGAAAAAAACGCTGCGTCTCTTGCCCGCAATGTCGAATGTCCATTCCGCCGAGAAAAACCAGCAGCCGCCCGCATCGTAGGCTTCAGGCTCGCTTATCCCATTGCACGCCTAACCTCAGTCAATAGTACCCCCAGCCAGCAGAGTCAGATCCTCTCTTTTCCAGCTCCCACCCACTATCCCAGTGGAGCATCACCGCATCAGAACTCGGACCATTACAACCCGTACCTTGATGCCCCGCCAGTCCCACAGAACCCGCCGCCACCGTCAGTGCAGCATTCGGCCCATTACGAGAAGGGCTTCATGATGAAACAACCAATGTCGACGTCCCCGCGGCCACTTTCATCACCTCAGGCCTTTCCGCCCTCGCCGATGGATCCGCCAGGCAGCCACCAACCGCAGGTGAGCAGAATCCCCTTTTGTTGTTGTGCCAGAATGTGACGAACACCCCCGCAGCCTACAAACCCAATGATGCCCACGGCTGGTGGAGGAGGCAGAAAAAATGTCCACGACGTTCCTGTGCAATCCGACGGCCTGCGCGAATGGAGCTTCGGACTGTTCAACTGCCTCGGCGACCTCCCTACCTGTACGTGACATCTTCGTCTCCTCACCAGAACCTATGTTTCTGGGTTCGGTCCTAATCGGGGATGCGCAGGTTGCCGAGCGTTGCTTTGCCCCTGCGTCGTATACGGAGACAACAAGCAGCGCTACGAGCACCTGCAAGCACACGGCGTGCCCCGCCGCGAGCGAGGCAAGTTCTTCAACGACGATTGTCTCGCCCACGGGGTTCTCGATTGCTTCTGCAACGGCTGGGTACTCCAGATCGCATCGAGGGCGGACGTGCGACGGCGCTACAGCATCCGCGGAGATCCGCTCCACGATTGCCTCGCGAGCTGCTCTTGCACGGCCTGCGAGCTCGTTCAGGAACACCGCGAGATTGAGCTAGAGGTGAACAGTCTTCGGAACCAGGGCTACAACCCGTGAAGCGGAGTCGAATCTCCTGAATGTGGTGGCTCGACGTCGGAGCTCGGTGCCAACTGGTGAGTGGAAAGCGGCCTTCGTATGATCACATAATCACCGTCGGTTCGATTGCGGTTCTCCTCCGACTTGCATGCCAACCCCTGACCTCATCGACTAGTACGCTCATCTTGACTACGAAATGTTCAACGGTAGTGGTACCTGTGTATCCTCAATGTATTGATAGATCTCGGCTTCGTATTGCAAATGTATCATCCGTCTCAATTCGCATCCGCCGTCCGACAGCCCGAATCGTCCTCCGACGTCCTCTCGTCATCTCTTACGGCGTCAGGCTCGTGTTCTTGTCGGCTCGTCCGTCCTCATCACCCCCTTTCTCTTCCCTTCAGGGCGGCACCCATATGCCGAGAATCAAGGTCCTTGGCCGGTTCTCATGTAAAGAGTCAAATCACTGTTAACCTAGCATCGCAGACCGTGACGCCTCCCGGGAGCCGCTAGCGCTGCAACCGGTGGACATGATGCGCCTACATGTCTATAGTTTGGGGGTCGGTTGTTGAGAACCTAGTGGCATTCTGGTTTGTTTCATCCGTTCCCAAGAAGGAAGTGTTTGACTTGGCCCAGTTTTCAACGTCAGTCTAGCCGGATGAAGAATTATCATGAACCATCCACTAAGCACCTTCACTTCTTTTATAACTTCATTGTAACGGGATCCTTCAAGATTACTTTCGTGTTCGACTGACTCCTCGGGTCTAGAGCTCCTCACACTTGATGCAATCGCTGGCCACGGCTCCCTTTGAAGGTCACACACAGGTTCTATTAGGTACCTCAGTGGCAGGAAGTTAACCTTCATCATTGTTTCATTCATCATTGTCACATCGCTACATACTATGTTCTACGTAAGTACCTATACTACTATTTAGTAAGCTAATCTACAGCATTGTGATGATATCATACAGGACATGATGCTACTCCTCGAACTCCATGATGCAAGACGTGAGTAGGGGATACAAACTAGGCGATATGTGCGGGGTGCGGAACGAACGTGAGTGACTTGTTCTAGGATCCATCTGAGTCACAGACCCAGACTTGCCAAAGGCCCAGCCTTCCAATGATGACTTGAGAGAATTCAACCGCTCCGCGTAGCCTCTACTGAAAGTACTACTGCGACGCTGATCATGCTGGACAGGATGAACGCTGCGCAGACACCACGGCGTATCCAAAGGAGCTCGGCGGCGCGGATCTGGCGCAGAAGTGCGGCGCGTTCAGCCGGGGACCTATATGGCTCCCAATCGGGGGGCAGAACGAGTGGAAAGAAAAGAAGGAAGGCTGAGAAGAACCAGAGGGGAGGGAATACTACGCAACACTAACATCAACACATCTATTTTCGAGATAATGAAGAAGCGACGTACGGAAACCACACTTGAAGAAGAACTCTGCAAGCATGAAAGACGTGTTCCCACCACCGCAAGGGCCGGGGTGTTCGGAGTACGATGGGGGCGCTTCCTCTTCGAGGCTCGTGTGAGTGAGCGCAGAGATAGCTTCTTCGTAAGGGGGTGGGACATCGAAGTAAAAAGGCGGCACGTTATGGGGAAACGATTCGGCGCGCCGGGACACCACTTCGTTGCGAGTGAGCGAAGGAGTATGGAGAGTGTCACCCGCAAGAGCGTTCCGGGTATCGGCATCGCCAGCCTCTGAGGTAATTGGGACCGCGCGCCAGGCACGAGTACGAAGGGGAATGGGTTCAGGAAGATGGACGACCATCCGTAGCCCTGAAAAGGAAACGCGTTCAGGTTGGGACTCAGGATCGGAGGCACCAAGGCGAGGGAAGCGAGCAAAGGGGCTGAGGAGGGTGGAAAGGTAGGCCATCAAGCAGAATCGCGAAAAATAGAATGGGTAGTGAAGAACTAAGAGGTGTGAGAAGGGGAATAAATGAGGTAGGTGAAATCGAGTACACCAAACCCATGGTTTTTATAGGAGCTCAGTACACAGCGCAAAGCCCGGCGGAGAACCTGGGGCCCCGCAGTGTTTCCTGTGCTGAAAGGGACCATTGTGCGAGAGAAATAGGAAAGTTTTGTAGCACATGGGGCGCTGTAGTAGGGTGTGGGCGTCCGCGAAAGGATTGTGTGCGCCAATATATGCACTGGTGTCTGATCAGGGACAGAGGAGGACAGAGCTGTCGAGGGAAACATGGACCTACACACGCATATGGACCCACAAGGACCGACAAGTTACGCAATTCCCAGGTCGAGAATCACGTGTGTGGAAGCAGTTCATTTTCTGAACATCCCACCACGACGGGCGTCTGGCGCGTCACACGTCCTTCTGCATGCACCGTGTCCGCAGATCTGATTCACATGCCTCCGCCAGCGGTGCTTGATGCAAATATTGAAAATGTGCTCAAACCGTTTGTGGAGTCTAGGCCCTAGGCCCAACCTCGCGACTCCCCGTACGAATGACTCGCAGTCTGTCAAGAACCGTGTCAAAGCTTGGAGCGAAGACTACTCGCATCCCCTCCACGGGCATCAGCGCACCGGGTCCTTTCCGGATGCGAGGCATATTCCTGGGGTAAGACCGTGATAGGCATGGTACGTACGTAGATTCCTGACTGTCCGTGCAAGCTGACGTGCTTAGAGGGCGCAGCTAACTGTTGGTACATAGATGGGATCACCTAACAAGTGGGCCGTGCGAGCGGCTGAAACATCTCGATGGTGGACGATCACTGTCGCATGCTTCTAGCAAAAAGCAACAAGAGAGGTAGAGAGATAGCCTTTTTGAGGTGGATATTTGACATGGAATGTGCTTCCGTTGCAGGGAACCGACACCCGAAGTAGGTGAGCGTCCGAAAGAGAGAGGACTGTGTCTTGATTCTGTCGAATGATAACACATGTCTCGACGTCGATGGCTTCCCCCTCGATCTGATTAATGCAACCATGCATCATCGTTTGCCCTTTTCCCCCGACGATATAAACTTGAGACCCCCCACCTCCCTTCGGGTCCCCTTCTCTCTTTACCCACATCCGCAGCAGTTATCCATAAGCTATCACATCACCCTCTGCAGACACCCCTTCGCGCCACATCCTGGTATTCTTGTTGACGACGCGTGTGCTCCACATTCTTCTAGGACGCATATAGTACCATCTTTGTCCCACCCACTAGTATGGAGCCTCCTACCCCGTCAACCCCTACTCCAGACGACCATCCTTCTATCCCCGTCTCCCATCCGCGTTCCTCTCCCCGCTCTGTCACTGCGGTCAGCCCTCCCCAGCCGCCTATTTCACCTCCTAGACCCTCTGGTGTGGCCATGGCTGCTCCAGCCAATCAACCCACGTCCCCGAGCCCACCGGCAACCGATGCTCCCCTCGCGGCTGCGCCGCCTACGCTATCGGCTGTTCTGCCCCAATCGGTTCCTATGGCTCATGTTGACCCGGAACAACCCTCTATGCAAGTCACAGCTAAAGAAGATCCTGACGAGCTGCAGATACCCAACGTCTACATCAATGGCCTTCCTCCCAATTTCCCAGAGGAGCAACTGTATGCGATCACCAAAGAATTTGGTGGGGTAATCAGCGTGAGGACGTTCACCCGTCATGTCAGCGATCGCCCGTCGTACGTGGATCTTCATTCGTCCTGATCAACCGTGCTTAAGATTCCCCGTTCTCAGTGGGTATGGTTTCGTTCTGTAAGCATCGCTAATGATATGGGAATTGAGACGGCCGTCTTACACTCCGGGTATAGATTTGAGACGATCGAGAGCGCGGAGAGATGCATTGAAGCCCTTCGGAAGTATCGAAACCTTCATCCGTCCTTCTGCAAGGTCAGTAGTGCCTCTCTTATTTGTGGTTGAAGACTTAAGTGGTATCCCATTTTAGAGCTTACACCCTATTCCGGGAACTCGCTACGCGTCACTCTCAAGTTCCACCTCTCAGTCGTCCCAGTCTTCGTCTAGCACGGAGGCCGACACATTCAAAGCCAAAATGGAGCGACTCAAAGATGAAAGCAGCACAAACCTATACGTCGAGGGTTTGCCGTTGAGTATCGACGAGCCTGTAAGCCATTCTCCTACAAATCGTTTCCTTGACTCAGAGATATTTCTCTCTTCATGTCTAGACCATGGCCGCGTTGGTCGCTCCATATGCGATCAAGAGTAGCCGCTTCTTTCAGACAAGGCTGAGTCATCCTCCAAGGACGATCGCCTTCGTTAGGTCCGTTGTCTGTTGGTCGTGAGATTTTTTTTTATCTCAACGTATTCCAGGCTGGAGGACCGATCCGCCTGCGAGGATGTCATTAAGCGTCTTCATGGGCGTATGGTTCGCGGTTGGAACGACCTGGGGAGTCGGATTTCTGTTCGCTTTGCTGACTCAGCGGAGCAGCGAGAGCTTCGCGTGCGTGCTTTTCGTGAAACCACCTTTCTTGCTGTCTGATGTGTGTTCATGTTCAGCGTTCCGAGCGTACGGGACGTGGCGATGACTCCTCGCCTGCCCGACTCACGATGGCTCAAGCTGCCTTGCTCAATCTGAGGGGCCAGCAGATGCAAGGCCGCGTTCGCACCCAGCAGCAAACTTCGAGCGTTCTGGACCAGCGCCGCATCTCGTCCGGCCAGGCTCACGGCACTAGCTATGATTACCCTGACGTGCACCCCCAACATGGCCGTCTTCCTCCTCACCCTCTTGTCTCTGCGTATCAGACAGAACCCAAGGAGCTCATTCTGCCATCTTCGAGGTCTGCATCTACTCGTCTCCACGGACGCAATAGCGAACTGCAGGCTGGTGCTATATTACCTCCCGCTCTTGGGAGCGAGATCGATCTCTCTGCACTGCCCCGCAGTGCTGACTCAAATGGCTTCACACCACTCGAACAACAACTCATTGTGCAAGCACGCATACAGGCTGAAATCGACGCCCGTCAACGTATCCTGTACGGTGCGCAGACGGGCAAGGCGATGACCGGGGGCTCTACGCAAGGACCCTCCTTCCTCCAGAACCAAGGCGAAGAACTCTCGCGCTCTTTGGGCGATCTCAGCCTCCGATCTGCGCTCCCGGTCAAGGAATTCGTTCCCCGTGTTTCTGCCTCTCGCGCCAACCAGCCGCAGGTGTTCACGCCTGCGTTGTCTTCTCGCCTGCAGGTCGATTTCTTATCATCCGGAGCGAGCGGCGAGTACCACACGAAGGGGTCACACAGCTCCCAGCAGCAGCAGCAGCAGCAGCCTGGCGCTGTCAGCGCGATCAATTCCAGGATCCTCGGTCTTACGTCCAAAGATATTTCAAAGGCCAGCGGCAGGTCAAACCTCGGTGGCGATAGGGATCGCGCCGTCCGCCCTTCTAACTCTCTCGACTTCACTTCTGACAACCCCGAGAGTCGTGAGCTCGTTCAGCGCGACGAACAACAGAACCTAGCGCTTCATATGCGCTCGACAACACTACCTCCCCATTTCACTATCAGCAGCTCGAATACCATCCCTGGTTCCGGAGCCGTTAATTCGCGCTTGAATGGCATCCTCTCTCCTACCATTCACTCTGGCGTTGGGTTCGGAGGTCAGGTTCACGCAGGGCAGCTCCACGCGCCCATGAATCCCAACGAACCACATATGCATCGTGAAACTGACGCACTCTCACCCGACTCGGCGGTGCTGGTCCATCCGCATAACCCAGCTGCTGACTCCCCTTTCCTCGTACCGTCTCCGGCGCTGACGTATCATTCATCTTCTTCTACATCCTCACGCACACCATCCACACTAAGCCCCTCTACCCCATCCTTCGGATCTTTCCTTCACCATAACGATGGCTTCTCCGCATTCCACGGAGAAGAGCACAGTAGCGACAAAGCTGAGGCAGTGGCCCACGATGTAGCCGCCTTTGGCATTGGGCCAAAAGTCCGTTCCGGAAGCGGGTAAACCATACACACGCCCTTCCTATCTCCATTCGCTCTCGCAGTTGGTTAAATGGGCACGGGCTACCTCTCAACGTATCATACGCACCCCAAGCACTGTAAGTTATCTCGCTTTCTGTGTCCTTTTTCTGCAGCACTCGCGTTGCATCGCTTGCCATTCCCTGTTCCTCTCGGATCCTATCGCACAACCAGATCAATACGTCTTACACCATTATAAACACGTTATCGTCAGCTTTGTGACCACATCCAGTTCTCCACCCGTTGTTGTTATAGTTACTTAGTTCCCACTGCCTCACGTTACGTCACCCCCAACCCCGTTTACACCTATGCAGCTCGTCTCTGTACGTACCACTATTACTATGTGTATACACGCGTCACAGTGAATCAAGTGGGCACTGTCCGTAATTCTGCAGCGTACTCCGCGATGGCGATGTGTAACATAACTAGACTTGGAGGCAGTACCCTAGGAGCACGTACGCGTCTTACTAAGGATTGGAGCGGGCCCTGCGAAGCTTGTGCGGGGTGGCGTTTTCGCCCGTCTTTGATCATGGCAGTGAGGATACACCGAAGATCATTGCGACGGCACTTGCAGTCGTGGTCAGTGCTCATGAGGGACTCGAGCCGAGAGAATGGATGTACAGCGCGCGCGCACGACTTGGAAAGCAGACGCGTTCAGAGCACTTGCAAGAGCGGGTGTTTGAGCTCTCGTCATTTGGATTATACCCCGCATCTGACACATTCGTGCGTACAAGCTCTAATCGGGAAGGTAGAGGGGTCAATCCGACCCACCACCTAGGGATCCGAGTCGAAAGCAGACCTTATTTGCCCATACAGGACGACTACCTTCTGCGATCGGGTAAGGCCGCGAATGGAGACCTCTTCGGTTACAAATCGCTTCCTAACGTCCTGGGTTCATGTATTCCATAAAATACCCTCCGACTGCATGTGCGAGGATGAGTACCACCATACATCCCCACACATCCCGTTCTCTCCCACAAGGCCCATGGGGAACTCTACATCTAACGTAGCACCAGAGCGCGAGCTGCTCGACCTACACGGCCGCGTAGCGATCGTCACAGGCGCAAAGTACGCCCTCGTCCGAGCCCCTGCACCCGTCCAGGCTGACGCAGCGCACGGCAGCTCGGGCATCGGCCTGTACATCGCGCTGCACCTCGTGCGGCGCGGCGCCAAGGTGTACCTCGCCGCGCGGAGCGAGCAGAAGGCTGCGGACGCGATGGCGCGCATGGAGCGCGAGGGCTTGGGCGACGCGCCGGGAGAGCTGGTGTGGATGCCGATCGACCTGACGGACCCGCGGCGCGCGCGCGTCGCAGCGGAGTGGTTCGGCAAGAGGGAGGCGCGGCTGGATGTGCTCGGTGAGTTGCGCGTTTGGTTGGGCGGTGCGCGCGGGGCTGAACCGGTGGCGTGCGGCTGTGGGTAGTGAATAATGCAGCCAAGTGCGTTGCGTTGGCGTTCGGGTCCTTTGGGCTGTTCGGGTCGGGGTTCGGAGGCTGATGCGCCCTGCGCGCTTGTAGGATCCTGAGCCCGTACGGGACGACCCCGGATGGAATCTCGGATAGCATGGTCATCAAGTGAGTGAGCCTGCCCTTCTCTCGGCGGGCTAGGCTGATGCTAAGCTGGCGCGGTGTAGCCACATCAGCCCGTTCTTGTTCACGCGGACGCTGCTGCCGCTGATGGAGAAGACCGCTGCGGAGCCGGGGTCGGATGTGCGGATAGTGAACGTGCGTGCGAAGCGAGCAGTGCGCGAGCAGAAATGGTGGTGACGAGAGTGGGACAGGTCGCTTCGGTTGCGCACCGCTGGGTGCCGAACCCGCGGTATGACAGCGTCGACGCGTTCAACAACGACTTTGCGGATACGTGGAAGCCGAAGACCAATTTGTACGGTGAGCCGCGGTTAATTTCGCTGGATTATGGAGTGGTGCTAAGCGCGGAATGGGCGATGGGGAAGCGTATACGAAGCTCGCGAACGTACTCTGGACAAAAGAGCTGCAGCGCAGGTTCGACGTGGCCGGCATCCCAATCACCGCTATGTCTGTGCACCCGGGTAACGTCATGTCAGGTACGTGTGCGTCCGAGCGGCATGTGTGGATAAGTCTGACGTGGCTGTGTGGGAGGATAGAGGGCAACGTCAAGCTCTTCTCGTCATTGACGTTCGGGACGTTGATTAACTGGGGCTTCTCGCTGTTCTTCATCTCTCCGCACGATGGTGGGTACACGCCTGCCTGGGCAGCGGCGGCAAGAAAGGTTGCGGAGACGCGTGAAAAATACAAGGGGAAGTATCTGGTGCCATATGGTGTGATTGAAGAGGCGAGCGAGGATGCACGGAGAGAGGAGCTGGCGAAGGAGCTGTGGGATACGACCGAATCAATTTTGAAGGAGTACAATTGGCTGTAGAACTTAATTCGTCCAAGTGGGCGAACATAATATTAGGGCTATTGTATTACTATCGATCAGCGGCGGTCCAGCGTCGATTGAGCGGAATCAACAGCCCCATGTCAAAGGAGATCAGGACCCTTGCACGGATTGGAAGCTTGTTGATGGTCCTAGAATCGGCCAGCGGTACTTGATGACCGTAATGGCGTGCTGAATACAGGGCAAGGGGTGCTCGATAGGAACAGCATTCCGTGAGCGAAGTCAGTTACACATGTAGCCATGCTCCGAGCCGTGGCCAGCATGGAATTCGCTATGTTGAGTGGCGGCACAGCATGTATCCTGGAGTCGCGAAGCGTCACAGTCACCGCAGACGTGAGCGTGAAGGGTAATTGACAGGAGGCGTGGTGCCTGCGGGGCGTCAACAAAGCACAGGGTGCGCATACTTATGGTGCGCGTAGAGGGTCGGCCAGATGCGCGTCCAGCTGGGCCCAGACACAAAACTCCACAAATGAATAGGTACGGAGTAGAACTGTAGCTAAACACGTGTGGGGTTTGAGGTCGATTACCGCACGCGAGCTCGTGCTGTCCATAATGTCGTAATTTCTGGGCGATTGTGCATGCATGCACTCTGTTGCTACTTCGAGCGCCTCGCGTGCGCTGTACTTAATTTGAGTCCAACTGTCCAAGGCTTGTCTACAATTCTTCTTGTCTTTTTCTACGAGGTGCGGAAGATTGAACAGCCGGCGATAGACGCGGGGCGGAAGACAGCGGAAGACCTGTCGGAGGTAGCACTCCATGTTTGCAGCGAGTTTTTGTTGCACAGAGCGGACATATCGATCAACACAGCCTCATCGCCCTGCAGGGTCCGGGAGGCTAGTGCGCCCCTGTGGCTCTTCCTTGCAGCACCGTAGTACAGGGTAATGGAGGGCGGAAGCTCAAACGAGCCTTTCCTGGGAATGGGTATCGGTCGATATGGTACTTCAAAAGCCTTCAAAGCGGGGAGAATGGCAGGAAGCAGATCTAGAGTAGAACATGATGGGGATAGGCGATTGGCGCCGGCCGACAATCACCGAGGCCGTGCAAGCCGCGCTGCCATGATCGTATGTTTGTGCGAGGTCTGCGGCGTGACTCTAGAGTCTACAGAAGAGCGTCCTGTCCGGAGATGGAAAAGATGACCGCTGCAACCACGGAGAGAGCAACGGGCTCATAAGTATGAGAAATTTCCGGGACGATGCGCAGCAGACCATGGGTGCGAGAAGGACTGGTCAAGCTAAGATCGGGCCGGGTGAGGAAGTACGCGGCCACGTGACATAGGCGGACGATGGCCAAGAGAAATCACGCCGCATCATGTTGGGGGGCTACGATAACCGATGCGGTCAGAGTGGAGTCAAATTTCGAGCCGCGATTGACAGCCTTGACGTGTCTGCGCCGCAAAATCAGATTGTCATGCAGAGGAGTCGAAGGGGGAGAGACAAGGACGACGTTTGGGGCCCTGCGTTGGGACATGGGAGCAAAGCTCATTGTTTCGGGGTCGGGTTGTCAGGCAGAGCGGCGCGGTGCAGTAATAGCTTGGTTCTGTCCACGACAACGACTGTGTCAGTCCGACATCCTCGAAGATCAGTTCTCCGCCGCCTGTCTTTACCTCGCCTTTATATATCGGCCCTAGCCCTTCTCGATCTTAATTTGCACCCACCGCATCTCTCCCGTCCCTACTTACATGCGTCCGATAAACGCTCAACAATCCCTCTTTATTCCCCCGGCTGCTCACTTCGACTCGCCCTCCCTCCCTCTTACGACTCACGACCCCGCACGCCCCGCTTCCCCTGCCTGAATGTCTCTTTCCGTCTCTGGTCTTGATTCCCTCGTCTCAACAGTCGCCGGCGCTCTCACATCCGATCCTCCCCCACCTCCCCCGTCCACCTCCAATGCGTCCTCTGGCAGCTCGCAGTCATCTACTTCTGCATCGAACCCCAGTTCTCCGAGTTCCAGCGCCACGTCTTCCGGCACCGTGTCTTCCAGTACTACGTCGTCCAGCACTACGTCGTCTAGCACGACGTCATCTAGCACGACATTGTCTAGCACTACGTCGTCTACCATCACGTCTTCCTCGACTTCAACCTCTTCCCATTCCAGCACCACATTCACGACCTCGCGTTCGAGTTCCACCTCGTCTACATCTTCGAATCCGACTTCGAGCTCTTCCTCGTCCGGTCCCTCGACTTCGAGTTCCACCTCATCCTCGTGAGTCCTGCGTTTATCTTTTTCCGTGCGTGTGTTCGGGCATACACCATGCGTGCATCATGATCATTACCCCCATTTTGCTTGGACTTTTCGCTCACCATGCTCCGCAGCCCCTCGTCCCAATCCTCGAGCTTGTCCTCATCCTCAATAACAACAACAACCTCAGGCTCTGTGAGCTCGTACGTTTCACTTCTACTCTTTTACGCGTCCGACTTACCGGCTCACCATCAAGCGTATCTTCTACCTTATCTTCTTCATCTACGCATTTATCTTCCTCCACGTCATCATCACATGCTTCTTCCTCTGCATCTTCCACCCTTACTTCTTCATTCACACCATCGTCCACTTCCACCTCGACGTCATTGTCATCATCATCCTCTTTATCACGTTCACCCTCTGCATCGACACTCTCATCTACGTCTGTGGCGTTTTCGTCGACTGCACAAACAACATCCGCCGCAACGTCGGTTTCGACCCCCAGCAGCCTTCCGACCACTCGCAGCACCTCGCATCATTCAAGTTCGCACACAACTCGTTTCACCACCTCCACCTTCTTCACGACATTTGAGATAACTTCCACCGACTCTTCCGGGCACCCCACTGTTGTCACAACCGTTGTCACAACTGGCACGTTGATACCCGTCGGCGGCAGTAGTCATCATGGGTCAGTTTCTCTGTCTTTGATCGGATTGACCGACCGCATACATGCGCTTTTGTCATTCTCTTCAGCGCATATATGCTCGCGCTCGGCGTTTTCTTCCTGTATTGCATGCCTTCCACCAACATTCTTCTCATGAGTTTCATGCCGTTCCTGACGCACTCTGAACGATCGCTCACCCATCCCACTTTCAGGCTTGCACACCATCCAGGCGCACTTGCGGGACTCGCCATAGGCTCGACTGCGACCATCGTGGCCTTGTCTGTCCTCTTGTTCTTCCTCATTCAGCGACGGAGGATACGCAGACTCGAGCACAGCATTCGCATGACACCGACGCAACGATCGCCTTTGGGCGAAGACGAAATGGCAGAAATGTCCGGTGGTCGACGCCCTGTCTCTCGTGATGCATTGGAACAAGGAAATTGGGCGGGCTCTAGCCACCAAATTTTGGCAAGCGATGATGGCCTTCTCGATGGTCCTGCTAGTGCAGAGAGTGGACTCACGCGCAGCGCCTCTCAAGGACACTCTCTCAGCATGTCTGGGCACGCACTCACTCTGGCACCGAACCCGGCAACGGGCTTCGGATTCGACCCCGAATCGTCTGGAAACACATACCAGCCCCCTCCATCTTCGTATCCATTCTCAGGGCTCGAGATTGCGGCCCGCTCTCCACCATCCACTCGTGGTCACTCGACCAGTGACCTCCGGACGTCATCTCACGGGCATGGGACATCCTCGAACGGTCACGGTAGCGTGTCAGATGCCCGTCATGATGCTCAGCGAATCAGCGTGCGTTCTGACCCTGAATTGCGTTATTCCGCCGAAAGCGAAGGACACGGTGCAACATATTCCTCGCATGATGCATCTGGACCAGCATCGTCTTTCAATACTCCTGGTCGACACCGTGCTTACACAGATCCACCGCTTTCTATCAACGTCGTCCCGCCACCACCACCTAGCCAATCCGCCCCAGATTCTCCCAGGAGTATCGGTCGTGGCAGCGGGCCAGCGTTCTTGGGACGCAGTCTCAAATGGCGATTGCGCGGTGGCCTCGGAAGCGGAAGCGGAAGCGGGCTTTTGAGCAGCGGATCTCGTTCAAGACCGTCCTCTTCTATCTCGGGCTCCAATTCGACGCCTTTGGTGACGTTCTTCGAGTCGCCAGAAGCCGCGGAGGCAAGACGGAGATCACAGACCTTGGCGTCTCCTCCGGTTCCCAGTCAAGTGCCATTGCCACAACGACTCGCTGATCTCCTTCCTCGCGGACAAAGTGGTGCTCTGATCCCGCCGTCACCTGCAGAGTCGGAAGTCGGCGTGCCTGACGGCCTACTTCACCCACGGCTCACGGAAGGTGGGCACAGTGTCGGAACGCTGAGCTTACGAGACGATGTCGACTACTCTCGGCCGGTCGCTGCGCGCATGTACTCCCAAGTGACCATCGCGACCACCGCGAGCCAAGATACTGACCGGCGCGCACCCACCGTTGACGAAGAGGAAGAAGCAAACGCCGGCCTTCACGCTGCTCTTGGGAACATATATGCCCACTCGCTACGTGTCCCAGAAGCTGAGGAAGATGCCGATGAAGAGTCGAGGTATTCGAATGACGACCGACCAGAGTCCACGGACACTTTCGGACCACGAGCGATCTAGACTAGACGCTTGGCTCCCCCTTCCCTTGCCTGCTAGAAGAGACTATTCAATGTATTCCCCTCCCACTAGTCAGCGGCTCTACGTCTACCTTCTTCGGCTCTGCTTACAGCTCTGTCCCTCTTGGACCTACGGCACCTTCACTTTACTGTATCCTTATACCAGTTCTTGTCACTGAAACCTTCTTTCGTTCCCGCACGCAATACGCTATACCCCGCACTTGAGTCCCCCTTTGTCGCTCGCTGCACCGGAACCAACCCACCTCCAAAGCGTTCTCCGCCGCATTCCCCGAGGAGCCCACACGGAGGTGTTGCCTGGTTGTTACCCTTTACATTCGCAGCCGCGCAATCACACCGGCATGAAAACACGCCTGGCATGCCCCATACACGACCAACCATGCCCGTGGCCTACGCACACTGCTGTGCCTGTTTGTTTCGCCAGGTACGTTCATTCCCTCTCATCCTGCGCCCGTCTGATGGCAACGTGGATCAAGTAGTAGACTTACCTTACTCGCCCAAGAAAAGGACGGGATGTCCGCCTAAACTGCGCAGGTCTTGTTAGCTAATGCTGTAAGATACATAATAATGATGAACGTCAAATTGCTGGAGACCACACGCACGTGCGTCGCGTCTCAGTGTCGGCGGTGATGTCTCCGCACGCCCAAGATAATTTCTGATTGTGGCGGCGGTCGGTTCGCGGACGTTGCGTTGGGTCGCGTTCCATCACTCAATTCACCCAGCGATTGCCCCCATTTCTCAAGAGTCGCTAGTCTCTCGGCAGTGACCACATGGATCTGGACGGTAAGGGACGTAGGGGCGTTGTAGAGTACGTACCTCCGGTAAACACAGATGCCCATCCACACGCCGGTCTACATTCAGAAGAGCAGCAGCCTATGAGAGCCGTTCTTCGCGAGGTGGTTGCACAATCGTACACATGAACATCATGCGCAGACACGTAACGCACGTCAAGCCCACGGGCCATGTGCGCGCTCTCTCGTCGACCATGGCGACCGGTCTCGATTCTCATTCAGGCTCCCTGCGCTGCGTTGACGCAGGTTGACGCCCTCGCCCCGACGGGCGTCACACAATTACGGTTTAGCGTTACGACCGCCTCGCGATCGGACAAACGATGGAGTACATTCGGCACTTCGCTGCGCATTAAGGTTACGAGCCAACGGAGCGCCGCAATTGTCCCTCAGCGACGCTGCCGAGCAACGTCCCCATGCGCTACACCGTCTGCCCATGACGGAATTGCAGTTGGCTGCGACCGCCCGTTGCCCTCTCGCGTCTGCTGCGCCCATCAATTAACGTTGCGCGCGCTTCAAAGCGCCGCATCGCGCCAATGGAAGAGCAGGATCTGCGCGCCAGTGCGCGCCGCAAGTGTTCCTTTTGGCAGCGAGCGTCCGCCGCCGCAGCGCCAGGCGGGCACTTCGCAGGCGGCAGCAGTGGTTGACGCGGACGTTTGGGCGATCATCCGACGTTGGTCTGACACGTACGTCCGCTTGCATATGCGCACCTGGGCCTGGCCTCCAGCCCGCGCGCTGCGCAGACCACGTACCGCCCACCCTCCAGGGGCCGAAGCGCCTGCGCGCCGCGACGTGCTGCCACACAGCGCGCACTCAGATCCTTCTATCCGATACTCATGGTGGCAGCTCCCCAGCCAGAGCCCGAGCTACGCTGCACTGTGCAGCGCCGACTCGCGTGCTCTGATCCGGAGGCTCTCGAGCTCGCCCAGCTCGATCCCTGCCAGCCACATACGCGGATTCACATGCGCGGATGTTAGTCATTTCACGATGGCAGTCAGGGGGGAAGGGGGCACTCACCGGACTCGGTCTGTGTCGCGGGCGCGGTGACGAGCGGGTGGCCGTGCACGAACGTCGAAACGTCCCCACCGCCGCTGCGCGACGTGCCGTCCGTGTAGCTCGCGTCCTCAGAGTTGCCACCCATTGGGAGGCGCAGGTTCGGGTCGCGCAGGTTGATCATTAGTCGCGAAATCATGATTACCGAGAGCCTGGGAAGACGTCAGCAGAGGTTGAGACGGAGGTGCAACGGCGGCGAGATGCGCACACGTTCGTAAAGGTTGGGGTAGCGAACTTGCGGGAGGGCTGTGGTGGTCATTAGCCCGCTGCTGGGCGGAGACATGGTGCGATTATCAGTGGGGCTTACATCAACAACCTAGAGTCATTGTGTTTCCTCAGCGTCATGAAACCGTATGGGGCAGTAGATACCTACCACTAGAAGGATGATGTTTACGAGATTGAGGTTCCATATCACTCTGGAAACAGTGGATTGGTCAGTTGACCTTGTAGGAATTTGAAGTTGCCAAGTACCCGTAGTACATAAAGCCTTAGACCAGCCTCAGCTTCAGTAATGCCACGAACGGGGAGAGCCGCGGACGCACCGTCGATGAAGAGCCGGTCCAGGAAAGGCTCATTATGGGTGCGCAGCCTGATCGAGCGCCATACGGTGAGGACGAAGACGGTGAAGTCGAAAACGAGGAGTCCAACAAAGGCAAATGCCAACACTACGTTAAGCAGTGCGTCAGACTGCGCACTTATACGAGCCCACGTGGTGCGCCTTACTGAGGTCCCTGATGAGTTGTTTGTTAGAGATAATCGATCACTCGTAGCGACGGTAGCGGGGAAACCTACTTCTTCTGTGATACGGTCTCATCCGAGTCCTTCCCAGCCCCAGACTGGGTAACGACCCACTGGCCAGTAAGTTACAGCAGCCCAGTCAGTCGAACAGCATGACATCGTGTTAGCGGATGGATTTCCTTACGCATCCGACACCTATTGCGCCTACGATTTCGAGCATCATGAATCTAAGGATCCATTTATTGCGGAGGTACAAAGCGTACACTCTCATCATTAGAAGTACTGGCGGTCCGCCTACGTAAGCATTCCGTTGAGATCTCTCGGTAAGACACACCCGCAGTGAGAAGCTGGAGAAGCACGATCAACACGCTATGGTACATGACAAGGTATCCGTCTCTGTATACAGAAATTAGCAGGTAATCACTGGCTGCGGGAAAAGGTGCTCACATGTTCTTTCCAGAAAGTGCATGAGACAAAGCCAGAAGATGGACAGGAACTGAGACGTACTGTGATTGTGCATGGGTTCGCGTAGCATAGGAACATAAGCGGGAGGTGACCCAGCACGGCCAGGTACCGGTTCGCCAAGAATATGGCTGAGCCCCATGTGCGCGGCCCAGAGCACCAGAAGCGATCGACCTCGTCTGACAGCGTAAGGAAGTAATCATAGTAGAGTATGACTGAGTTGACAATCAGGAGAGCACCCCTAGCAACAGCATGCAGAACCCACTGTACGCAGAGAGGGCCGACGCGTCAGTGAAATAGAACCTGCAGGCGAGATCACGTGAGTTGTATGCCGGATAATCTGGTTGTTGGACGATGGCACTCACTGGTGCGTCTCGCACCATGGAACATCCATAGACAGTGAACTGAGGCAGCGTTGGAGAAGCGCGACGCCGGAGCTGGGGAGGGAAGGCCTGTGCCTTGGACATAAAAGCGCATTTATAGAATTCGGCGCGATGGTGCAATTGGTCCCCCACAAACTTACCGTCACTGCGAGATTTCAAACGCTGAGTGGAGGTAGATCTTCATCGGTATCGAGATCGCTTTGTGTCGGGTTTCCTTCCGATGTCGCGGGGTTCAGCCTGCCTCAGGCTTGGCGGCTCCTGGTGGGACGAAAGCTGGCGAAAGGCGCCGATGACACGAAGTTACCGGTTGGGGTTGCCCTGTTGCTTGTCGGGCCGCTTTCGACTCGGCAACGCGGTTTCCACGCAAGCTCAGGCAGAGATCCACGTGAACATGGCGGAGCTGGCTCGAGCTGGACGCCTTCCCCCGGGCCCGGACCAACAGCATAAAACTATACATTTGCTGAGTCTGAACTATAAACTAGGCCTTCTCGGGCGTTGGATGCTCTCATGGCCATGAAGCGCACATGAGATCATAGTCTTGAAGGACACACTGTGGCGCCTGACGTGCCGCACGAACCTCAAGCCTGCCGTCTTGTTTGTTGTGCTCGGCAGCGGGAAATGAGATCCTGAGTTCTCACAGGTATTTGGAGGCTTCGGAAATAAGTCAAGGAAGTGCTGCATCACCAAATAGACGCTTCCTTCTAAGTTCCAATGGCGTGTGCACCTGATTGACAACATACATAGTTAGCTGAAGTTAATGATACGAGTCTGGCCGTACTGGCTTCTCATCGCAGGCATGAGTGGAATACAGTCAAACCTGTCATAACCCATACCCATAAAAGCACATTTTCCGCCATAATCCACAGGGCTTCCGGTCCACAGAGACACGGGATTGGGCGCACTGGTGCCCCTCAGAATTTATATCCTGCAATAACTCATGACCTGTAACGGCCCGCGGCTCCAGCGTTCGAAAAGGTGGTATGGGTTATGACAGGTTTGACTGTACCCGAGGTTTGCTATTGCATCGCATTGAGAGGCAAAACTCAACGTTCCTAGATGTTACCGAGAGGTTCTCTTCAGCGGTACCGTTAGTCTCGACTGCCCCTTGGCGGCACTATGGATTCGAGAGGAAGCTGATTGGCCACCGCAGTCGATCTCAACGGAGAACGTAGCCAGGGCCCTGTAGAGTGCGATTCGCCCATTCCAGTTCCTCCAAGTGCCGATTGCTCCCGTTGATCATTAGCGCCAACTCCTTGGGCCGAGTAACTGTGGTTCATGTGCACCACTCCGCAAACTCGGCGGCGGGAACGGACGGTAGACATTTGAGCAACCTGCGGGAACGAACGCATGAGAAGCCGTGCGACTGAGGGCTAAACACAAATCCCGTAAAATGGGGGGGCCGTGGTCCGATGTGGCCACTTGGACGCCCTGCTCGTGCAGGGGCTTCTGTGGTCACACTGCGCCCAGAGATCCGTGAGTATGCATGAGGCAGGAGACCCCGCGCCACTGAGCCGCTGCGCAACGGACAGCCAATATTAGAAGGCGTTCACATGCAAGCACGATAGGGTCGTTCTTGGTCGGGCGGGGAAAATTCCTTCTAAACGATCCGTACCTGTTCTGTCGACGACCTGTCCTCTGCGGCTTTTTGTGGGTATGCTGCTAGCGCGTTCGCAACCCCGACCTTGTGGGATACACTGGCCCGGCCCAGTGGGACGGAACACCGGCAGAAGTGCATGAAGGGCAGGCGTGTGAGTCGTGCATGCCCAAAGATGCATCGATGAGTGCGCTCATGAGTACATTCTAGATGGCAAGCGGTCCGCTGACGCGGGGCACAGGCGGTGAAATTCGCGCGCGGGCATGTCGGCCAAGAGTCCTGATCAGTGCACAGAGATTTCTTGAATTTGATCGTGCTAATCAAGTTGAAAGGGTCAGGGTCGGATACGAGAGTCACGACAGCGGACGCGTCGCCGCACGTGACTGACGCCACGCGTGACGCGACGTGACCGAGACGCGGTCATTAACGTTCTGTTGAGTGTGGCCAGCCAGCTCAGATCTCCCACAATCACCACCATGCTCTCCTTCACCCCTCCGTACAACCAAGTCCCCCGCACACCGTCGTCCTCCTCAACCTACCACCCACACACGTCCTCGCCCCTCTCAGAGCCATTTTCACCCTCACCATCCACCTCAGCCACCGCGAAAAAGCAGTCACGGCGTCTCGCACAGTACAAGTCGACCACCCCAATACGGCGCCCGTCAAAAGCGTACTCTTCTCGGCCAAAGGACGCGACGCCCGATGAGTCGAATTTTGGCATTCGCCTGTTCGCTGCGACGAGCCCAGGCGACGCGGAGAACCCGCGCAGCGCGCTTCTCCGCGACCGGCTGAAGCAGCGCTGTGCCCTCCGCGCACAGCAGGCCCGCACGAAGCGCGTCGCCAACGAGCGGCGCGCGTACTCGCTGAGCAGCGACGGCGAGGGCATGGATGTCGAGAGTGACGAGGAGGAGGAGGAGGACGCCGTGCTCAATGACGAGGTGCGCCCCGCCACTCCGCCCGCCGCCGGGCGCTTCCTCTGCTGCCACTTTAACTCGCGCCTCTCCCTCTCCACCAGCTGTTTCGCCGCATCATCGCGAGCGCGAGCCAGAAACACCGTTACTCGTACCGCCTCTCGTACCAGAACGACGTCGGCTCGTCGCTCGATCCCGACATGGAGGACATCACCGAGTGGGAGCGCAATCTGCAAGGTACGGCATCCTGCGCCGGCTCCCCCGTTCGCACGCCGCTGACAGCTGAGTGTGGCAGATGATGATACTCCAGCGCCGGTGGACGACTTCGAACTTCCGCCTTCCGAATTCGATGAAGATGACATTGCCGAGCTTGCCGCGCAGGCGGAGGAAGCAGAGTATTGGGCCAATCTCGAAGCGCATGCAGACGACATCTTCAGCTTGAGCGATCTTGAGGATCTCGATGCACGTAGTCAGGGTTCGGTCGACGAGGACGTCGAAATGAGTTAGGGGTTATTGTAGTCTGCTTGATTTGGCGTTCGTCTGCAGTATAGTTCTCGTCTGACATTTGTACATTATTCTTGTCGCATCTGCATAGTCACAGTTATTGAAGGCTTCATGTGGTCCACAGGGCACTCCTATCGACATGAGTGCCGATTACTCAGTGACATCTTCGCGCACAAGTGCGGTACGTTTACGGCACGCCGACAGCTCCAAGACCTAGCTCCTCGGCGGGTTTAATGAGATACATACCCCCGGTGCAGATGACAACTAGATGATATAGTACTCTAAGACCGTCACAGTTATACGGGTTCCTCCTGCACTGCTGCAAGCTGTTGAGGCTGAGCGCCTGTAAGGTCCTTCAACTCTATGGCTAGGACCACGGACCGTTCAATACACGTTTGGCGGACATTCACGGAGCTCACCTTCGGGCTCTTGACTGTGCTTACTGGTACTGGCAAGTGCCGACGACCCTGACGAATCATGTGTCCCCAACTGGAAGGTTGTCGATATCGCGGCGGTCGGTGCAGCCGGGTCACAGAACGACATCGACGTGCTGATAGTTGACTGTCCTCTCCATCTTCCCGGTTCGCTCTTAGTCCGCAGGTTGATCATGAGACGCGACATGAGAACCGTAGAGAACCTTCGCATCACCAATGAGTTGAGATGGGAGGAATTGGGTTACACGCCTACACATTAGTCAAGGTGGTGGCAGAATCCTTCATCAACGGCTAGCGCGCATAGCTGCATCAGTGCGCTGCGCCGTGGTAGATGAAACACAACGTACCGGCGCTAGCTAGACCATTAATCGAAGCAGTCAGTAACGATCAATGAGAGTGGCGCCAAGCTTCGCACCAGTAGGGTCAGGACATTGGTCAAGTTAAGAAGCGATAGAACGCTGTTTACCGATCATGATCAACAACCACTGCGTCAGAACAAAGATAGGGGCACATACACAAAGTACATTGTACCTGTGAGTGGATGAGCGCTCTTTAGTCCCGGACCTGGGCTTGAGAGGGATGGTGACGTACCATCACGGACAAGGACCGTCAATAAGGGGACGCCTCCGCCAATTTTCAGCGCTTGATACCATGTAAGGATGAATATGGCGTGTCGAATACAAGGACCCCGCTCCATGCGGTAGACAATCCTAGGTACACTGTTAGAGTTGCATTTCTCAGTCCAGGACTCTAACCGCTCACGCTTGCCCCTGCAAAGCTGGTCAGCCAGAGCGTGGGGCATCATACCAGTAGGCCACCTCGGCTCACCCGCTGTGGGATAGCATTTGACTGCATCCGGGGAAATTGGGAGAGTCGACAGGAACAGTCTGGACACCGCCGCCTCCAATTAACCTCCACTGATAAGTAAGGCCTCAGTATCCGTTCGCAGCCAAGTGAGCCCGATACATACGCAAGCGATGCCCACAGCTGCAAAAGACATAGTGAGGAGAGTCACCAAAAGTTTCCGACTTTTGTTGTACAATGCATATACGCGGAAAATGCAAAGAGCTGCAAGGCATCGTGAGTGTTGGTAGCAAGAGTGAACGAAAAGACGCACCCCCGACGATAATTTGTAATACTACTTCATAATATGTATGATAAGGATACAACTTTTGGCAGCTTGACAAGACCGACTCAGCGGTAGCGACAATTTAATAAGGACGGAGTGACGTACAACTGCGAAGGTCATGAGTTGTTTGTAAACTCAACGACAACTCCGAGCGAGTTTATACAGGTTTAAACGTACCGAGAAACCTCCAAGGACTAGGTATGACTTGAGAATAGGTATATGGCCGATGATAGAGACATAGCGATTGATCAGGAGCAAGGACGAGGCCCAGCCCAGCCGGTTCTTGGGGGGCCAGAAGAACTCGATTTCCCGAGCGAGTGTGAGGAGATAATCATAATACAGGACGACTGCAGACGCAAGTAAGCCCGCGCCTGCCGGCTGTGGCATATTGGCACGGCGCACTGACCGACTGGAACGAGATTGAGGATAAAATGAATATAGCTACGAGAAGCACGGGACGGACGCGCGGGTGAGCGTCGATCCGGGGATATTGGCGTCTGTCACTCACAGCTGGGTTCCAATGCCAGGGCCTACTGCAACGCTAGACGCCGTGGAAGCGAGAGACTGCATGCATAGGGTGGTGTGGGCACCTCGTGCGGGGCCGGGTCACTATCCGCAACGCCTGTGTGGTTTCCAGTGTGCAGGCAGATGAGAGGGGAGGAAGAAGGGGGGACGAGCACAAACCCAACAGGCATTTTCGGCGGACCTTGCGTTCAAGGGGGAGCACAACTAGCGTGAGACTTCGAAGCCACATGCACGCATTCAGTTCGCCGACTGACTATACAGTACGAGTACATACATAAAAGCGTCTTAGAGCCTACACGAATCATCACACGCAACGTGCGCACCAGATCTTCATTCTCTTCAATGCTATGCTTGATCTATTCGTAATGGAAGCTTGCTGCCGTCCGTCCGCAGAATACAAAGCTGGTGCATTCGTGGTAGAGGCAGTGGCGGTCGGCCTGCTTCTCCGGTGCCGGCTCTTCTTGTACTGTCCTGGTCCTCCTTACAGCGACCTTGCAACGTCGGACTGGGGCCATGATCAATGGCATTGTGCACCGGTGCCACGATGTGGTTTTCTTGGGGTACATAGCGATGCCGTGAGCCGCAGCACACAACGCTGATTGAGTGGAGAAGATGTCGAATGGATGTTTATTTGGACAGATCGAGGCTCGAATCCGGTAGCAGATTTGCATCCGCCGCCGAATTGTATGTGCGCTCGATAAGGGCTTTGTCGGGAACGCCGTCGCATATCATGATGGAGTTCATGAGAGCTCATAGTATATCGTGCTGCGAGAGTTGGTCGCTGCGCAATCATGAAGTTCAGACTCGGCCACACAAGTGACAAAATTTAAAATGAAATTTCCATACATGTCAAGCGCCCATCGGAAGCGCCCATAGGCACCCCACATTGCTGGCTTCCGACTGCGCCATCCGGGCGTGCACCTCCCCTTGCGCCGTGTCGAACCTGGGACGTCGGCGACCGTTGCCTCGCACCTCTGCCACGCGTCTCTCGGGCCAGAGGGGACACAGTTCTAGCGACAGCTATGCAGACATCCTGCAGCGGCTCACCTCACTCTTGCTTACGATGGCGTCATCCCCGGCCTTGCAAGGCGTCCTCACGGCGCCCGCTGCCATGCGTATGTATTCCCTTCCCGATCATCTCGGCCATCCAGCCACCGTCAGTCCTTAGGCTCGACGTCTACCGCGAGGACGCGGCCTGTCCAGCTCCTCCAACCACCAGCAAGATACCCAACGCGGACGAGCTCGTAGATGTCTACCTCTAAGCTTCTTGGAGACCATGCCAAACGTGGGTCCCCGGCCTCATCTCTACTCATCGAGGTGGAAAGCGTCTCCGAGGCATCATCCCTCAGCGGCGGTCGAATACATTGTACGTATCACTGCACTCGGAGCAATTGTCTCTTAATCACCCCGCCAGCACGACATTATGACACTTTCGACGACGTTCCGACGGAGAAGAGAAAGATAGGCTTAGTCTCTGCCATATTCATCATCTTCAACCGCTTGGTTGGCACAGGGTACGCAGACTCGCTTGTCGCTCTTGTGTGAGTTTTGACCGTGCCTTCCACATGGCAGCATCTTCGCCACACCCTCTTCCATCCTCGTTGCATCGGGGTCTGTTGGCCTTGCTATGATCATGTGGGTCATGGGAGCCCTCATTGCTACTGCGGGCTTGGCAGTCTATGTGGAATATGGAACCGGACTACCAAAGTCAGGCGGCGAGCTCACGTACTTGAGCTATGTCTTCATCAAGCCCAGGTACCTAGTGGTCGCGTGCTACGCTGCGTATGCTGCCATTATGCCCTGGCCTGCAGGCAATTCCACTGTCTTTGGAGAATGTGCGTGATTTCATCCCAGTCTTAGGGCTTTGCCGACTGACATCATGAATTTCTACCTAAAGATGTACTTCGCGCCGCCGGGAGGCAACCAACCCGCTGGAGCCAGGGCGGCGCCGCGGTCGGCTGCATCACATTCGCCTTTGTCATTCATAGCTTCTACTTGAAGTGGGGTCTTCGGCTTCAAAATACCCTAGGAATTATCAAGTTCTTCATCCTTCTGCTTATCGCCATCTCCGGCTTCGCAGCTCTTGCCGGCCATGTGAAGCTCCCCGAGGACCAGAAACCACATAATTTCGATAATATCTTCGAAGGTACCAACACTAGTCCTAACGCACTGGTCACTGGGCTGTACAATGTCATTTGGTGAGCGATCTTGTCGATCGGCGTCCTTGTGCCTCACCTTGGTGAATAGGTCATTTATTGGCTACTCTAATATCAACTATTCCCTCTCTGAAGTTCGCAACCCTGTCCGCACTCTGAAGATCGCTGGGCCGACTGCTATGGCAGCCGTCACTGTAGCATACATAGCAGTCAATACTGCATACTTTGCCGCCGTATCCAAAGAAGATATGATGAACTCTGGTAGAACTGTCGCGTGAGTACCGGCGGATCTGTATGTGCGCATTTCCTTATAGCGTCACCCCCAGGGCTATGTATTTCCGAAACATGTTCGGGCCCTCAGCTGAGCGCACGTTGAGTCTGTTCGTTGCCCTCAGCGCCCTCGGCAACGTTCTCTCCGTATTATTTGCCCTTGGTCGAGGTGAGTACCCCTTTTGTGAGCGTTTCGCTGGCCTAACGCTAGAACAGTCAACCAAGAAATGGGCAGGATGGGCATTCTACCTCCATCTCGCTTCTGGTCATCCAACAAGCCTCGCGACGCGCCAGCAGCAGGCCTCTTTCTTCAATGGTCTGTTTGTGTGATTCTAATTGTGGCTGCGCCGCCTGGCGACGCATTCAGCCTTGTACTCAACCGTACGTCATTTCTCACTTTCAAGTCGGGTTTTCCGACGTGACGTCCATTATTTGCTAGTTGTATCATACCCTCTCGCAATTATCAACGCATTCATCTCCGCGGGGCTCCTTTTCCTCTACACGCCCCTAGCGAAGTCCGCAGGCTTCGAATGGGCACCGCCCTTCCGCGCCTCGTGGCCTGTCGTCCTCTTTTTCTTCCTCTCGAACGTCTTCCTCACCATCGCGCCATTGGTCCCGCCACTGCCCGGTTTGAACCCATACAAGAGCCTCCCGTATTGGCTGCACGTCGCTCTCGCGCTTGGCGTATTCGCCATCGGTGGTGCATATTGGGTGTTCTGGGTTCATGTACTTCCGCGGTTCGGGAGGTACCGTCTGGAAAGGGTCTTAGAGGTGCAAGACGATGGGATTCAGAGGAGCGTATTCAAGAAGGTGCCTTTGTGACGGTAAAGGCTCTGGAACCCCTCTAGATATCAATAGATCTTAGAATATCTCACTGGACATTGTCATCTTATCTCGGAGGTGCTACCGTTACTCACCAGGCCTCTACCGGACATGACCAGGGTTGCCTTGCGCTGCACGCGCCGGCGGCGCGCCTCCCTGAATGCATGCGAGGCACCTTCTCAGTTGTGGCTTCGGTCCATGCGGCCACGATGAGATGCTGACACCTGCCGGTCTTCTGCGGGTGGTCACAGTTCGACAACATTTGATCAATCGCCTTGCCTCTCATTTGACCTTTTCGGTCCTACCCTGACTGTCATCTCGCGTACACTGGCCTTGTAGCATGACCCCTAATCATAGAACGACTGTATCTATCTGAAAGGACAATCACCCCAGGTTGCCACCATTAAGTAGGCGATGCTTGGTGTATCGACACATGTACACTGAATTGACACGGCCAGCTGCGAGAACTCGGCGCGCCCACTGCAGCGATGTCGAATTGAGCTTAAGCTCGAAGGGTGATACAGAAGTTTCATCCCGTGGTTATACATGAATACACTGTCAAACTCTACACTTCGTAGTCGTGATGCAACCCTACGAACGTACTTTCTCGATTGAAGAATCCCTTTCGTCGGCATAGACGTCGCTCCGGAAGCTGTCGCTGTCTTCCAGTGTCGATACGGGCCCCGTAAACCAGTATATCCCACCGTATTTCGGCAAGTAGAAGTAGACGAGAGAGAAAACGAGGACACCGCCCCATACCACAGTCGAATAGTTCATTGTGGCCGCCGTAGGGTTCGGATCTGTGGGGAACATGAAGACGACGAGTTGGAATGTCATCCAAAGTGCTGCTATCGCAGATACAGGCAGACTCTACCAATCCCATCCATGTCAGCCCATGGTGGAGAGTGACACTGCAAACAGTACAAAACGCACAAAGATGCCCAGGTAGAATGGCCCGCGTCTGAAGTTGTTTTGACCTAGCCAACGACAGCTGATTGGAACAACGAATGAAAGATACTGTGCCGCGATTCCCATCGTAAAGATGGCGCTGATGGCTGCGGAGCCTGCAAACGCGAGAAGTCCACAGAGCAGGGCAATGGTTACAGAGAACCAAACTGCGTAGATTGGAGTGTGCGTATACTTGTTCACGCGACGAAGAAATCCTGACAGTGGGAGGGCACCGTCACGACTAGGGCCATGTCAAAAGAGGGAAGTCATAGATAATTGGCAGAGAATGCACCTGAATGCAAAAATTTGCCTCGAGCTAACTGTAAGCTAGAAATTGTTAGTCAGAAACCGGCCTCATTGGTGGAGTCGCATGATAAATCACATACAGTGCTCATACCCATCATGAACCTAGACATCCCTCAGTGAGGTACTGATTGCGGAGTAGGGATGACTGACTGTACGACAATGATGGCTGCCCAAATAGCCAATACGCCATTCTTCCCGAAGCTGTTGAATAGGATCTAACGAAGAGCTTGGGTGCTGTCTAAATGAATGGACAAATGGAATATTACCTGTGCCATTGGTTGTCCGTATTGGCTGCTCATAATGGATGCCGTGTCTGTGCCCATGTTGAAGGCCAACGCGAGCATGATACCTAGAATGCCGTGAGCCCTGGACGAACCGCACACGGAATGAACACTGTGCTATACCCCATCCCAGAACGACGGCGACCCCAGTTGAGCCTACAATGGCCCACGGAACTGCAACCCTTGCGTTCGAAGCTTCTTCACTGATATGGACAGGAGAGTCAAATCCAGCTACCAATGATTCTATCATGAGCTACTCCCTTGCAGAGGTCGATGTGTACTCACCTACGGTCCAGAGAGGAGTGAGGAAACTGAGTATGAAGGCAAATCCGTTGGGCCATCCGGATACTAATTATAGGTTCAGTGATGTACTTGGAATTCGATGATAACATACGGTTTTGAAACCCTGTGCTAGTGAAGACGATCTTCGCCGAGTTCTTGAATTCATTTGGAGTGGCAGCAGGTACAGCGATTATGACGACAAGACAGAGCCTGCGAAGCCATGAGACACTCGCATACGGAGTCAAGGATCGTCAGACTCACAGGACATTCAAGATAACGTAGATGGTCTGCAATCGAGCTATGTATTTAGCAGCCGCACTGCTAATGATGCCATGGACCACGACAACAGCCACGTATGCACCGCTGCGTGATTCTCGCTTGATAAGATGTCAGAGAAGACAGTAATTGACTCAGACTTACAAGGTCTGGGCATTTGTTGGTGTGAACGTAAGATCTGATCCGATGCTCGCTGCTGCCATCAGTTGCTGAGCACAGCCCCAGTCAACGCCAGCAACCCCCGCAATTAGACTAATGGTGTTGGAGTCTGTGATGTGTCAGTCGAGCAAAGTGACATTATGGCAGCAGCGTACACCCGACTACCCATGAGAGCAGATTCTTGTATCGAGGCGAGGCAAACGTGTGGGTCCAATAATATAGCCCGCCAGAGGTAGGAGCGGCCGAGCCAAGCTCGGCCAAGGCCATACCGATACACATCAAGAAGAAGCCACATATAGCCCACTACGAATGTCAGTCAGTGCTCGTGGGCTCGGCAAAGAGCACTATACCTTACCCCCCAGACCATTGCGAAAGGTCCGCCATTTGGAACCGCAAACGCCATCACCGACCTACATGGGGGAGGGGGGATTCATTACGGGAAGCCGTCGGTCAAGTTTGGCGCAGCGTACGTTATGGAAGGGAATAGCCCGATGACGCTGAATGCAATGCCGAATAATTCCCAAGGCGTAAAATCGCGTTTGAGCTCTTGCTTGTACCCAAGAGTGGCGAGATAAGCATCGTCACTGTCTCTGGATCTTGTAGGCTCTACGGGACTTTGAAGAGGATCATTGACCTTAGTCTTGTGAAGCATTCTGTCACTTCCCATGGTGCAAGGTCAGCGAGGTCCTGGCAGCACTGCCACGGGGAAGGCCGCCTACTTATTGCTTCTGTTATCTCTTATCCGCAGTCTGGCGAGGTTCTTCTTGACCCCCGAGAAGACGGGACCTTCTAAACCTCCACGATCATGAGCCCACAGAAGGCCCGTCGGGATGGCTCGAGACCCCTCGTGTCCGATGAGCATATCTAAATGAGTCAAATGGTGCCGGGAACCCAGCGCCACTATGCTCCCAGTATGAATAGATTGTCACAGTTCGCGGAAATGCGCATGCGCCCCGGGTTTGCGTTGCATGAAGGTTGCCTCGGAGGGGCACGGAGATAGAGTTATACTGGCGCTCACAGGTGGATAGGGTCCCGTCTTTCCAACTCGGCGTATAAAGTCGGGATAGATAGGTTTATTTCTAGAATGACCCACTGCCCCTGGTCTTCGATGTACATTGAACATGCTGCTAGACGATTTGACGACGCTTCGCGAATCATTATCCTGCACTGCTTCATTTCAGCTTCGGAAGGCAGACTGGTCTCTTCAGTATCTTAGTTTTGAATGATGCACGACCACGTCAATCAAGGCCTGGCTTCGTGAGAATCTCGAAGCAGGCTGACGCTCGCGCTCCATCCGGTTGACAGCACATGAAGGGGCTCAACGTTCAGCATCAGAACACTGGCTCAATCTGCGACCTTCATGAGAATTCAACTTTGTCAGCGCAGGAACTCTGTCACCGGTCACCCTGCTTTGATTGAGAAGCGGAGACCTTTTAAAGAAAGGGTGCATTACCTATATCGCACCAATCCTGGCTCCATGACCAGCGTGCTAGCGCTAGGTACAGATGTAAACTGTGGTTTTCTTCTTTCACCAGTGCTCCCAACGACGACTCCTGACTGACCCCAGAAGTCGGTATTCGTTGGCGAAAGGCCCCGTCCGAGGGCCAAGAGCGACGGAAGGCTACGTGTGGATTGCGCATGTCACACGCCGCGACTGCTCCATCCAGATCTGCGAATCGCCCAGCCTTGCAGAGAGCTTTCAATCGGTGTTCACGGGCAGCGGAACAAGTAGGATTGTGAAGTGGTCCTGTACAAGGAACGGCGCTGAAAGCATCTGTGAATATTGAACGGCGTAAGGTGAGCAAGTGAACGGAATTGGGAGGCCCAATCCTGCCCAATCTGTCGAGCGGCGACTCGAGTGCCGGCAAGCGCTGACCATGCATGGTGGCCGTAGGCAATTGACTCCGACGAGCCCGTGCCTTTCCCGAAACCACACAATGCCACCAGTGCCCCTCACTACCAGTTGCGCCGCGAAAGTGCCTAAGCTAGGGTATGCGGAGTGGTGGCGACCCGATGGGTTGACCTCTGGTCCCCACTTGTCGTCCTCTCTGCACCACCTGTGAAGGATTTGAAGCTTTGAAGGGCGAACCGCTCAATTATACCTTGGGGATCGGAACTGGGTGCGAGCGCCGATACATTGCCTTTTTCGTTACACATCCACGATATCACAACACCCACAATCCCACCTGCATTTCGAGTTTGAGACGTTTGCTTCAGGGTAATAGGTTGTTATTCCTGGCCGCCATCATCACGGGGTTACGTCGGGGCCAGCTAGGCTGATATAGCTAAACCAAGACCCATATACGCTGTGAGCACACCCGAGCCCTCTTGTACTCGTACAGCCCCATTGACAACCCGTTGACAGGTGCCAGTCCGCAAAAGTCCGGATGTCAAGGTAAGGGTTTTAGAGGTGCAAGACGATGGGATTCAAAGGAGCGTATTCAAGAAGGTGCCGTTGTGACGGTCAAGGCTCTGGGACCCCTCTAGATATCAATAGATCTTAGATTGTCTCGCTGGACATTGTCATCTTATTTCGGGGGCGCTACCGTTACTCAACAGGCATCTACAGGGCATGGCCAGGGTTGCCCTGCGCTCTACGCGCCGGCGGCACGCCTCCCTGAATGCATGCGAGGCACCTTCTCGGTCGTGGCTTTGGTCCGTACGGCTACGATGAGATGCTGACACCTGCCGGTCTTCTGCGGGTGGTCACAGCTCGACAACCTTCGATTACATCGCCTTGCCTCCCATTTGACCTTTTCGTTCCTACCTTGACCGTCATCTCGAGTACACTAGCCTTATATCATGGCTCCTAGTCATACAATGACTGTATCTATCTGAAAGGACAATCACGCCCGGTTGCCGTCAACTTCAACCAGTAGCTCCTCTTGGTACATCTTCCCAACCACCGAGCCCTTCTCTTCAATGGTAACATCACCTCGGGAACTGTCACTGTCCTCGAGCGTCGACACGGGCCCAGTGAACCAGTACACCCCGCCGTATGTAGGGAAGTAAAAGTAGATGAGCGAGAGAATGATAACTCCGCCCCACACGACGACCGTGTAGTTCATCGTCGCGGAAGTCGGGCCCGGGCTCGTGGGAAACATGAACACAACGAGGATGAAGACCATCCACAGCGCTGCTATCGTAGCCACGGGTAGGCTCTGCTCGCCATCAGACGTCGGGCGTGTGTGCTAAAGACGACAAACGGTGCTCACCAAGACGCCGAGGTGGAAGCGCCCGGGCTTGAAGTCATTCTTGCCGAGCCAGCGCGCGGAGACCGGAACGAGGAACGCGAGGTACTGGCCGGCGACGGTGAGCGAGAATACGGCGCCGATCGCAGCTGTCCCCGCGAACGAAAGCAGTCCAAAGAGAAGCGCGATGGACGCAGAGAACCAGACAGCGTATATGGGCGTGTGGGTGTGTTTATTCACGCGCCGGAGGATTGTTGAGAATACGAGTCCACCGTCACGGCTAATCAGCGAAAGATGAGGGTCGTTTAGTCCGAGGAAGAGGTGAGACAAACCTGAAGGCAAATATCTGCCTTGAACTGACTGTGAGCTGCGGGTTGCGTAAGAAGACACGTTTGTCAGACGTGGTGCAGAGTGCAACGTACGAGAGTCATGCCGATTATAAACCTATGAATATCATTACCGGGAAGGAGTAGAGGCAAGCGTCGGACTAACTGTGTGACAACGACTACTCCCCAAACGGCCAGAGCGCCTCTCTTTCCAAAACTGTTGAACAGAATCTAGGAAAGGAAATCACTTGGGCTGAAAATGGGGCGTAGAATGGTAATGCTACGTACCTGGGCCATAGGCTGGCCGAATTCACTGCCCGCGATAGCTTCCATATCTGTTCCCATATTAAACGCCAAGGCAATGTTGATTCCTTCGAGGCCAATCAGCTGAGATAGCAATGCGCGCGGACGATCACTCTTACCCCAGCCGACAACTAAAGTGACGACCGTGGCGCTCATAATGGCCCATGGGACAGCGAAGCTCGCGTTCGATGCTTCTTCGCTAATGTGGACCGGAGCGTCATAGCCACCTATAAAGTACTTAACGTGGCGAGATCGAGCTGGAAGGACGTGCATACAGAGCGTCCAGACGGGTACAAGGAAGCTGAGCACGAGGGAAAACCCATCTGGCCATCCAGAAACTGCGGTCGTAGATCAGTTGAAGACGTATGCCAACAGCGGTGCATGATGGCCCACGGTTCTGGAGCCCTGCGCTGGTGAAAACCACCTTGGCCGAATTCTTGAATTCCTTCGGGGTAGCCGCAGGTACCCCGATGATGATAGCAAAACACAACCTACGGAAAGTTGAGAGATATGACAACCCAACGAACAACGTCTGGCTTACAGAATATTGAGAGCGGCATATATGGTTTGTATTCGCGCGATGTACTTCGCGGCTACGCTGCAAACGAGACCCTGTGTGGCCAGAGTGGCGGCGTATACCCCACTATATGTTCCGTGACCATCAGCTCCGAGCCATGACAGCGAGAGCGAATCCCGAACATACAAGGTTTGGGCTGAAGTTGGTACGAATGAGAGATCTGATCCGATGCTTGCTGCTGCCATCACCTGCTCAGAGAATTGCCAGTTTATCCCAGCAAGCCCGGTAACGAGACCGATGGTATTCGAGTCTGTAAAACCAATCAGTATACTCGGGTAAGGAAGTATGATAGATGCTGACAGCCAACGACCCAGGACAGCACGTTCTTGAAACGAGGAGACGAGAACTTGTGTGTCCAATAGTACAATCCGCCGGATGTTGGAGCGGCGGATCCTAACTCTGCTATCGCCAAACCGACTGCGAGCAAGAAGAAACTGCTTATGGCCCACTGTCGGTACCGATGAATATGTGTGCGCATGTGCCGGAGCCAGTCGCGATCTTACCCCCCACACAACCGCGAAAGGTCCGCCGTTCGAAACAGCGTATGCAATAACGGAGCTACGAGGGCATTTGGGGGTCAGCAACGGGGCGGTTGAGGAGTAACAGCGAGACGCACGCTATAGAAGGAAACACCCCAATACCATTGAACCCTAGCCCGAATAACTCCCAGGGCGTGAACTCGCGTCGGAGCTCCTGCTTGTATCCGAGACTGGCAAGAAGAAGGTTGTCACCATCAGTGACTCCCGCGAGCTTTTCTGGAAAAGGTGAGAGGTCAGGGGTGGTCTCGGCACGCGCACTGGGTACACGCATTGCACAGAACAGAAGCAGTGGGTGGGACTGTTGGGAAAGGTTCAAGAGCGGCATACTTATGCCATCCGAGGCTCCATAATCGCGTACGGCTTCCCCGCCCTCTAGTGGGGGGGGAAAGACCGCCTAAGGGTCGGCGCAACTCTGAGGTGCTTCTCGATCTGTTGGTCAACGTCAGGAAGTGCCTCGTGGCCCTACTGAGGCTGATAGAAAAAGCTATTTAGCAGCAGAAGGACCTGCAGGCTACATTGGGTTGTCTGTGCCTTGACTGATACGGGAGTGAAGGCGCTCGCAGACCCTGACGGTGACTGCGATTGCAGTTCTCGGAGTCCGTATTATGTAATATACTCACCCGGCGCGCCGACCGGTGCCGGTGCCATGGCTAGCGAACGATTGGCGCGGCGTGTAAACGCCAAGTGCACATGGCCAGAGGTGGGAAAGCGCGTCAAGCGGGCGGCGCTTGGTGTATCGGCACATGTACACTGATGTGACACGGCCAGCTGCGAGAACTTGCCAAGCCCACTGCAGCGATGCCGAATTGAGCACAGAACTCGAAGGGTGATACAGAAGTCTCGTCCCGTGGTTATACATGATGACACTGTCAGATTCTACATTTCGTAGTCGTGATACCACCCTACGAACGTGCTTTCTCGATGGAAGAATCCTTTTCATCGGCATGGACGTCGCTCCGGAAGCTGTCGCTGTCTTCCAGTGTCGATACGGGCCCCGTAAACCAGTATATCCCACCGTATTTCGGGAAGTAGAAGTAGATGAGCGAGAGAACGAGGACGCCGCCCCATACCACAGTCGAATAGTTCATCGTGGCCGCCGTGGGGTTCGGATCTGTGGGGAACATGAAGACGACGAGTTGGAATGTCATCCAAAGTGCTGCTATCGCAGATACAGGCAGACTCTACCAATTCCAACCGTGTCAATGATGGTGGAGAGTGACAAAAAGGTACAAAACGCACAAAGATGCCCAGGTAGAATGGCCCGTGCCTGAAGTTATTTTGGCCTAGCCAACGACAGCTGATTGGTATGATGAATGCAAGATATTGTGCTGCGATTCCCATCGTAAAGACGGCGCTGATAGCTGCGGAGCCTGCAAATGCGAGAAGCCCACAGAGAAGGGCAATAGTCACAGAGAACCAAACTGCGTAGATAGGGGTACGCGTATGCTTGTTCACGCGACGAAGCAATCCCGACAGCGGGAGGGCACCGTCGCGACTAGTATCGTGTCAAGAGAGGGAAGTTATAGATGACTGAAGAAAAAGGTACCTGAATGCAAAGATTTGCCTCGAGCTAACTGTAACCTGAGAAGTGTTGGTCAGACACCGGCATCGCGGTGGTCGCGTTATAAATTACACACAGAGCTCATGCCCATCATGAACCTAGACATTCCTTAGTGAGGTGCAGTTAGGGAGCAGGGGTAGACCGACTGTACGACAACGATGACTGCCCAAACAGCCAATACGCCATTCTTCCCGAAGCTGTTGAACAGGATCTAGCGAGAAGTTTGGATGCCGTCTAAACGGATGGAGAAATGGAATGTCACCTGTGCCATTGGTTGTCCGTATTGGCTGCTCATAATGGATGCCGTGTCTGTGCCCATGTTGAAGGCCAACGCGAGCATAATACCTAGGGTGCCGTGAACCCTAAATGAACTGCATACGAATAGAACAGTGTGCTATACCCCATCCCAGAACGACGCCGATCGCGGTCGAACCTACAATGGCCCACGGAACTGCAACCCTTGCATTCGATGCTTCTTCGCTGATATGAATAGGTGCATCAAATCCAGCTACAAGGGGATCTACTATGAACTACTTCCTTGTAGGGGTTGTGTGTACTCACCTAGGGTCCAGAGAGGAGTGAGGAAACTGAGTATGAAGGCAAATCCGTTGGGCCATCCGGACACTGATCACCAGGTTCAGCGATGTACTTGGAATTCGATGATAACATACGGTTCCGGAACCCTGGGCTGGTGAAGACAATCTTTGCTGAGTTCTTGAATTCATTTGGAGTGGCAGCAGGTACAGCAATTATAATGCCAAGACAGAGCCTGCGAAGCCATGAGACACTCGCATACGGAGTCAAGGATCGTCAGACTCACAGGATATTCAGGACAACGTAGATGGTCTGCAATCGAGCTATATATTTAGCAGCCACACTACCGACGATGCCATGGACCACGACAACAGCCGCAAATGCACCGCTGTGTAGTCCTCGCTTGATAAAATGTCAAAGAAGACAGTAATTGACTCAGACTTACAAGGTCTGTGCATTTGTTGGTGTGAACGTAAGATCCGATCCGATGCTCGCCGCTGCCATTAACTGTTGAGCACAGCCCCAGTCAATGCCAGCAACCCCGCAATTAGACCAATGGTGTTGGAATCTGTGATATGTATCAGCCGAGTAAAGTAACATTATAGCCATAGCAGCAGCGTACACCCGACTACCCATGAGAGCAGATTCTTGTATCGAGGCGAGGCAAACGTGTGGGTCCAATAATATAGCCCGCCAGAGGTAGGAGCGGCAGAGCCAAGCTCGGCTAAGGCCAAAGCGATACACATCAAGAAGAAGCCACATATAGCCCACTACGAATGTCAGTCAGTGCTCGTGGGCTCGGCAAAAGGCACTATGCCTTACCCCCCAGACCATTGCGATAGGCCCGCCGTTTGAAACCGAGAACGCCATCACAGACCTACATTGGGCATTCATTCCGGAAAGCGATTAGTCAAGTTTGGTGCAGCGTACGTTATGGAAGGAAACAGTCCGATGACGCTGAATGCAATGCCGAATAATTCCCAAGGCGTAAAATCGCGTTTGAGCTCTTGCTTGTACCCAAGAGCGGCGAGATGAGCATCATCACTGTCTCTGGATCTTGTAGGCTCTACGGGACTTTGAAGAGGATCATTGACCTTAGTCTTGTGAAGCATTCTGTCACTTCCCATGGTGCAAGGTTAGCGAGGTCCTGGGAACACTGCCACGGGGAAGGCCGCCTACTTATTGCTTCTGTTATCTCTTATCCGCAGTCTGGCGAGGTTCTTCTTGACCCCCGAGAAGACAGGACCTTCTAAACCTCCACGATCATGAGCCCACAGAAGGCCCGCCGGGGTGGCTCGAGACCCCTCGTGTCCGATGAGCATATCTAAATGAGTCAAATGGTGCCGGGAACCCAGCGCCACTATGTCCCAGTATGAATAGATTGTCACAGTTTGCGGAAATGCATATGCGCCCCGGGTTTGCGTTGCATGAAGGTTGCCTCGGAGGGGCACGGAGATAGAGCTATACTGGCGCTCACAGGTGGATAGAGTCCCATCTTTCCAACTCGACGTATCAAGGCGGGATAAATAGGTTTATTTCTAGAATGACCCACTGCCCCTGGTCTTCGATGTACATTGAACATGCTGCTAGACGATTTGACGACGCTTCGCGAATCGCTATCCTGCACTGCTTCATTTCGGTTTCGGAAGGCAGATTGGTCTCTTAAGTATCTTGGTTTTGAATGATGCACGACCACGTTAATCAGGGCCTGACTTCGTGAGAATCTCGAATCAGGCTGACGCTCGCGCTCCATCCGGTTGACAGCACATGAAGGGGTTCAACGTTACGTTCAACGTCCAGCATCAGAATACTGGCCCAACCTGCGACCTTCATGAGAATCCAACTTTGTCAGCGCAGGAACTCTGTCACCGGTCACCCTGCTTCGATTGCGAAGCGGAGACCTTTTAAAGAAAGGGTGCATTACCTATATCGCACCAATCCTAACTCCATGACCAGCGTGCCAGCGCTAGGTGCAGCTGTAAACTGTAGTCTTCTTCTCTCGCCAGTGCTCCCAATGACGACTCCTGGCTGACCCGAGAAGTCGGTGGTCACTGGCGGAGTGCCACATCCGAGGGCCAGGAGCGACGGAAGGCTACGTGTGGGTGGCGCATGTCAGACGGCGAGAGCCGCGAGTGACTGCCCCGTCCAGATCTACGAATCGTGCGGCCAAGCAGAAAGCATTCAATCGACATTCACGGCAACAGAGTAAGCAGGATGGTGAAGTAGTCTTGTACGAGGAACGGCGTTGAAAGCATCTGTGAGTATTGAACGGCGCGGAGGTTCGCAAGTGAACGGAACTGGGGGCCTGGCAACTGTCGAGCGGCGAGTGCCGACAAGCGCTGACCATGGTGGCCGCGGGCGATTAACTTGCCGCTCCGTGCCTTTCCCGAAACCATGCAGCGTCACCAGTGCCCTTCATTACCGGTGGCGCCGCGAAAGTACTTCAGCCAGGATGTGCGGAGCGGCGATGAATCGATGGGTTGACCTCTGGTCCCCACTTGTCATCCTCCGCACCGCACCACCTGTGAAAGACGGACCGCCCAATACCTTGAGGATCGAGTTGCAAGGCGCGGGCGCCGATACAATGCCCGTTTCGTTACACATCCACGATATCACAACACCCACAATTCCACCTGCAATTCGAGTCTGAGACCTTAGCTTCAGGGTAATGGGTTGTCATTCCTGGCCACCATCATATCACGGGGTTACGTCGGGGCCAGCTAGGCCGATATAGATAAACCAAGACCCCATACACTGTAAGCACACCCGGGCCCTCTTGTACGCTCCCATCCACAACTCGTCGATAGTGCTAGTCCACAAAGTCCAGATGTCAAAGTCAGAAGTCACGTACGGTTTACAGTATCTCCCGACGTCGGTCAAACTTCCGAGCTTGGGGCAAGGCAATCATGTACTGGACAAGCTACAGTACCAAGGCATAGGATACGTTCGTCTGCAGTGGGTCGACTTCACGAACTACACCCGCTACCGTGTCATCCCAGTTTCCGCCTTCCGGGAGCTGCTGACGGCCTCACGTCCTGGAGTTGGGATCACAAAGGCCGTTTTCGGCTTGATCGGGGTCTCTCTTGCACCTGGATTTTCCGGTGACGGGGAGTATCTACTCACTCCCGATCTATCATCCATTCGCATTTCCAAATATGCCCCTGGACATGCGACTTTGTTTGGTTGGTTCGAAGAGAAGCTGGTCACTGCTGGGAGCAGGACGGGAGAAGATGCGCTGAAGGTACCCCTGTGCCCTCGGGGGCTTCTTAGAGATGTCGTCAGGTGAGTCCCTCCCAGTGCATTGGTTCTGGAATGGGCTGTTGATGGGTACGTTAATAGGCGGGGAAAAGCCGCGGGCGCAGAGTTCCTGGTTGGAATAGAGACGGAATTCATCCTTCTCAAGTCAACAAATCCCATCGAGGCCGTCAGCGATTATCCATGGGCGTCATCTCGCAAGATGCTGTCAGGATCCAACGTTGCGAAATGCCTTGAGGAGATCGCCGACGTTCTTCAATCTGGAGATATCGAGCTTCTGATGTACCACGCAGAGGCAGCTCCTGGACAGGTGTGGGCTGGGACGACCTATATCAGGAGCACTGAACTGATTTTAGGTCCAAACCGGATAGTATGAAATAGTGACCGGGCCACTGCCGCCTCTGGAAGCTGCCGATGCCGTCGTGTTCACCCGGGAAACGATTCTCAACGTCGCAGCGAAGTATGGCTTCCATGCTACGTTTGCTCCGCGGGTCTACCCTGATACCTGTGAGTTTCAAATTGCACGCATATATGCCAGCATCTTGGACTAAGTTGCGTGAACGGCGGCTCAGGCGGTAGCGCAGCACATGCTCACATATCCGTGCACGCTACATCTCAGCCACCGGCCAACCCACCACCGGCCAACCCCAACACCAATCGTGATACAACCATGACACCCCTTGAACGCTCCTTCCTTCAGTCTCTCCTTGATCACTTTCCATCGATCACTGCATTCACCCTTCCCACGACAGCGTCGTATGATCGTGTTGAAGATGGCATCTGGTCGGGTGGAACGTACGCTTGCTGGGGTGAGGAGAACCGGGAGGCGATAGTTCGACTCACTGGGGCCCCAGGTTCCCACCATTTCGAAGTGCGCGCGCTTGATGGAACTGCCAACCCATACATTGCTTTGGCGGCCATACTCGGAGTGGGTCTGGCCGGCGTGGAGAAAGGCCTAGAGCTGGGGATCAAGGAGGTACAAGGGCCAGCATTCCAACTGAGCGAGGAGGAGCTCGCAGAGAGGGGTATCGTGGGCCGCCTCAGGCGTACGATCGACTCCGCCAGGGAAGCCGCGCGCCAAGACGCGGTCGTCCGTGAAGTGCTAGGCCGAGAATTCGTGGAGAAATACCTTAGCACTAACGAGGTCTGTCGCTTCGAACTGCGGGTAACTTGAGACTAACGGTTCATAGGCCATGGAACACTTCATGCAGACGGCGACAGCTGAAGGAGATAGAATCAAGACAGTGCTGCACTATTGATGGGTGGTAAGTATGGCCTGACGTGCCTGTATACATTTCTTGGAAGAGCTTTTACTTTCGGGTTGGCGAGCATGCTTGTTGCGTTTGACAGATGTATTCGATTATACCTTGACATAAATGAGGGCAATTTCTCGAGAGTGCACTGCGTGCACAGCAGACTTATCCTGAAGGAAAAGGCTTAAATAAGCGAGATATATGTTAAACTTGTTTTCGCTTTTTGTCGTCCGGAAAAGTGGTTATCAGAAACTTAATGACTCTCTAAGCACTCTTAAAGGGAAGAAAGTTTCCTAATAAAGTTAACCTTCTCTCACGACTTCCCATGCAAACATAGTTGGCAATAAAGTCAAACAATCACCCATATTCTTCACGCTTTGACACCAGAATGAGTGTTTTGTTTGGATTTCCGAGAAATGTCTTACCAGATGTTTATGGCTCAGGAATCTGGTAGAAACTTTAACTTCAGGCACAGACTTTACCCTTATCAAAAAGCTTGTAGAGAATGTTAACTTCACTAATCCTCGTTTTTCGAGATTAAATAATAACAAGTAAGTTAAACAAATATCCAGCTTTTCGAAGCCTTTTTCGTGAGAATAAGTCTGCTATGCACGCAGTGGTGGATTGAATGCGTTCGAACTTCATGCACGTGGTTGCTCTCCACATGACCGCAGATGGCGGTTGATGGTGGTCACATGCCCAAGGAGTACCGGCCCGGTTCCCCGGTCCTCGAGGCGCGCTTAGCAGCCACTGGCGCCTCACGGCCTGTTTGCGCTTACGATCTTTCACTACCGGGCCATGGAAATGTTTGCAGACAGAAAAGCGTCGTTCAAGCAGCCTCCACGCCATGTACTGGACAAGTCAGTGTCACAGGAGTACCGACGCAACAAGGTCAGCGAGCATCGTGGTCGAACTCAGACACGAGTTCAGTGTTCACCTTTGAGTAGGCTTTAGAGGAGCAGAAACGCGTGCGACACCCTTTGTTGCATCAGGAAGTGCTATTCAACGGTCATCGCACATCTAGAGACGGGCGCAGCGTGTCGAGAGCGAACGTCACATCGATCTATTTGCCGATTTGAGCCTCGGACTCTCAGATGAAGAAGCCGACAACCAAGATGGCCCTGATATTGTTAGGGATGGTGTCGGTCAACTAGCCAGTCTATTGCAGAAGGAACATCCTAACGGGGCTCGAATTCCGACACCCGATGCCCAGGATGAACCCAGCATGGATGTAGCTTCGCCGACTCCGTCTTCAAGGCGAAAAGGGAAGCGGAAGAAGGCAACTAAGGCATCGAACAAGAAGCCGAGTCCATGGGCTAACAATTGCATGTACGCGGAACTCTTGGAAATGCAAGAGAGTGAGTCGTGGAGCGGCGAAGGAGACGGACTCCCCAGCGACCTCGAGAGTGCTTGGGTAGCCATAGCGCCTGTCCCTCTGGGAAAGAGGTGTTTGGCCATTGCGCATCAGGGGAGCGGAACTGTTGGACTTGGTGCGTACTTTCGTAGCCTGTGTCATAATATATGGGCTCACACCGTTGTCACAGTACCAAACACCACGATCCGTTCTCGTGTGCTAGGCAAACCCTTGATGCCCCGCTTTCCATCCTTCTTCCCATCTGATACGATATTGGATTGTATCTTAGACCAGAACTGGCGGGACAACGGGATCCTCCACATTCTCGACGTCATCAAATGGAAAGGTCAGGATATCGCAGATTGTGAATCGTCTTTCCGGTTGGTCTTTCATTCCATCAGTGAGCGCCATTAGCAAAACCTGATACGTTGGGCACAGTTTCTGGTGGAGAGATACGCGGCTCGCTGAGCTGCCTCCCTCCAACCCTCCAACAACATCAGCACCCCCACCCGGGCCGCAGGCATCCACTCAAGGAGCCGGCGAGTCAACTGAATATCGATTTCCATATCCTACGACCTTCTTAGCAGTCCCATATCATACCGATACCACCTTTACCCACCTCATCAACAGGATTATACCCCTCGCTCGCTCATCCTACAGCGTCCCGGTGTCCGTTCCCACAGGTTCCGACGACGTGGATGGCATGATGGAGGTTGAGACGCTGCAGCCCGCGAATCCTGTATCACGCATCTCGCAAGCCGAGGTCAAGTCGGATGGCCTGCTACTCTACGTAGCACAAGCGATCTATGAGCCGGGGATAAGTCCGCTGAGCACCTGGGTGCCCTTGGTCGCTCTGACATCTGATGATACACCTGGCCCGGGATCGCCAGCACCACTCGACGTATTTGAAAGGTGAGCAGTCGGGTCTCTGCGTTTGTGTATCCTCGTTCACCCTGCGCAGATTGATTAGGAGAAGAATCGCTCGAGGTGCGCAAGGAGTCTCGATGCTCCACTAGTAGCGCCATGGATTTTACGCCCCCGTTTCCATGGGTTGCGCGGGTGCATCTTTCGAGCCAAGCCAGGGGTAGTTGGAGCCAAAGAGAACGTCACCGCTGCGGTGCTAGGGTGGAGGTAGTGGCACAATGTATTCTTTATGTAGCAGTGGGCGGCTGCGCGCGTATCAGTCGACGCATAGCCACAGGACCCGGAAGGATCACGAGAACTCAGAATGAGCAAGAGGGTGCAGGAACAAGCATCGAAGCCCCGCAGCGCCGCGGCGGAGCGGCTTCTATGGCTTCTATGAGGGAGCGCTTTCAGCTGACTGAAACACATGAGGGGCCAGCTAGAGTTGCTATCATATCGGTAGCTGAATACAACATTTGGGGTATTGCTAGATCCGGGAAGAATACACAGGAAACCACGCTGCTTTGGAAACCCAAGATATCACAGGATAAGTCTCTCAGAATGAGAAGCGTTCCTGAAAGAAGGTTGGTCGTGTGTGTGCTAGCTTTGGGAAGTGACTTACTCTGAGTTTCCGTCCGGTGATTTGGACTGTGGGGACGATGAGGAGGAACAATCCGGCGACGATGCTGGTGGACCAGTGAGTATAGGACTGGGAGGTTGGGTGGACGACTATAGAGACGTACGCAGCCTCGCAGCCAAAGGTCTGCAGCGCACCGTGCTTTGTCGCCCACGGCACCTGGAAGTACGCAACACTAAAGCCGCCGAGCGTGCGAGCGAGGTTCAGCAGTGCACTGATCTCGCCCTGGTGCTTCGGGAAGCAGTCGTTTGCATAGGCATCTATCGGGCCACCGTTTCAACCCACGCAACATCGATCGCGGGTGGGAATACGCACAGACGGCGACGGTGTTCACCATGACTGCGACTTCAGAGATGCCCCATCCCATCACGAGCGCACCGACCGAGAGATGCATCTGGAGCGCCGAACCCAGGACGACGAAGCCACAGATGTACAGCGGAAGCGCGATGTAGCATGCCCTGTCACCGTAGTTGAAATGCAGTATTATGGAGTAGCGCGACTCCGGTGCTTACCACAGACGACTTTCAGCCTCGAAGACACCATGATTTCTCCTCGTGGTGAAATGCATGATAGCATCGTTGGCGAAGTGACCGATGAGCTCGCCAATAATGACAGCGACCTGCAAGATCGTGTCAGCTCTGGTCAATTACCCACACAGCAGCAACGCGGACCATTGGTGTGCCGTACGCTCCAGCGATCGCGAACTGCGTGAAGCCGTAGCCAACGGGCGGCGGCGTACCAAGGAAGACAGCATTGGTCGTCTGTCGAGAAGTCCACCATCAGGATCGACGCACAGGATTGCCAAAGACAGTCCATCATCAATCACGTACATTGATGCCGATGCTGAATCCGAACAACAAAGCCTGCGTACATGCCCTCAGCACACCATCCGAGCATTGGCGGCAGCACGGCGCACCTCGTAGAGCATGATGAAGAACAAATGTGGGCGCCAGAACAGCCTGATCGGGGACAAGACAGCCTCGCTCCAGGTGGCCCTGTACTTGGCCAAACGCAGCCCTGTGATGCCCAAGAGAGTCTCTAAGCGGGCCCGGATGCTAGTTCCCTTGATGCGGGGAATACTCTTGTTGCCCCGGTCGTATAGCCTGCGCGGAACGCCGGTGAGCGGGTTGGGTGCGGCGACATGGCATCTACCTACGTCTCGCGCCCGAAGAACATGATGAGGAAGAGCACGAAACCGCCGTACATGCAGCCGATTCCGTACGTCCATCTCCAGCTGTGCAAGGGGCGAGTCAGCTTGAGCTCGTGACACAATATGCGTATACCGACCTTGCCCTGGCTACCAGGAAGCCAAAGGCAAAGGGCGAGAGGAAAGGCGAGATCAGGAAGCCCATGGTCCACACATTCAGCTAGGCACAGCTCATCAGCCACACACAGCAACACCCGCGAAGTCGCACATACCTTCCGCGCTTGGCGATGGAAGGGGTACATGTCTGTCACGACATAGAGACCCTACACGCGTCGACCCCGATAAGCGCGCGGATGGCTACCGAGGCTGGCAGCCGCTTACCGTTGCCTGAGGACACGTCCTACCACGCGCAGCCGCGCGATCGTCAGCGCACGCGACGCAGCCCGTAACACGCGCACGCGCACGTACCCGAAGAACCCCGACAAGCACCGCATCGCTGCGCGCGGCGTAAGCCATCATCAGCACACCCGTCGCGAGACTCATGCGCTCCACAGCGCACTGACCCGTGAACGTATTCAGGTTTGGCGCGAAAGTGCAGCCTCCGAGGAAGCTCACGGCGAAGACCTGCACAGCGCCGCCTCGATGTGAGCTACTGAGGCGGCGGGTCCGCCAGTGGCGTCACGGCACGCGTGCGCACCTGCGACCAAAAGAGCACCGGCAGGCGCCCGAAGCGGCGGATAAGCATCACAGCAAAGAGCGTGCCCCATCCTATATCGGGGCGGCAATGTTTGAGTTCACGCGACGGGCAGCGGAAGCAGGCTGACCGAGAAGGAAGATGCTCCAGCTAGAATAACGGAGTTGTGGCGCGGGTCAGAAAGTTCCGCCGTGCCGCAGACAGCAATATTGTGGCTGAGCGACGCACTTGGAGGTAAGGTTATTGATCCTGCCCGTTGTAGTATTGTACTGCTTCGCGAGCGCAAAGATATCCGCGATGCCTTAGATGCAGGCACCGCATCATCAGCACGGACGCGACCAGACCCCCCGGTGTTCGCCACGCACCAATGCCCGAGTCAAAGTCAGGGACGATCGCCGCGAGCGTGATGATCACCAGCTGCACGGTCTTTTCCCACTCGGACCACTGTGAGGGGACGACAGCAGGTCAGTGTTCCGAGACGCGCGCAACAGACCGCGCGCGACGGCACGCACGTTCTGCGGGTCCTCGGGGTCGTCGGCGGGCTGCGGCCACAGCACGGTCTTGCCGTCAGGCGAGAGCTTGAGCCGCGCCGCGACCTCCTCGCCAAACTCGATGCGCGCCTCCCTGTGGTGCCGCGCGCCGCGTCAGCCTCACGCGCCCAACGATCCCAAACCTCGCGTGCGTACTCGGGGTCGAGCACGAGCCGCCCGGCGCGTTGCTCATGGTACGTCGCGAGGTCGATGTCCGACGCAAGGCCGGTCCCGACCTCGCCGTCGTGCTTCTCGTCGACGCTCGAGCCGGACTTGATGGGGGAGTGCGACATGCTGCCGGATGCAGGGGAGAGCCCTTGCCCCACGCCCGCCTGGCGCTTTTATACACGCGTGCATGAATGCGGGGAACGCGAGACGGAACTCCCGCGGGCGCGGGTGTAAGGGAAGAAGCCGTGCTCCTGAGTCTGGAGAAGCGCACGACGGTGGGAACGGACCCGGGTCACCTGTGCGCGCACGCATCTTACCGCATGTGGCGCTGCGGAGACCACGCCCGCCTCACCCTCACGCCTCTTGAGAGCACGGCATACAAAACGGTGGCTACAGGCACCGTGGGAGGCAAGTGCCTCGCGCGCCTTCTAGAGCATGCCGTGCGAAAGAACGGGTATGCATTAGTCTTGGGAACAAACAGCCAGGGAAGATCGAGTAAGTTATAGCACATGTGGGACTGGAGTTCAATATACAGTGAGCGAACACAGACGGCCCGCGGGAACTTCCCCGCGCACGAGTCCGGCGTCAGAACGAGAAGCGTGCCTGGGCGCAGCGTTGATCAGCCACATCCGCGACAGTGATGATGGAAGCACGCACGCGCAGCTTCCCACCATTCAGCTGGAGGGTGGGCACGACGAATAGAAACAGGCCCGACACGATCCTGAGGTTAAAAGGTTCAGCAGCGTCTGTTATTAGCCAGCGCACCACCACGCACGCTGCTTCGACGCCGAAAGTTTGGAGCGCGCCGTGCTTGGTGGCCCATGGAACTTGGAAGTACGCCACGCTGAAGCCCCCGAGTGTACGGGCGAGGTTCAGGAGCGCGCTGATCTCGCCCTGGTGCCTCGGGAAGCAATCATTCGCATATGCGTCTGCGCGCACCGTCGGCGTCAGTTTCGCGGGCGCCCATAATGCAGGTGGGAGACCAGACGGGAGGACGCACAGATCGCCACGGTGTTCACCATGATCGCAACCTCGGCGATGCCCCAGCCCATCACGAGCGCGCCGACCGACAGGTGGTCCTGGAACGACGCGCCGAGCACCACGAACCCGCAGACGTACAAGGGCACCGCGAGATAGCACACCCTGCGTGTGAGGGCTCAACCCCGTTCTGACGCGCTGGAGGAGCAGCGGTGGCACATACCACAGCCGACTCTCCGCCTCGAAGACGCCGTTGTTGCGCCGCGTCGTGATGTGCATGACAGCGTCATTTAAGAAGTGGCCGATCAGCTCCCCGATGAACACCGCGACCTGCATCCGGGCAGCACATCCAGTCCTGCGGAACACGTGCGTGCGAGCGGTCACGTACGATGGGTGTCCCATAAGCGCCTGCAGTAGCGTACGGCGTGAAGCCGTAGCCGATGGGGGGCGGCGTGCCCAGAAACACGGCGTTGGTGACCTGCATCCAGAGCGGGCCATCGAATCGCTGACGGGCCATGGCAACACGCTAGCGACGCACGTTTATCCCAATTCCGAATCCAAACAGGAGGCCCTAGTGATCCAATCTCGCCATGAGCACCAGAAGCACACGTCTCATTGACGACCTCCTTACCTCAAAGACCAATATGCTCAACAAATGCGGCCGCCAGATGAGCTTGACGGGCGCGGAGACGGCCTCTGCCCACGACGCACGGTACTTGGCCATCCTGAGCCCCGTGACGCCCAAAAGCGTCTCGATCCGATACCGGAGGCCTGTAGACGAGCGCGGGGGGATACCCTTGACGCCCCGGTCGTACATCCTGCGCAGAAGCCAGAGAAGCTCGGTGAGGCATGCGCGGGTGGGGCCGGGCTAGGACTCACGTCTCGCGCCCAAAGAACACGATAAGGAAGAGCACGAAGCCGCCGTACATGCTGCCGATCCCGTAGGACCACCGCCAGCTAGCACCACATCACCCATTACCAAGCGCCCAAACGCGAGACGGGACGAGCGAGACGCGACGCACTTTGCGCGCGCGACGAGGAAGCCGAACGCGAACGGCGACAGGAACGGCGCGATCAGGAAGCCCATCGTCCACACGTTGAGCTGTGCGCAGCGCGCGTCATTCACATGCACAAACCCACCGCACAGACGTGCGCGCGATCGACTCACGCACCTTGCGCGCCTGCCGGTGGAACGGGTACATGTCCGTCACGACGTACAGACCCTACACGCAGCCCGATCAGCATCCTCGTCCGACGCGGAGCGCGTGCACGCGCGCTGCGTACAGTTGCCTGGGGAACCGTCCTGCGCCGTGCGGATGCAGTTCGTGAGCGCGCGCGAGCTGGCAGCCAGAGAGCGCGCGAGAAGACCGCACCCAAAGAACGCCGTCAGGCAGCGCATCGCTGCGGAGCCGCCGCGCGTCAGCCCTGCGCGGCCTGGTGCCATGGCACAGTGTGAACCGGCACCGACCTGTGAACGTCTTGAGGTTCGGCGCGAACGTGCACCCAATGAGGAACGCGAGCGCTAGGAGCTAGCGCGATGGTCGATGCCCCCGCGCGGTGAGTCAGCGCCGACCACGACCGGTACGTATCGCGCACCTGCGACCAGAAGAGCACAGGCAGGCGCCCGTACCGGCGGATGAGCATGACCGCGATGAGCGAGCCCCAGCCTGCAGCGAACCGGACGCGGACTCAGCTCGGCCAGCTGCATGATGCCGCGCATTCCGAAACCGACAGCGACTGACCGAGCAGAAAGATGCTCCAGCTGCACACGCGACACAACACAGCCCGCTACGCGTCAGCAGCCGCAGATATCGGGAGCCCCCCGCGCGGACGCACTTGGACGTGAGGTTGTTGATCCTGCCCGGCGTCGTGCCGTACTGCTCCGCGAGCGCAAAGATCGCCGCGATACCTGCCGCCGCCGCCGTCATCCTTCAGCCGTCACCCCGCCATTACCCACCGCGCGGACTCACCGATGCCCGAGTCAAAGTCCGGCACGATCGCCGCGAGCGTGACGATCGCGAGCTGCACGCTCTTCTGCCACTCCGGCCACTGCGCCGCGCCGCACGCCATCGTCAGCGCTCAGATCTCAGAGGTCAGGGCGGGGCGCGCACGTACGTTCTGTGGGTCATGCGGGTCGTCCGTGGGCTGCGGCCACAGCACGGTCGTGCCGTCCGGCGAGAGCTTGAGGCGCGCCGCGGCGTCCGCGCCAAACTCGATGCGCGCCTCGCTGCCGCGCCCGCGTCAGCGCGACAAACGGAGGGCAGGCGGGGGCGCAACGCACGCGGGGTCGAGCACGAGCCGCCCGGCGCGCAGCTCGTGGTACGCGGTAAAGTCAAAGTCGGCCGACGGCGCGTCGACGGCGCGCACGCTCTCGCTGTGTTTCTCGCTGTGCGCGGGCGAAGGCCCGCGTGGGTGCTTTTCCGATGCCATCGTGTAGGGGAGGGGGTTGGAGGAGTCACGGCGCTGCGCTGAGTCCTGACTTTGGCCTGCCCCGTGCAATTAATATACCGTAGACATGTGCAGTAGCGCTGGCACAGTTGCTGCCCCCGCTTGGGCGCGCACTGCATAGAGTAAGTCCCCTGAGCCCTTGAGCTTCAATGGGCCGGGTCCGTAAGTACGTGACCACTGGCGCAGCGCTCAGGCAGCGGCTGACACGCGCGCGACCATCGACTGACTGAGCCTGACTGAGCGACGGTTCGAATTTCCCACCCGCTCCCACCCTCGCCTGCTTGCCCAATGGGGATCCCGCCCCGCATGCGCGCCTGCTCGCTCGACGATGAGGGGACAGAGACTGATTCAGCGTCAAACCGTGTTTTAGATTTGGCTGTGGCTGCGTCGCCGCATTCATTGCCTGCGTCAAGAGGCCAGCTGCAGAGTCCACAGCCCCGCTGGGACACCAGCGGGTACTCGCCACCACCATACTAGCCTTTATTCATATGTACTGTATCCACATTACGCACCCAACGCCATACCTCACGCCTCGGCGCGCCCGCGCAGCTTGTCCTCCTCGAGCCGCCGCTGCACCTTCTCGACCTCGTGCGTCCAGTCCGTCTTGAACGCGAGCCACACGCCCACCGCGGCACAGTACACGAGCGACAGCGTCAGGCCGTACCACAGCCCGTGCAGGCCCATGTCGCGCCGGAACGCGAGCCAGATCCCCGCGGGGATCCCGAGGGCGTAGTATGCGCTGCGCACGGTCGGTGAGCATCGCGCGAGCCGTTGCGAGGCGGGTTACTCACCTGAGGTTCAGCAGCGCGCCGGTAAACTAGCGTGGGCAGATCTCGTCAGCACTGCCCGCGATACGATACGTAGAGCGGGCTGCGCACCTGCTTCCCGCGGGCTCGCAGGATACCCCCCGTGACCGAGCTCAGGCCGTCGACCACCTGGAAGAGCGCTACAAGGGGAAGGATCGAAGCGACCAGCATGACGACGTCTAGGACGATCGAGTCAGCGCAGCGAAGCCTGATAAGAGATAACCGCGGCCTACCCGGGTCATCGTTGAAGAGATATCCCCAATTCTTCCTAAACGTCAGGAAGATGGCACTGCGGAGACGATAAGCCTGGTTGTGCAGAGATAATACGCTGTTCTTACCTAGAAATTCCTGCAAAGATCAGTGCCAGAACCATCGACACTCTTGCAGATGCTGCCGCGCGCAGGGCATTCTGCTCGCCCAGCAGGTTCCCGATGCTGGCGCAGAGTCAGAGATGTGCAAGTCGACAAAGCGCGCAGGGCATACCGGACGGAAGTGGCGACGCTCAAGGCAAAGGGTGCTTGGAATGTCGTCGAGGCGGAAACGAGCAGCACGGACTGCGCCGCGAGCGTGGTCGGCCCCAAGCTGATCAGAAAGACGTGTGAGCCATGCATGAAACAACACGCGCTGGGGCTTCTCACAGACTGGCGGCGACTGCACATCGAAATATCGTTAGCAGTCCGAGATTTCGGAGAACATCGACTCACGTCCAACAAGTTCCCACGACCACCACTCGGACGCAGTTTGACCTGGCGACAAAGAGACATTTGAGCAATCAATGCCGATGACGTCATGACGGCGGTACCACTTACCAACGCCGGCCAAGCCAAGTCGAGCAAGGACGCCGAGGCTGGTGAAGCTGCGGCGAGAGAAGGGGTGCCACGCAGTGCGGGGCACGAAGACGATGCCGTAAATGACAGACGCAATTGAGATCAGGTTGAACGAGATGGCACTGGCCAGCGGGGCACCGACAAAGCCAAGAGCAAACGGCTTGGGACCCCAGACTGACGCACCAAAGTCAGACAGAGGCAGACGGTGAAAGACGCTGCGCACCAAGCAAATAGTTGAGCGCTGCGTTTATGGGTGCAACTACGATGATGATCTGGGTCGGGACTGTGAAGAGGCCCTGTGACTGGAAATAACGACTTTTGGATAGGTCAGGAGCCAGGCCCGGTGACGTATGCGATGGACACGCACCGCGAAATGCAATTGAAGGTATATGCAGGAAGACCGATAGATGCTACTTTGAGATAGAGAGCGGCGAGATGAGCCACTTCTGGCTCCTGATGCAAAAAGAGCAAAAGAGATTCCGCATTGAACCAGATAAAGTAGACGGGCTGTCATGGTAGACGCTGTCAGAAAGGATCAGCAGTGACAGCTGATAATTTGACGCACTATCAAGAAAACAGCCATGACCACAGCTAGCGAGAGACATGTGAGCAGACGAGGAGGTACGTTTGCGAGTCACTGACCCATGCGCTGTGACCAAAGGCCAACTAGATGGGGCTGTGAGGAGGTCCAGGCGCTGGGCAGCATCGTGTCGAGGGTGCTCCCAAGCCCTTGAATGATGCTGTAGCCAGTGACACTGGCAGTCATAGTGCCAAGCGTGGACGCAGCGAGCGCTACGGTCGAGAGGTGTCCAATCGAGATGACAGACGCAATCACCAGAGAATACTCGAGCAGATGGGTGCTGAGTCAGGTGTCAGCCGAGCAGCGGCGTAAAGAACGCAAAGCATACATACCCCAGGACAGGGAGAGTGTATTTGACCAAAATGCGGAACTCCTCGGCAAAGATCTTGGTACCGGTCGGGTGGTCTGGGTCAGTGCTTTCGTTCACCTCCTCGTCGATGCGCGGGACGAGCAGCGGGGTGTATTCATCAGGGGTAGGTATCTTGGATGCGAACGGCTCGGGGAGTTTTGGCTGGAGGGGGCGGAAGTGGGGCGATGGGAAGCTGCTCCTGCGGCCGATAGTGCGGCCGGCGGGGGTGGGGCCGTCGAGGAGAGGTTGGGAGGGGTCAGTAGAGTCGTGATGGTCATCGTCAGCGGGGTCGTCAGTGTGTGTGGCTCCTCCGCGAGCGGCAGAGTAGCGAGAGAGGATGGCATAGTCTGAGGGTAGAGAGGAGGGCGTGCCGTAGTGCATGGACGCCATGGCGGTCAAGAGGAAGATAACCAAGTATGTGAAACGGAGAAGATAAGAACGAGCCCACTGACGCGCCGACAAGGAGGCACACGACCGAAAAACTCAAGAATGAAATGAATGAACAACCTTTTTAGACAACCCTTTTAATTTCGAGTGGATGAGTCAAACCAGTGGCCGACTCCGGGACTTGACTCCGACTCGAGATGACGTCGCCGCCGTCTCCGGCCTCCGGCGCCGAAGGCCGACCCTCGCCGCCGCCCGCTGTCCCGTCACCGCCGTCTCCGAGAGAGCCGAGCTCGCTGTTGACGACAACGGCGGCGATGGACTCGACGCTGCTCGCTCAACCCGCCCGCGTCGCCTCTGTCCGCATCGACGGCGCACACAACACCCGCAGGTCCTTCCTCGCCGCCCTCGTATACCCGCACCTCCCCCCGCCGACGCCCCCTCCTCCTTCGAGTCCGTCCTCCACGCCACCCGCGACATCGGCCACTACCTCGCAGAGACAGACCTCTTCCAGTCCCTCCACGCCCGCCTCGAGTCCTCCGCTGCCCCCACCGCTAATCCTGGCGACGTCGACCTCGTCTTCACCGCCCGCGAGCGCAGCCGCTTCTTCCTCAAGACCGCCACAGAAGTCGGCAACAGCGAGGGCACCGCCGTGCGTACCCCCGCTCCTCACCCGCGCGTGCGTTTTGCTCACCACCCGCGCCTTCGCAGAGCGCAACCGGCAGGATCCGCAATGTCTTTGGCGGCGCCGAGACGTTCGAGGCGAACATCGCCTTTGGCACCAAGACCCGCCGCTCGTTCCACGCCGCGCTCTCCGCGCCGCTCACATCCGACCTCGCGACGCGCGGCGAGCTCTCTGTCTTTGCCCTCGACCGCGACAACACCGCGTACATGAGCGCGACCGAGGCCCTCCGCGGCGCGCGCGCGGTCCTCCGCGTGCGTCCTGCCCCAGGCACCCGCGCACACAGGCCTGACTGACTGACGACGCCGCCGTCACAGCGCGGCGCGCCGACCACCCGCACGGGCCAGCACGAGCTCGGCTACGAGGCCGTCCTGCGCCACATCGGCGCCCTCGCGCCCACCGCGTCCCTCAGGTGCGCCCACCGCACTCGCAGCTCCCGCCCCGCGCCGAACTGACCGCGACACGCAGCGTGCGCGCGGCCGCGGGCCCCTCGACCAAGTCTGCGCTCTTCCACGCATGGACGCGCGACACGCGCGACCACGCGATCCTCGGCACGCGCGGCGCGCGCACCGCGCTGCGCCACGAGCTCGCGGGGCTCGGCGGCGGCGCCGCGTTCTACAAGGCCGAGGCGGAACTGCACGTCGCTCGCCGCCTCGCGCCCGGCCTCGTACGTGCCCCTCCTCCCTCCCCTCCCCGCTCTCTGCTGACTGACTGCCACGGTAGCTGCTCTCGCTTGGCGCGCGGGCCGGCGCGCTGCACGCGCTCAGCGCGGACCCCGCGCGCGCACCGACGCTCTCGGACCGCTTCCAGCTCGGCGGGCCGACGAGCGTGCGCATGTTCCGCGCGAACAGCCTCGGGCCGCGCGACAGCGGTGCGTCCCCCATTTCCTCCCCGCACTTACGACGCTGACGACGCGCAGGCGACGCGCTCGGCGGCGAGCTCTTCTGGGCGGCAGGCGCGAGCGTGCTCGCGCACGTCCCGCGCAAGCCGCACTGGCCGCTCAAGCTGCACGCGTTCGTCAACGCGGGGCAGCTCGCCGCGCGGCGCCCCGGCGAGCCGCTGCGCGCCGCGGTGCAGGGCGCGCTCGCGCAGCCGTCCGTGTCCGCGGGCGTCGGGCTCGTGTACGTGTTTGACCCCGTGCGCGTCGAGCTCAGCGTCGGCGTGCCGCTCGCCGCGCGCGCGTCGGACGGCACGCGCAAGGGCGTGCAGGTCGGCATGGGGCTCGAGTTCCTGTGAGCGGCAGTGGTGGGGGGGGGGCGCGCGGGGGCGCGCAGGGGCAAAAAGTACACGCGGAAGCTGTTTATATTCCCTATCTAGAGCACAGGCGTGCGTACAGCACACGCATAGAGTACACGGCGGGGCAGGCTATGGGTACAGTCGTATAGCGGGGTATGCTGCGGGGTGGCGGGCTATGAGACCATCGGGAAGCGGTGCAGCGGGTGCGCGAGGTGCTTGCTGCGCCGCGCCTTGCCCGAGACGCTGCCCGAGCGCTCGAGCGAGGCCTTGAGCCCCTTGATCGTCTGCACGATCTCGTCTGCCATCGCATCAGCACACGCGCGCGGGGGGAACGGAGGTAGGAACGGGGGCACGCACTGGCCGACTTGGCGCTCTCTGCCTCAAACTCGTACCGCTTGTTGCCGCCGTCGCGCGACACGCGGTGCACGACGATGCGGAACGCGGAGGACGACTTGCCCGACTGGCACGACACGACGCTGTTGATGTGGTACGACGACGTCTTGCCGCTGTCGAACACCACCTTGGCCCCCTTGTTCGCCGACGGCATGATCTGCCCCCATCGGAAACCCCCGTGAGCTCGCGCGCCGCAGAGAACGAACGGACGCAAGGGCAGAGGCGCGCGCGTACGTGAATGTATGGCCCGTCGATTGCGAGCGTGCGCTCGTGCTTGCCGACTATCATCGGCATCTTCCTGTACACCGTGTATTTCTGCAGCCGCATCATCAATCAGAACCAGAACGCCAGCGCCGCTGCCAGCCAGCCGACCGACCGACCTTGTACGCGTTCGTAAAGTCCTGCGACGTCGCAAAGTCGAGGTCCGGCGCGTCCGACATGCGCTTGAAGATTGACGCTGTGCCGTATCAGGTGCGCCCCCAATAGCACGCGCGCGCAGGGACGCACCATTCGGGTCGGTCGACCGCCCCGGCGGCCGCATCTCGATGTCCATGTGCGGCAGCATCGAGCGCTTGACGAGCATCAGGTCCGACTTGCCCTGCAGGCTCGCGACGGTGCGGTCGAGCGGGATGAGGATGTTCAGGTTGGTCAGCACGAGCACGTACTCCCGCGCCTGCAGCTTGCGCCGGCGGCACACCATCTCGAGCGCCTCCTGCATGTACATCGTTGCCGACCTACAGCCGTGTTAGCAGAGGAACGGGGGCGCAGACCCGCGCGTGCGCCACTTACACCGAGATAGTGGTGTACAGGTGCGCGGCGTCCGCCGTGTCCTGGATCCGGATGCGCAGGAAGATCTGCGGGCCCGAGGGGCTGTACGACCCGGGGAATATCGAATTACTCAGCGTCGACGGCAGCAGCGCGCTCGTACTCGGCGCAGTCGTCGACGGCGCGAGCGTCGAATGAGATGTATCGGCCGGCTTTTTCGTCTTGGCCGCCACGCGCGACGGGCTCCGCTGGATCTTGCTCTCCAGGATCTTGTTTTGTTGCACTGGCGCCGGAGGAGCATCAGAACGAACGAGCCGACGCGCGCGTGGGGGGCCCTAGGCCTGGAATGGCTAGCGACGTACCCTGGTTCGCGTTCGCCTCGAGCACCGCGTAGGCCTCAAAATTGAACTTCTGGATCTTGGACTCCCGGTTCGGCGCTGTCGAGCAGCCGCACAATTGATCAGCCAAAATTGATGAGAGCGCACGCGGTGTGGGGCTGCGTACGCGGAAAGTCCTCGTCCACCTCGCCGTCCTCCTCTGCGATCTTCATCACCCACCCCACCGCGCCCAGCCGCTCCTCCGGCGCGTCCGGGTCCTCGTCCAGGCGCGGCAGCCAGCCCTCCTCCCAGTAGCTCCACAGTGCGAACCCGAGCACCTCCTCGACCGTCGCGTCCTTGCGCACGCTGAGCATCATCGGCTTGCCCGCGGGCTCGCGCGCGAACGGGAAGAACACGGTGACCGTCATCGACGCCGCCGGCGGCACGCCGCGCCCCGAGATCGCCGAGTACAGGTCCGAGAACGGGTTCGTCGTGTTCGCCGCTGCCATCATGCTGCTCAGCGCGGACTTGACCCGCGCGGGCGGCGGCGGCACCTTCTGCCGCGCGAAGAGGTCCTCCTCCGCGGGCGAGGCCCCCGCGCTCGTGCGCCGGTGCTTTGCGGGAAGCCGTGCGGGCGCGAGCACGGGCTCGGTCGCGCGCGGCGGGAGCGGCGTGATCATCTCGAAGCCCGGCTCGCTCGCCCGCGCGCTTGCGTCGAGGAAGGACGCATCTGCGATCCTGCCCTCGCTGACGGGGCTCAGGCGCGAGCGGCTGCGCGAGGGCGCGGGTAGCGGCGAGGCGACGCTGAACGAGTTGGACGTCGACAGGCTCGCGCTGACGCCCGACAGGCCGTCCGAGACGCTGTCCGAGAGCCCCGCCATCATCCGTGTCGTTGCGAATTCGCTGGGCAGCGTGATGCCAGCATCAGCACGGCACGGCGGGGACAGATGCGGTGCGGGGAAACACAGGACACGCACGGATCGAATTCGTCCTCGTCATTGTCGACGCTTGCGCCGACGTCGACGACGTCGTCAAAGTCCTCGTCTTCGTCCTCTGGCGAGAACGAGTCGTCCTCCTCGGACGACGACGACGACAGCTCGGGGGCAGCGTTCTTGTCGGGCGAAGCGACGACGCGCGTCTCGGGCGCTGCGGCCGTGAGCCCGCGCCGGGCCTGCATGCGCAGGCGGCGCCGCTCGTCCATCTCTGCGGCGCCCTTGAACTTGGGCACGAAGATGGGCTTTGGGGGCGGGTCGGGCGGCGCGCGAGTGTGTTCGGGCGGGGACTTGGGTGGCTCCTCGGGCACGGGGGCGATGACGGTCTGCGAGAGCTTGGACGCGCGGCGCTCGCCGTTGACGCGCATGCTGATCGCGCCGGTGCGGGTGGGGCCTAGGATGGTCGGGGTGTACTTGAGGCCTGTCGCGCCTGGGAACCCGGAGAGGCTGCGGGGACGCGAGGGCTCGTCGGCGTCGTCGTCGGGGGGCGGTGGACTGGGCGGACTGGCCAGCTCTGGCCACTTGTTTGCGTCGGCGAAAGAGGCGACATTGATGTACGGGTTTGTGGAGAAAGAGGGGTTGAACGAGATGAGACGGGGCCCGTACGGGTCCTCTACGTTGCGGAGATATCCCAGGCGCAGACTGTGGATGAGCAGACTGGAACACAGCGGTTAGATGGGATACTCTCCGTTGAACCACGACGTACTCTGGGTCGCTGAGGAGAGACATATGATATGTTTTGTTCTCTCGCTGTTCGGTGTTCAGGGCCACCGACTTGAACAACAAGAGTCTCCATATAAAGTGTCCCATATAATTACATAACATCAGGGTAAATAGCAGACTGCTAAATCACTACTAACGGTAGATTTCATGTACCCTACATTGTAGATGCGTGCGACGACGATAGAAAGGAAAGAAATGCACTCAAAACACTCGACACAGATGCACCCGTACATAACCACATAAAATCACCTCCACGCAGGCCGCGCATCCGCCAGCCGCCCCGCGCTCTTCTGCCTCCGCAGTTGCAGCGCGTGTTCCTCGATCTCCGCAGACCTCTCCAGCTCCTCAAAGCTGCTCACCAGCTCCTTCACGCTGCCTCCGCTGCCCCGCCGCCCCGCAGGCACCGCCACCGGCGCCGTCCGCGCGGGCCCCTGCGGCGACACATGGCGCAGGTCGACCAAGCGCTTCGGCGCGCGGGCGCGTGCAGGGATGCGGCTCGGCGCCGGCGCGTGCTGCAGCTGCACGAGCTCCTTGGGGTGCGCCGTGCGCGGCGCGGGCTTAGGCGGCGGCGTCGCCACGGGCCCGCGGTGCTTCTCGAGCACCTCAGGTGGCGGCAGGGGCATCCCCGGCAGTGCAGGTGTCCGTAGTTTGGTTGCTGGCGCGGGTTTCTTCGCCAGGCTCGGGAGGTACGAAAAGAGCAGTCCACGCACGCGGCTGCCCACCGATGGCGAGGGCGGCACTTCCGCCTTGAGGGCCTGATCCGGCTCGGGCGCGGGCGCGAACGCGCCGCCTGCGGGCTCGTCGGTGAGCACAGGGTCCAGGGGCGCGCCGGGCACATCAGCTGGGGCTCGGAGCTTCGGGCCATCGTGCTTGCTCAGCGATTTGGCTTCCTCCAAAAGGTGCGAGTACCGGGGTGCCATCAGCGACGCGGGCACGCGCTGCGTAGTCTGGCCCGCAAATTGGGGTGCAGAGAGCTTGGGCTGCGCCGAATGGATGCCCTGCCGGCGCGCGGTGTACAGGGGCGTGAAGTCCGGCACCGACGGCGTCGAGGAAGAGGACACGGACGAGACGCGCAGGGTGGGTGTGGGTGGTGCGCCCTCGCCCGCGCGCTGCTTTCGCTGCAGTGCCTTGGCGCGCTTCAGCAGATTCTCCCTGCCGCGCAAGCACACGTCAGCCAACGGATTGGAGCGGACGAGAAAATGTGACCCGAAACGTACTGTGCAAACGAAGGGCCGAGCCCGGCGACGACGTCTTCCCCGCCAAAAATATCCACGAACCGGCGCACGACGTCTTCCAGGTCGACCGCGTCCACGTCCCCGAGCACCCCGTCGCCGCCCCACCGCGCGCCAACTTCGAGGCGCGCATCAGTGAAGCACGCGTCGAGCAGCTTCCAGTCGCTCCGTGTCCAATCCCGAAGACCATCCGTATCAATCACCAGGGGGGCTTCTGCGCGCCGGAACGACGCAGGTGCGGGGGAAGGCGTGCGGAACAATTGATGCCCATGCGATGAGGACGTCGGCGAGCCAAGTTCGGACTCGGCTTCGGAAAGGAGTTGTGGGAGCGTCATTGATGGGCTCCCGGACATGTGCACGCGCCCGTCCACGACGAGCCCGAAGGAGCGGCGGCCACTGCGAGCAGGCGAGGCTGACTTGAAGACCTTGGCGCTCGCGAGGTCTGCACGCCGCGCCCTGCGGAGAAGCGTATCGACGCTGCTCGACGAGCGGCGCTTTCCCGCAGCCTTGTTGACGAGGTCCCAGTCATGCTAAGCACACGTGGGGTAAGCAAAGTGTTTCGAGCACTGCAACCCTGGCAAGACATGCGTTACCTGTTTCAGAATGGCCGCGGCGCGTGCAGCTGCCCAGGGATCGTCGCTGACGATCTTCACGATGCTCAGGTCGCTCTCGTCGCTGCTGTCGCCCTCAGACTCCGCATCATCGTCGGCAGCCACCATCGGCTCGTCCTCCTCGATGCGCTCCTCGACCAGCACATTCTCTGATGTTGGTTGCCACGAACTTGGCCCGGGTACCTGGGGCTCCTCGGACAGCGAACGATCAATGAGGTCCTCCTCCTCTTGCTCTTCCTCTTCTTCCTCCACAGATCCGCGGGACACCGCGTCCGCGTGCACATCGAGGGCACGAACAGGCACAGGGCTCGCGGCAGCGCCCGAGGCGGAAGGAGCAGCCTCGTGAATGCTTCGGGCCGACGCATGCCCGCCTGGAGATGTGCTTTCATTTCCGCGCCCCAAGTCCGTCGCTGTATCTTCACGCGCCGGGGCAGCTGATGAGTGCAGCACGCCGCGCGCCTCGCGCTTGCTCTCTTGGTCGGAATCCGCGACGTCGATCGAGGCGCGACCGCCAACGTGTTGTTCTTCATGCGCGGGCGGGTCGTAACCGTCGACAAGCACAGTGCCAGTGTCAGCGTCTGCAGGCCCCGGCGGCTCCGTGTCCTCGGGCTGTTCTTGGTGCGCTTCATCTTGGGACAGTGGTTCCTCGGCGTCGTGCTCCTCCACCTCGAGGGTTTCTGGAATGCGAAGATCCGCTGCTCCTTGATTATCGTGAAACTGGGGTTGGAGTAATGGGCTGGACGGGGCGCTCGCTTCGTCCGTCTCGTCTTCCGCGGCGTCCTCTTCAGGAATCACATCCTGTTTGAGCGGAAATGGGCTGATCGGACGTCCCCAGCTCTCGATCCGCTCGCGTGTGTTGCTTGTCGGGGGGTCTGCCTTGGTTGGCACGCTCATGACGCGGAACTTCCCCGTGTACTCGCCCTCCTGCTCGGGGGTGCCGCCGTCAGACGAGCTCCATGCATCTTCGCCGCCATTAGCGAGATTGAAGACTGGCGGTTCGGGAATATTGTCGTCTTCGCTGTCATCTACGTCTGATGGGATGCCAGGAAGAGGGAAATCGAGCGCGCTGCGAAGAAGCGGCGACATCTGTCCGCCAGGTCGTGGGGGCGTGCTCTCGAGTAGAGGCGTTTCCCGGGAATGCTTGGGTATTGATGGGCGCGGCCGCCTCGGATGGCCATGGAGCAGCAGCGGATCGTCGGTTGGCGAGGGAGGCGGAGGAGGACGTGATAGGTCAATTTCTGGCAGCTCCTTCTTGACAGCAACGTTGAGTGCCGTCTTGCGCTTACTTGACTTTGAGACGTGCGGACTAGATCGGAAGACTTCACGGGGAGGTGTGAACTTCTCCGCCGGAGGCTCGTAGAGAGGGACGGGGGTGGAGGACCGCGCTTGCGCAGAGAGGTGTTTGCGGCTGTGTCTAGGGACAGGGGAGATGTAGTCTGCATTCGCATTGTTGGCGTGGGGGGAGCGGAGCAGGGCGGGATTGCGGTGAGACTTGGAGGGACTGACGGACGGAGAGCGGGAACGTCGAAAGCGGTCTTGCTCGCTTGCCGCGGGGAGACCGCGGCCCTGGCGCTGCTTAACAGCAGAGGACGACACTTCCGGGGAGACGTTGTCGTCACCGTCAGACCTGTCTTCCTCTGACGGATGTTCCCATCAGCAGGCCTGCTAACAAATTGAAGAACGTCGACTTGCCTACGTCGGACCCGACGCGAACCCTGCGCGTCTGCTTACGGGCCTTTGGATTGGGACTCGCTTCAGAAATCTGTGGTCGATTAGGAAGGTCGATATCGCGTGAAGTAATCGACGGGAATATGGGACGTTTGCGTTTGGATGAACTGCCGGGATCTGTGGTTGCAGCTGTACGGGTGGCAGCAATTGGCTCAGACCCCGCTCTCGTCCACGATGACTGTGTCACGAATACTAGCCTGTCAGATTGAAGCGTCGAGGATTTAGAAGGAGACGCACAGATTGACGACTGGTGGTCGGCCGCGCGGTATCTTCCGGGGGAGGGCTGATGAGCGTCTTTGCGGCTTCGGCATCGAATGTGTTCTGGGATGCCTGCGGGGTCAACAGACCTGTAGCGTTGAATACGTCGTCCGATTCGAGGGTGGAGTTGTAGTGGGGGGTCAGAACGCGGGTGACGTCCGACCGCTTCGCGGGTGACGATTTTGAGTGGCGCATAGCGGGCTGACGGCGACCGCTGCGAGAGGAAAGGGGAAAAGGTGGCTTATTTTCCATAACTTTGCCGCTGGACAACGGCGAGCTCGACGTCGCCGACTTGTGGATAAGACTCGCCGACGGATCGAACAAGACAACTCCAACCACCACCGCGAACACCACGTGACACAGTCGCGTCCTCATGCGCAACACGTGGCAAGCGACGTGAGACACCGCTTCTCTCACGCTCCGCCCTCTGCCACCGACCATGTCTCTCCTCACTGCTGCCCGCGCCACTGTGGTCATCGATGTCGACTCCATGGACCCCGTCGTCGCCGCCACACACGCACCTGCTGTCGAAAAATTCTCCGACATGACCTCAAACCAAGCAATCGCCTGCTTCGAGGCCCTTAGACCGGAGCGATCGGACGTCTTGGACGCCGCCGTCCACGCAGCAAAGGCTGAGAGCGCCGAGGTTCTCGACGAAGAGCATACGGCAGTACTTGCCCTTGACCATTTTGTACGCTCCCTGGCGCCCCGCTTGCCCTGCATTGTTATGGAGTCCTGCAACTGACCCTGTGGCTTAAGACCGTACTGCTAGCCAAATCCGTCTTTCCGTATGTAACTGGGCGCGTACACGCTCAGACGTCGCCATCTGCGGCCTACAATACCGAGAAAACTATCGCTCATGCAAAGCGGCTGGTCGCTATCTTCGAGAAGAATGGCATCGCAAAGTGGATTTGCACGTCGTCCAAGCTGTAACAGGACCGACACATGTTTCACAGGGACAGGGTCTGCATCAAAATCCCGGCAACTCCTGAATCCCTCATAGCATGCCAGTACCTGGAGAAAATTGGCATCAGGACACTTGGCACGTGTCTCTTCTCAGTCTCGCAAGCTATTGCGGCATCGCAGGCCAAGTGCCTGTACATTGCGCCGTACTTCAACGGTCCGTTTATATTGCTTTTACGACATAATGACAGCTAATGTCGTAAAGAGCTTCGCGTTCACTTTGAGCCCGGCGTTTGGAAGGAGTACACCGACACTGCAAGAGACCATCCTATGTCCCAGGTCATCGCTAACATCGTCCGCACCTATCGTGAGATAGGCTCTGAAACACTCGTGATGCCCGCTAGGTTCGTTGTTTACAAAGTGCTTTCATGGCGATATCAACTAACACTTGCCTAGCATCGTAACGGCAGCTGAAGTGGGCCCTCCGCTCCACGGTAGATCTTTGCGGACGCTGATGTGGACCTCTTTAAACAGGTGATTGCGCTAGTTCGGCTGAAGCCCGACCATCTTACGTTATCAGGACCTGTCCTTGATGTTCTCGCCTCACTCCCCGCAACGGAACTACACGACGTGATGTCCGGGACCGCTAATCACGACCTCCAGATCTCTCCTTCAGCCTCAGGTTTTTGCTTCCATCCCCGATTTCTAGCGTGGCGCTTACATATTGCCTAGCACCTGAGGGCCGTCAAGTCGACTATCTCATTGATGGGGGTGCTCATCTCCGAGATGCGCTTGCTCTAGATAAGGAGACGGCGCGGAAGCTGCAAGATGCACTTAGAATATTCTCTGAGAAGGAAGATCAGCTGAAATCTATAATCAAGCAGCGTCTTCGCGGCGAAGGCCTTTAATCTCGCTAGCTGCATAGCGCGATTGCAGCATCCGAGCAGGTGATCACTGCTTTGCTGCGCCACGGGTGGATGCGATGTGTGCACCTTCTTTCTCTCAATCACAAATGCAAATGCGCCTTACATTAGTGGATGTTGCCTGTCTTGTCGCCACGGCCACATGCGCAGCACGATTCTCTTGAAGTCACGCACCCACGTCTTCGCGTCTCAAAACGTACGATCGACACTGTGCAATCCAGAACAGTAGAATGGGACCGCACATCCTATCAGAACCATCCCACGACGGCCCCATTGTGGGTCCAGCAGCCGCCAGGGCTGTGAATGCCTCGCTATCCTTAGTAAACTCAAGTGTAAGTGCAACCACGCGATACCCTACACCGTAGAATTGCCGACACGCCGTACATGTGGTGGCGATATTAGATGGGGGATCGTAAGATGCAGCTGACCTTCCCACCATCATCGACTTCTCGTCCCAAAAGCGCCTAGTGTTTGTATGTAGATATCACATTCATGATCTGTGCATCTTGTTCTGAAACACTCCGCAGTACGCTCTCCGAACCTAGACAGAAAGACCCAGCTCGAAGATCACTGCGCTCTTCGAAGCTCTGCCAACGGTTGTATCGTCATCGCGAACCCACTCGGCATCCATGTCACGCTATTGATCCGCTCCCACCAAATACTCTCCCCTACGCTTGGTGACCATGGCGTAAACCTTGATGCTATCATATACGCTCTCTTCTCTGCAATTTTCAGTGAACTTACCTTGTAAGGTGCCGCAAGCCCGAGACCTCGGAGTAACCAAGCGGAATGTCACAGAAGGCGTGGGGCAGTGGCAACCGCACGAGGCGCAAAGCTTACCTGGAGGCTAGAGCTCTAGCCTAGCCATGGTGACCGCACCGGCACGCGCGAAGACGTCAGGATGTCCACTCAACGCCCTCGGGGCCCACGATATTTCATCTCGAACAGACCACGGCCGCGAACGCGTGCCCAACACGTGTGCGACACGGCGAATTGATTATCCCCTAGAGTGGGCCAGGACGTGACGTGAGTGCTCTTCCGCTGCCTGCAGGCGATCGGTCATACGGCATCGCCGGGCGTCTGCATGGATATGTGGTGTTACTCATCAGATTGGCAAGAAGTTTTTCGTGGTTGAGCCTGACATGAGGCCAGCCAAGGGTGGCCGAGGCCATCCGCAAACGAGAAGTCCGACAGCGCAGGGTGCTGCTTGTCAGTGGCGCTGACGCAAATCAACAAGGACAAAACTCAGATAGGGTTGATAGCAGGGCTAGTTGGTAAGGGCATGATGTGTGCGTGTGCAGCAGCAGAGAGTAGCAAGGACCACAATAGTGCAGACGAGACGTAAGAGTGAGATTAGTGTACAAGTGAGAATCAAGATCGTGCTAGGTGAGTAAGGCGAGCGTCGAGCTCGCACGGCTATCGTGAGTATCGTACTAATCATAACTTCAGAGTCACCTCTCCCTCTGCCTCCAGTAACGCCTGTACACGATCGTGCCGTGGGATCAACCTGATGCGATACGGCAGTGGCGTGCGCCCGGACTCGCCCTCGTACTCCTCCAGGGATATGGGTTCATCCGGCAGCGACTGGATGTCAAACGCCCACAACAACCGGGAGATCGCGAGCCACAGTTCTCGCTCCGCGACGTGGATACCCGGACAGATACGGCGCCTGCGTGACGGACGCGAAAGGTCAGCACCTGGAGGACTGGCGGAGTGCTCGCACGTACCCTGCGCCGAACGTCCAATGGTCTCGCTCTATCGCGCGCGGGAGTTTGCTGGACTCGGCACACGTCAACGTATCACCCAAGTAGCGGTCAGGGTTGAATGCGAAGCTGTCAGGGAAGCCTGAGCGTGAGCCCACGTTCGCGTGCATCAAGCGACAACTCCTTACGAGTCTGGATATCTTTCCTCATTATGATGCATGACGTAACAGTTGAGGACCACTGTCGTGTTCTTGGGGATGAACATCCCGTTGTACACGAAGTCCTCGGTGGAATAGTGGGGGGTCGCCATCCAGAAGGGTGTATGCACACGCTCCACCTGTACGCAGAGGTTCGTCAGACCAGGCGCGCGGAGTATAAGCGTGGGTGGGCGCGCACCTCTTTGATGATTGCGCGTATGTATGGGAGGCGTTGCTCATCTTCTGCTGTCGGCCAGAAGTCCCGACCGATCACAGCGTCGAGTTCCGCGTGTGCGCGGGCCTGCACTTCTGGGTGGGACGAGATGAGGGCGAGGAACCATTGTATGACGCCCGCCGTCTATAATGGGAGAGTCCGGCTCAGTCGGGATCAAGCAACGTGGGTTAGAAGAAGCCATACGGAGTGGACACCCCCGAGGGTGAAGACGGCCGAAAGCATGCACAGGTCTTCCCAATCGAGTTTCTCTTCCTCCTGCGTCAAGAGGAGGGTCTTGACCAGGCAGTCTGGGACATCCTCTCCTGCGTCCATGCGAGCCTTCACTCGCATGATCATGGCGCCGTAGACTTCGATGATTCCGTCATGGAGCTGGCGTCCACGTGACCGCATGCGTGTGGGAATCCGCTGGAGAGGCTCGATGAAGTCGACAATGTTTGACCAAGGTCCTGGAACCAGACCTGTCAGGGCAGGCGGAACCTGAAGGCGCAGGACAAACTTACCGGTGAGATCCATGAATTCCGTGGCCATAGCAAGAGCGCGCTCCGTCAAGGGATCCACCGTGGAGTCGGTACGTGTAGCGAACGAGATGGTCAACATATTGCTGATATCCTCGTCAGATTTACGTGGGCCATAAACAACGGAGGTAGTTACTTCAAAGCATAGCGACCCGCAAAGTGCGCTGGGTTCACAGGCATCATGCCCATCTGCGATTCTTGGTACAGCGATCGAATCAAGATGTGAGCCTCGTAGTCAAGGACGGAAGCATATCCCTGGATGGCCTTGGGAGTGAGTAGCTGAGAAGCGATTCTGCGGTGTTGTCTCCTGTCGGGGTGTCGGCTGCCCGTCGCAATCAGAGTCGACCGCGTGACTCACCAGGTGTCGTTGTACGGCGTTGCTGTAATCGCGCGCCCGCCAAGTATCGTCTGATTCTTCATGAAGTAGCGCTTGCGGCTGGAAAAGGTCGCGCCATTGTTGACGAGCAAGTCCTTCGCGATGCGAGCATCCGAAATCACGACGAAGAGCTGGTTTCCCATCCAGACAGAGAACAGCGGGCCGTAAGTCCTTGCCCATGCCTGCAATGCACGCTCGGGATAGCGACGGAGGAAGGCGTAGCGGAACAAAGGCCCAGGAGGGATGGGATGGCCATCCTTATCCACGAGATTCTTCCGGAAGATGTAGGGAGCAATCAAAGAGAGTACTAGAACTACAAGGAGAACACACAGTCTTGAGATGGATAGTGGTGTGGTCTAAAAGTGATGGTCAGCGTTATACACAGTGTGCAGGAAGGTGTCGCACAGAGAAGAGGGCCAAGAGACCGGCGTCGGGGACGGTTGACATGACGTAAACCATGGGCAGGAAGGTAAGGGGAATAAAGTACACAGAGATTTACAAGCAGGTCGTTGGCCCGGGGAGACGAATGCTCTCAGAGTCAAAACCGCTACTGACTCGCCCGTTTTAAACCAGTCGCTATGCAGTCACTCGACTCTTCTGGTGATGATTAATTTTCGACTGAATTCATGGGGTGACGTGCCTGGGACGGGAGAATGGTCAACACTAGCCGAGGCTATCCACAGGGAAGACCAGCGAGTTGGGAATAGCGAGAGTGATCGAGCCCGAAGGGAGGCCCTTGCCGCCCTCTTCGCTTCGAGAAGCAGGATTAAGGCCCCCGGGCCTCGCAACTGGATCCTGCGGCTATCGGCGGGTGAACGGCCCTCCGTGAGTTTCGCGCTGACACTGAGGGCATCTCCGGCTGTCCAAATCTCGCTGAAGTGGCCCATCTTCGGGCGTCTAATGCTTGATGGGTCCCGGACTAATCTGCCGCGTGTTCGTCTTTTAACCTCAATGGATAACTAAAACCATAACGGGGTCGTATTGTCCCATGAGGCGAACCCCAACGAAGGTTTGACAAATCGTTGATCTCCAGCTACCCCGGACCCGGCCGAGGGCACACCGTCGAGGACCTGTCGAGGACCACCTCTCAGCAAACTCCGGGACGCGAGTAAAGAAGTTCTTCGCAGAGCCTGGCTGCTGTAACTTCGGCGCCAGAAAACCTTGTTAGAATCGCTGAGCTTTGCGAACTGTAGGGGCGCGAAGAGGCGTTAAGTCGCTTCGCCATTTGAGAGCCAGACCTCCAAAAGGCCCGGCAACTGCGTTTTGCAAGGTGCCAGGTGCCAGGGGCAGCTTTTGGCTAGTCTGGATATGACAACCCGAGAGGCACAGCAATATTATCCTAACTTATCTGACCGGGACCATTATGCTTGAGGCAGGGCAGTTGGGTCTCGTTGTCAGCCCCGGTTAGCTGCTGGCAAAAAATCCAATTGGCACGAGCGGTGACGCAGCTGTGTGCATGCGGCATGTGGTTCCAAAGGTCCCAGCTTAGCCGGTCCTCTTCAGGTCCTCTTCTCGGGGTACCGTTGGGTACCGGCCAAATGCCAGGGCCGTAGAAATAGAACCAAAAAAGGCCAGGATCATAATCGGTGCCATGATGGTGGCGCATTCCGATCCATAAGGGATGGTTCTGAGGGCGAGGTAAATCGGACGAGGTAGGAGGTCACTGGCCTGGCAGTTCAAGACTCACTTTGAACCCGACAACGCCGCCGGCCGTGCCTCCCACGGATCGCGGACCGGGCGATATGGGCAATTCCACGTGATCGCCCGTCGAGCATAAGCCGACTGACGTGTTCCTTTCATATTTTCTCACTCCCTGAGCGCGTCTGGCACTGTAGGGCGCTGCTAGTTAACGGCGAAAAATTCACATGTACCTCCGCATCCATCGGCCTTTGCCATGGCATCAATTAGCGACGGCGGTCTCGCTGTGTCCGTCGTGATGCATATACTGCACTTCCATGAGCTTCAAGGTTCTCAACGGCAACGGAATCATCGTTCTGGCACTGCTACCGCTGGCTCATGTCTCTGCCATCATCATGCGCTCTGGAACCTGATCGCAATGCTCCCCCCGGGATGTGGCGCTCCGTTTTTTCTGTATGTATGCGGCGGTTCCAAACAGTTTGAGCTGAGTTTTTCCAGTTTGCTGGAGTCTCATGCAAATTGACATCACACTGCCTCGTGCTATCTTTCACCAGCGGTACCTCCCACATCGCTCTTCATGCAACCTAATGGTGCCATTAGCGCTGATGTGCCGTGGCACACACGTTGGCACCACCCAAGCTGTGCGTAATGCGCCGTTCTGAAGGCTTGGGTGATCCATATGGAGGTCAACAGAATCTTGATTGCTCTTCATTATTAGTCACTTGTTGGAAGCCAGTGGTATTGCATTCTGCTCAGCGCTGATCGCGCCAGTGGATGTGCATGCGCACCACCCTATGTCAGCAGACTCCCTCGTCGCTCAGCCCTCCCGTCAAGCATGTTATCTCAGCTCGGCTCATTGAAGTGGGTTAGCAGCTCAGCGCCACCAATCTATCTTGGCATCGCGTACCGGAGTTTTCACCCGGGGGACGAACACACCGTCATCCATCTCAATTCTAGGGCTGAAGAGGCGCGCGATTCATCGTATGTATGTCTTACCATGCTACTAGGACGCTTAGCCATTCTTGACCAGAATATCAAATCATGTCCAGTTAAATTTGCACATCTGCAGATTAGCGAGTATGAAATACTAGCACTCGAAGCTCAGGACCCACTGAACAAATCGCATCTGCCACAGGCAGAGTTCCGATTGACCAAACTGGGATAGACCACCACGTGGGCGATACGCGAGCGCCTGGTGGTGGCAGCGCCTGGCCCGAGTCCGTTGCGCTTTCCTCAACTTACCGTTCTCCACCTCGGAAGCCGCCACCCGTACTATGTGCATTCTGATTTTCCGACCAGACCCCAACGATCTGGAGAGGCGCAGCACCGCCCAGCGGAGAACTAGCCCAACCCACCTCTTCCGGACCACCGTTTCAACACCTTTTGGTACAATGCCCATCCTGGCAAGCGATTCAACATATCGCCTGCGGGGCTTCAGACATTCTATGCGGTTCACTACCGCATCCTCGCTAGGTTAGGTCATATGTTGCCCGACGATCGCGGATGATTGGAAGACCCTTGCTAAGGTATCTATATGCGACGAAATGAGTAACTTCGCTGCTGTTCTCGTCGCCTACGCTGTACTGGGACACCCGGAGCTCGCGCACAGTAGGCACGATAGACGCAGACTCCGGGTCTGCAACAACCGAGGTTTAGCTCGGCGTTGTTGGAGGAATGCAGAGGAGTCTCCACAGTATGTCTTGATTCTGCTTTCTGCACTGGGGCGCCGCACATCGCCTCGCTGATTCAACGCACTAGCATTACGCGAACATTCAACATAATACTTGACGTGTCATCCCACCGTCATCCCCACTTCAGCCCACTGTCACTCTCGAGAGTGTCATAACACACGGCTCGCAAGCCACGATAGGCAACGTTGATTATGCGCCCGCCGTATCGCTGGCGCTGGAATAAGTGAGCGGCGTCGCTGGGTTGCCCCCAGCGATCGTTAATATAATGGAGATTTACCGCAAGCCCGGGAATACAAATTCGCATTTATCGGCCTCGTGCTCGCGTACTCGCACCAAAGTTCAAAGTCATTACAGCTAAAACCGAAACCGTAGGCCCCTGCGCCGATCGCGGAGGACAGTCGTTCCGCGATGGATAAGCCGAACACTCAGTTGAGACCCCGGCCTGTATTCCTGAGAAGTGGAAAAGGGCCTACGGTTTCGGTTTTATCTGTATGATCACCCATCTCCTTAGACCATCGTGCGCGCAGCTGCTGGTCACGTCCTACCCGCACACGCTTCGGGCAAGCTCGGACACCGGTGTACTAACGCTAGCATATCGCGCCCGACGGGGAAGCCCGGGCATGGCAGGCCCGCATATTGGAGGCCCAAGCAGTCCGACGTCAGGTTGGCTTCCTAGCACGATCGTGGCCCCCCTGCTCCTGCGCGCCAGACACATTACCCCCCTTGCCTCGCCTGTTCGCCTCAACGATAAGCCTTAGTGCGTCGGTACCGCTACTCCAGCGCCAGGCAGGCCGATTCCGACTCCACCACACCTCGCCTACAGTCCGATTCAGATAACTGACAGCGCAGGCGTGACGGCTTCCCAGCTTCTCAACCGTCTCGCGAAGCAGGGCAATATAGGAAGTACGTAGCCCACGTGTCTGCTAACTTGTTGAATTAATACTGAGCATGTACACGTAGAAATACATCGCGCACGGCTATTAGGAATATACACAAGTATTGCAAATGCGCCCCGCGAGACTATGGCTTCCGCCAAATAGGCTGGGGCAGGCAATCAAAGGTAGCCCGCGTAAGGGCCCTCTGCATCAGCTGGACACATTGCCCTCACTCCGCCTCTGCCTCATACTCCGACTCGTGCACCGAATCCCAGACCGCCACGCGCGGCCGCGGGACGCTCCCATCTCCATCCTCATCGATGCTCAGCAGCGCCTCCAGCCTACGCCCCAACTCACCCCCGCGCCCGCCGCACTCGTCGCCCGTCGTCGCAAGCAGGCGCTCGCGCTCCTTCTCCTCGGCCGTGACGCGCGAGACAGGGCGGCGCTTGCGCCGCACGCCGTGAGGCTTGAGGATGTCGTCGACGCTTGGGCAGGCGTCGCCAACGTCGTCGTCGTCGCTGCCGCTATCGGGCGCTGTGGAGGCTGCGATGACGCGCGCCTCGCGGACCCAATCTTCCTCCTGATCCATGGGCCCGAGGATGCTCTCGACGAGGCCCTCTTCCCACCCGTCCCACTCGGCACACCGGTGCGCGTGCCGCAGGTGTCCGCCGATTGCCTCGTAGTGGAGCCACTCGGCGGCGAGCGCTGCGAGGTTCGTGTGGGGTGACCGCATGGTGGCGCCCGGCTTTTGCTGCGAGACTGGTGCCGAGCGATCCCCGAGGTGCTTAACCGCGCTGCGGAAGTGCCGCGCGAGGAAGGGGCTGGATTGGAGGAAGGCGGGAAGATGGGCGCATTGCCAGAGAGGGCGAGTGGTGGTGGATTCCCAATCGATAATGCACGTCTGGAATGATGGTGAGCCTTATAGCGACTCGCAGAAGAGCTGGCACTTACGATCTTGGTATGATCCTTGCCATCGACAAAGATGTTCTCCAAGTTTAGATCGTGTAAATCCAAGCCGAACTGCTCGTGCTTTCCTCCGGGATCCTCGATCAAACCAATGAGCTTCTCCATCATCCGCGTCCATCTGTTCATCTCTTCGCGCACGATTTGCTCCCGCTGGTTGAGATGTGCGACTAGGAATGTGCTGCGCTGCTGACGCCGGTAATCGCGGTACATCATATCACCTGGCCCATCCCACTCTTCCTCGCTCTCCTCGATATCCCACTCGTCACTGTCGTCGCTGCGATCGTCTGGGACGGCTTGAAGATGATGATGGCGGGACGAATGAATCTCGTCCGGGTCGAGATGCAGCCGATGAGGCGCGGCTTTACCCTCGTTCTCACGAATGACGCCCTGAACCTCGCGCTCTACGCAAGCTTGTAGGTACGCGCGAGTCGCATTCCACGGGCCAAGGTCTATCTCTGTCGGATGAGTGAGGTCACCCCTGTTCGAGCCGAAGAATGGCCATGAGACGATGGGGCCGATATGAAACTCTCCAGGAGACTTGTGTGTCGGAGACACAAGGCTGGGGAATCGGGGAATGGAGACGGTTGGGGTCGGAGTTAGAGGGGAGGAGAAGTTAAATGTTGCGGATGTCACGGTGGGAGTGGGTATTGAGGAGGGCCAAATTGACGCGACTGGAGTGGCAATAGGTTGGCTTGGCGTCGGTGGACCAGTATAGAGTGAACCAATGCTTGAGAACCGGTGAGCAAATATAGGTATGATGATTGAAGCAAGATTATTGAGCAGCGCCATGAGACTTTTGTGAGGCATATACTGATATACGGTGGACAACGGGATACCTTCGGCCTGAAAGGACAATTAGATCACGTGATTGCCAAAAAGAAGAGGGTGCGTGCGCCCACCTTTGACATTATGATGTATTCGCCACCGAGCCGATTGTATGGGTTAGAGTCGTAAAAATACACTGTCGGGACGGGAATGGAAGTGAACGTGCGGATATACTCCATCGTCGCAACCTCGGATTCCGTCTTGCGTCGCGGCATGAACCGGCGGGCGACACGCGCAATGACGTCGCGGCCGTCAATTAGTGTGACGGAGTACGCCTGCGGGAGGAGTCAGCACACTTCTATGAACGGAAAGTGCAGAGGGAGGCACCTTATGAAACGTGCCTACATACCCGGCGCCCATCGTTAATGATAGCAACAGATCGGGGCAGGGCAACGCGCACCTGAGCTTAGGAATGTAATCCGGCCGACTTGGCAGCCCATCTTTTCTCTGACGACGTCCTTCAGAAGACTCCGGTCGACGTAGAACGGCTGGGCACCGTGGACGGCGGCATCAGCCTTCACTTCGCGCCTGCGGTCCTCATGCTCCCGATCCCAGTCCCACTCGATCACAGGTTGCTTGGGGGCGGTGGCAGACGCCAGGTCTGACGCGGATGGGGCCCGATAGAACAAAGGCTTGGGGGTATCAAAGGGCATACCCTCTGCGATTGCAGAGCCGTCATGTATCATGGGGTTGGGGAGAGGAGAGTGGGCGAGATGTAAAATGTTGGGCGGGAGATGTGAGGCAGAAAGGCAGGGTTGATGAGGGGCGCAGGGCAGGGCTGATGGTGGAAGAGAAGGAGCGAGACCCTTGGAGAGATGGAGGTGATATATAAGTTAGTCACGGTTGCCGAAACGTACGAACCGCTCAACAGACGGAAATAAGCAATTAGCATGGCCGCTCGCCCGTTACTTGAATCTGTTTGCCGCTATTTGCAGGTGCATCGAACGTGCTTCAGCTGCTCGTCATTGTCATCTCGGCACGGACCGCGAGTCAGACTTAAGGCCACAGCTGCCCCGTCGCTGGCCCAGTGCCCACCGCCATCTCCTGCGCTCCATTCACCGTCCTGCGCGTCGCAGCTCTGTCGCAGCTCTGCCTCGGAACGGACCTACCATAACCGAAGCACCTGCGACGCCGCAGGCCCCTGTCGAGTGTGGGGAACCGGGCTTCTCCGCCGTCGAGTTCGTGCACGCGCCGAGCTTATCATCGCCTATGAAATGACGCTATCTCGGCAGCCCAGCCTTATCGGGCCATGCCCAGCGTCTCTTTAATTCACGCCCTACGGCCCACAGCGCTTTGCTGCCGCCATCGTTCGGCGCCCGGCTCACCGTGCGACCCCATGTTCCCGCCGGCCGAGGACGGGAATACCCCGAAAGTTGCGGCCACACAGTCTGGCCTGGCCTCTTCTGGCCACACGCAGGCGGCCCGCGGGGATTGAGCGCCCTCCGCTGAACTTCGTGCGGAAGTTGGACGGAGCCCGCACTGAGCGCCGCGAGTGCCAGCAACGTTATGCACGCTTGGCCCTCTGGACTTGGCAACCGCTAGAACGTGAAGTGGTGCATTGGCAGCCATGGAAGCGCTGCACCCATACCAACGCGTCAGCCTGCGCCGCAGTCTTGCGAGCAGTCGACTGACAAAGGCTCCGGGTATCGAGCTTACGAGGTGTGGCGCAGCCGTCCCGGGGGGCACTGACTAACAAAAGCTCGGTCACGACAGGTCACGACGACGCGAAGTTGCTGCTCTCAAAGCATGTGCTTGTCGCCTCAGGTCCCCGGTGCCCCCGCGCAGGGGTGAACATAACCGAAGCTCGTCATCATAACACAGATGCTATCGCCGCTCACGCAGAGGGGTGTATTCCGAGTCGGACCGCAGGAAAAATAATTATAGAGGCTAGGAATACACAAGACAACACGGGCCCGGGCCCCCTCGAAGAAAAAGTGCTACACCGAAGAAGAACGATAACAACAATAACGACAGCTACAGTACACACACGCACGCGTGCTTTCACCTGACACCAGGGTAACGCCGCTTGCTCATAAATACGCATAAGTAGGACTGTGGGGTGTCCTACACACGAAAAGCAAGCGACAGGACGCAATCAACACCCGCTCACGGCCAGTGACATACAACAGAATATTCGCACCGTTCGAACGGGGGGTCGACACACGCCACGTCGTCGATGCGGCTCTTCAGCCACGCCACCACGTCCTGCCCGAGCGTCGTGCACTCGTACATCTCCAGTCGCCGCAGGTGCGCGGGCGCCGTGCTCCCGCCGAGCGCCGTCGCAGCTGCCGCGGCGGGCGGTGCGCCGCCGTCGGGGTTGCGCGCGTCGACCATCTGCACGAGCTTCGTGACGCCGTCCGAGTGCGCGGGGCACCCACGCAGCGCGAGGTGCTCGAGGAACGGGCACATCACGCCGGGCACGTCCTCCTCGGGCGCGCCGAGCACCGTGAAGAGCGGGTCGAGCGGCGTACCGCCGACCTGCAGCGTGCGCAGGTGGTTGAGGTCGTTCAGGAAGCCCCACGACGCGACGAGGCCGCCGTAGAACGGCGGGCCGTTCGTGCCGTACGCGATCGAGAGCGCGTGGATCGCCGGGTGGCTCGAGCGCGAGACGAGGTTCGAGATGCTATCGTCGATCGGGTCGCGCGCGTCGATGTTCAGCGTGAGGTTGCACAGGCTCGGTGTGATGAGCGAGTCGACGAGAGACGCCATGAGATAGTGCCCGCCGATGCTGAGCGTCTTGAGGTCCGGCAGCGTCGTCTGCGACAGCGGCAGCACGGGGTTGAGCACTGTCGTGACGTGCAACGAGAGGTCCTCGAGCGCCTTGTTGTTCGACACGATGTGCAGGACACGGTCGACCGGGATGCTCGTCGTGGGCACCGTCCTAAGGTTGAGCGATCGCAGGTTCATGCGCAGCATCGGCGACGACCACTTGAACGGGGTGTATTGCAGGGTGAGCGTCTCCAGCTTTGGCAGGACCACCTCAGCGTTTGCGCTGGCGCTCGGAAGCCAGGGCCATTCCCCATGATACATGGGTTCTGCGCAAGAAACTTCGAATTCCTTGAGCAGAGGCGCGGGCCCTTCCATGTCACGCGTTCATCAATATCACCCGGTTGGATCAGATGTTGAGAAGGCTAGACGCACCAGAAACCGACTTGAGCGCCTGCCACGACGGGAACTGTCGGTCAAATCGGAACACGAATCGTTCCCATCTGTGCATCTGTTCGACCAGGTAGTAGATAGCAATATGGCCCCAGTGGGAACTGGCCCGCGATTGGTTGTTCGGTGTTAATGTCGACGAGTGAGACGAGTGCGGTGGCGGGGGGGTGAGGTTGCCGGGCCAGTCATAATGCGGTGGTGAATGTGGGAGAACAATGGGGGTGTGGGCGGAATAATTTGGATAGAAGTGGTGGGCTGCGAGGCCTGAATTTGTACATAGTGGGTAGTTGTGGTCGCGTTGTTCGACAGGAAAGTGGGCCACTGGGACGGCGACCGCGCGCGTGACCGGGAGAGGGGGGTACTGGCTGCGGTGTCCGGTACATGCAAGAAAATCTCGATGTCGAGGGGGGTTCGACTGCCCGACCGCTCGAGCCAGAGGCGGATGGTGTCTGCAGATGTGTTGGGCGTTGTGACCAAACGTATCTATAAGAGGGTAGAGTCAGTAACGGAGAATCTGCGGGCAGGCAGGCGCACGCAAGACCACGCCAAAAACATGAGGAGAGTGAATAGAAGGAAGGGGGAGGTTTTCCCGCAAGGGAGCCTGGTGCACGGCGAGGGGCACGAGACAAACATGCTCTGCGCATGTTCGTGGATGTGCCATTACTGCATCCGGACAGAAGCCGGTGCCAAACAGGCAGCTCGACCATGTCCAGGGGCGCACCCGATCCGGAGCCGAGATGTCGTTCTCCGCTCGCAGACGGCAGCCGAGTGGCACACACCTCGCGGATCGGTGCACCCGACACGAGCACTCGACCCGCCCCGCTACAAAATCGCTTTCAACCCGTAGGAGGACCGCCGTCAGGCCCAGCGGCGACGCTCGGGGCGGCGGCGCGGTAACGTTAACGGAAGGGGCAGGCTCAGTGGGGAAAGGAGCGGAGATGTTCTAGAGATGCCCAAGCTTGGCCCATGAAGCTCCCACGAGGGAGACCAGGAGGAAGGCACAGTGAAAGAGTATAGCACACCTTTGACCATAATTTTGGCATGGAGAGCGCGAGGCGTCTCCACCGCGAGCAGACGGACGAGAGGATCCATGCACAGCACGGATACTCTTCGAAATTTATGATAAAGATGTGACGAAGTAGTTCGCTAGGGAGCCTCCGGATGGGTGACATGTACGCGCGGGTTTGGGTGATCTTCTCCTCGAGCGCCGTGCGGTCGCGCTGGAGCTGCTGGATGGCGCACCGGGACTCTGCGACTATCTGGGCGAGCTGGGCCTCGGCGGCTTCGATCTTGCGGTCGAGGTCGCCGAGAGACGCGTGACTCTCGTCAAGGAGACGGCGGGCGTCGGCGAGAGAAGAGGCGGTCGGCGGCTCGCATGGAGATGCGTTGAGAAACATGGTGGCAAGACGAAAGAGGAGAGGGTGGGTAGGGGGCGCAAACGTTTTGTAAAGAGGGAGAAGGCGGGAGAGGCCTTGAGGAATGAAGCGGCCTGAAGTAGTTGATCAGGGCAGATGACCTTGGTTCGAGAATCGCGCGCACGTTTCGCTTTCCCGCGGCCTGTCGTTCTTGGCCCCTCGCGCTTTTATATTTCCCCTCTCGTCCGTGCCACAGTCCGATCAACCTGCTTAACCCTGCTTCAGCCGCCCTGCGAGGCCCTTCGCCGCCCGTTGGCGTCTTCCATGGCACCATCGCCGGCCCCCGCTCGCCTTGTATGGGTCTACCGCTGTTGCGTCGGGTGCAATACCATGACCTGCCCGGTAGGAGATGCTAATATATACAATTGGCAGAGCAAAGGGGCAGAGGGTAAGACGTGCGCGAATACATGGCTGTACGGTATAGCAAAGTTACTGGACACTCGAGACGCTGGCCATCGCTCACGGGCGGCAAAGGGCACGGCGCAAGCCGGAGCGCCTGCAGTTCTATTTCTTTCCAGCTTCGATGGCGTCTCCGTTCTTACATGCAATGATTTTGATCTTGGGGGCCGTGACCATGTCGTTCGACTCCATTTTAAACGAGGCGTTTTTCACGAGGAAAGTCCACACGTCGTCGCACAGGCGATAAGTGTGGAGGTGGCCCTGCTCGCCGTTCGAGGGTGTGAGCGTGCGCATACGGTTGGACGGCATACCTTCAGGGTGGTCTTGGTCTTGACCTGCTTGACCATGGTGTCCGCAAGAGACTTGTCAAACTGAAAGCAAAGGTTATATATCGCTGTGGCACCCGCAGTGCAAGCTGGCAGAGGGCACCTGCTGCAGAACCTTCATTGCGAGCTGAGGGTAATGGCGCCGCTTGTGATGAGTTCATCGAGAGAGTCTGTGAGGGCCATTCCGATGCTATCGGACAGCGGTGTTTGCTGTAACTGTAGGGCACAGGGAGAAAGGGACGTACGAGGAGCCACGATAGAACTCATAGTAAGCGGATGCCATGCCTCAACTAGCAAGTGGGATGAGGGGGGGTGTAGAAGGAAGGAAGTCTAGACTGCCGACAGAGTGTGCAGTGCAGAGAACGAGTCGCGGTGTCGCTGCTCGGTGTGGATGACCGAGCAGGGCTGCGGTGGCGGTGCCGACGGCCCCGTGACCTCCGTGACTCACGCCGTGACTCACAACCAGATGCTGTGCTTAGTCAGCGCATACATTATCACCTCTCGTCACTCGCCAATCTTCATCTCACTCACCTTTCCTTCCCTCGTGCATGTCCTCTGCCCTCCCCACGCAAGACCAGACAACCACAACCGACCAGCCATCACAGCGCAAGAATCGTCGTAATCCTCGTCACACACCGGATAGGAAACCTCCCGACTCTGATGGCGACTCCCGTTTCCTTGACAGGAGCACGTCTGGCACTCCAGCAGCTTCTGATCTTCACCGGAACGCTGGTCTCCCGCGCAAGTCTCAAAGGCAGAGACCTCTAACTGGCGATCACCCTCGTGATCCGCACGCGCCAACAGGTGCTAATTCTGACGAGGCCCACTCCCAGTCTGGCCGACCGGCATCCACGGGCTCGTTATCTGCACCCGCGCGCAGGGAGCCGACGAAACGGAATCCTCGTACAAATGTGGACAGGGGACCCTCCAGCAGCTCGCAGCCTCAGGATGTCAAGAGAGGCCCAGCTGACGCACGCCCGCGCTCCGAGAACAAGCGCGGTGCCCGTTTCAAGTCGGGTCTCACTGAAACCACAGCCGATGCGAACGACTCACCCAGTGACACGATGCCCTCGCACAAGTACAGCCGAGCACCCTTCGGAGACGACCTCACGTCCACACTCACCCGCGCACTTCGGACTCCACCATACCCAGAATGTATGATATGCTTCAACCCCATCCGTCCTGAACAGCCTTCTTGGTCATGCAATCCTCGAGAAGAAAAGGACGCGCAGTCGTGCTGGAATACCTTCCATCTGAAGTGCATCAAGCCATGGGCGGAGAAGAGCGTCAAAGCCATAGAAGACGCATGGAGAGCGCGTGGAGAGGAAAAGAAGGGCGAGTGGAGATGTCCGGGGTGTCAGTCGAAGCGCGAGGCTGTACCCCGCGGATACTGGTGAGTTGGTTGTGCTAGCCTTCGCATGTTTGAACTTAGGTTCCAAATTCTACAGGTGTTTCTGCGGCTCAACGCAGGATCCCAAACCTCCTCGTTTATCCACTCCTCATTCTTGTGGAAACGCATGCTCGCGTGCTCGAACCTGCGGTCACCCTTGTTCGCTTCCCTGCCACCCCGGACCATGTCCTCCATGCATGATTACCATCCAGAATCCGTGCCATTGCGGCAAGGACATTATCTCGCTTGTCTGCTCTCGTGCCGCCCCGACAACGGGAGGGAGGACCATGCTACCTGCCAACCGTTCGTGCGGCCGCAAATGCGAGAAGCCTCTTTCTTGCCGGAACCATGTTTGTCAAGATGTCTGTCACGACGGCGATTGCGCTCCTTGTCCGATCAAGGTGCTTTCAAGGTGCTGGTGCGGCAAGGTGCAGAAAGAGTTGGGTTGCGGCGAAGGCGATGAGAGGGACTGCAGAGCCCGTGCAGCAGATGGCGAGGATGTATGGGTTGGGAAGTTTGATTGCGGCTCCAAATGCGAGAGGTTCGTGGTTTTTTTTTTCTATGTCACTTTTCCCCCTCATAATCTCTACCCAGACCATTCGACTGTGGCATCCATAAATGCCCGAAGCCATGCCATCCACCATCTTTTGCGCCTCCAGTCTGCCCTTACTCCCCGACGGCCATCACTCATTGCCCATGTGGCAAACATTCTCTTTCCAACCCTGCCAGCGCTCACAATTTTCCTCCCGGTGCGAAACTCGTGCGCACAGCCTGCACCGATCCTGTCCCTACATGCACATCTCTCTGTGGGAAGCCGCTGGAAGGCTGCGAGCATCTGTGCACTATCCCTTGCCATGCAGGGCCCTGCCCTCCCTGCGCCATCCCTCTCGTGCGCCCTTGCCGCTGTGGCTCAACAACACGCACCGTGACCTGCCTCGCTTCCCAAGCCGGCGCAGAGTCTACGGAGATCCTGTGCAACAAACCATGTGGTGCACTGCGCGCATGCGGACGTCACCAGTGCACGCGACCGTGCTGCCCCCTTGCGAGCCTCGCTAGTGCCGCGGGAAAAGGCAAGAAAAAAAAGGTAGCAGGTGGCTCCTTGGGAATGGATATCGCGGATATCGAGGGCTGGCACCAGTGCGACATCATCTGCGACAAAGTCTTAAGCTGCGGCAACCACCGCTGTGAAGAGCGTGACCACAAGGGACCATGTCCACCCTGTTATCAGAGCTCGTTTGAGGAGGTATGTTGCGAGATCGCAGTTCTCGCATAACACTCACGCCTCCCACAGTTGTTTTGCCATTGTGGACGCACGGTGCTGGAGCCACCTATACCTTGCGGAACCCAGATCAAGTGCTCATACCCATGCACTCGTCCCGACCCCCAGTGTGGCCATTCAAAGATGTCGCATTCGTGCCACGAAGACCCAACGCCCTGCCCTCCCTGCGTCCTTCTCACCGAGAAGCCCTGTGCATGCGGCAAGACGGTGGTCGGCAATGTCCGCTGCTCGCAAGAGAGGGTCTCCTGCGGGAAGCCGTGCGGGCGCCCCCTGTCCTGCGGATTCCATCCTTGCGAGCAGGTGTGTCATGCTGGTGCGTGTCCGCCTTGCACCGCGGCATGCGGAAAGCCGCGCAAGCTTTGGTGAGTACAATTGCTATACCCGTCCTACATTTTCATTGACCTCGACCAGTCTTCCTGCCCAGCACCCTTGCACCCACCCCTGTCACGCGCCCTCTGTCTGTCCGGAGACGGAACCGTGCGATGCGATCATCACCGTGACCTGCGCGTGTGGGCGCATCCGACAGTCCGTTCTGTGCGGTCGCAGCGTCACGAACCCAGCAGGGCGCGAGGCGTCTCAAGCGCCGCGCTGTACAAACGAATGTGCGCTCGCGAAGCGCAACGCCCGTCTGGCGGAGGCGCTCGGCATCAGCCCCGACGCACAAGGAACAGATCGTCAGGTTATGTACTCGGACGACCTCATCTCGTTCGCGAAGCTCAATGGCAAGTTTATCGAGCTCGTAGAGAAGACGTTCTCGGAGTATGTTCGCGCTCCCAGCACGACCGCCTCATTGCTCACGCCTAGCAACAGCTTTATCACGTCCGACAAGAAGGTGCAAGTCCTGCCGCACATGCCCCCAGCCAAACGCAAGTTCGTGCACGACGTGAGTAGACAATACACACCGCTCCCCATGCCCAGCTTACCATCCGCCAGCTTGCCGCCGTCTACCGCATGGACACCCAAATGGTCGACCCAGAGCCGCACGTTAGCGTCCAGCTCATCCGGCGCATCGACACGCGCATCCCGGCGCCACTCCTCTCGCAGAAGGCGCTCCCCAGCCCCCTCGGCAGGCTCACGGACCTACGTGCGCCTGCGCGCACCGCGCCCGCGCCGGCGTCCCGGCCCGGCCGGGGCTGGACTGCCGTCGTCGCGGCGCCGACGCCGGCGCCTGCTCCCGTCAGGGCGGCCGCCCCGAGCGCCGGCTGGCTCTCTCCGGGGGCGGCGCTCGCGGGCTCGAGGCCCGCGTCGCGCACGGCGACGCCTGCGCGACCGCCTAGCCAGCCCGTGGCACAGCCGGCCAGCCAGGAGCCTGTGCCCGATAATTGGGAAGATGACGTGTAGAGGGCAATGCCCCGTAGACCAGTTGGCAGTTTTGAGTGCTGATCTTCTGTTTGGTATACCTGTAGAGGTTAATTCAACTGTATTTGAGCATTGTCGCTACCATGATAAGGCTAAAGACCGTTCGGGATTCTGGATCGGTGAATACGCATTCCCGGAGTGCAGTGTAGCATACACTGGTAGATGGGCTTGTCATTTGATGTGCGTGAGAAATTGCCAGGTTGTGGGAGGGTGTTCGCAGGCGATCCAAATATGCGATCTCACCTAGCCGGTCGAAGGCCTGACGCAGAATCGCAGAGCACTGCCAGGCTGCACCTAGGTCAACCTACTAGCCTACTTCGACAAGTTATCGTGACAGATTCGCCAGATAGCCACGTTGATATCCCATTGCTAGCGTTGCAACGCAAGTATGGGGAACGCACTGCAACGCTCAATGTCAAGTTTTGATGCATAGTACTACTGACTTGGGCCCCGGGTAAGTAGCCCAGAACAGAAGGCGCCATTTTTGTTGTCACCTAAGGTGGCGCTTTAGTGCAAGTCACTTGCCGGGTTGCTTCCTTGCATTTTCCCTCCAAGCAACAAGGCCTTTTACCAGAGTACTGGATGGCGCCTTCAGTCAGAAGTCCCGTCCGAGTCGTCGGTGTAGGTGCCCTCCGCCTCAATCCCTTTGAGTAGTCTTATGTCATGATCCCCGGATTCCCACAGAACGATCAGAGCATGGGGAGTGCCGCCCACGGGGATACGTCGCCAAACGCGACCAGTGCGTCGTCGTCCTCTGGCCAGTGAGTCATAGTGGTACCGTGAGGCTAATACCGCGCCCTTCGTTACTTACATACCTCGTTGCATCCCATTATCACAATCACAAATAATAGCACGCCGCTGGCCAATGGCGCAAAATACCCATGGAGCCAGCAGTCGCTTGCTTTCCGGAGCGCTGACCCGTCAGCCAACACGCCAGAACTTGGCCTCGCGGTAGCACATCCTCTTCCACGATACAAGCTTTCTCTAGAGGCGATCCCAAACTCCTCGGATAAACTTATCCTGTTTGGTGGGATCCGGGACGCAAAGTCACTCAATGACATCTACATCATCTCGACGGAAGATATGAAGGTCATGCCACTGATCACGACGGGCGCCATCCCGGGTTCACGCTTCGAACACGCCAGCGTGTTTATCTCGGCCGGTATGTTCGCCGTCTGGGGAGGAGGTACAGACCTCACGGGAAGGGGTGGGCTGGACGCGTCACTCTACCTATTCAACCTCGGTGAGTGCCTGATTCTCATGAAGCAGTGAACCGAGCTGAAGGTCTACTCCGCTCATAGTGAGACGTGAATGGGTACAGGTTGAAGCCCCGCCCGAGAGCCCTACTCCCTCTGGACGTTACGGACACTCGCTGTCTGCGGTTGGCTCATATCTGGTCGTTTTCGGAGGGCGTGTCGATGGACGCTTTCTTGACGACCTGTGGTTGTTCGACTTGAACACACGTACGCCGGCACGCCTGACTGTCGCAACGGCAAGCTAAACTGGTCGTGGATTAGTGGGATCTATACCTGCCTGGGAGCGGTGCGAGACCAGCGTGCGACCAGCCAGTCGTGCCTATCATACTTGCATAACGGATGGAGACCGTATCATACTGTGCGTGCTGTGTGTGTGTGTGTGTGTCGTCTCTCAGAAGTCTGAACGTGCTGCTTGCAGATTCGGCGGCACGGACGGCCTGTACCATTACAGTGATAGCTGGTCATTCGACATCCGTACTCGACAGTGGACGGAGCTGGAGTGCATCGGATTCATCCCGTCGCCCCGCGAGGGGCACGCGGCTGCCCTCGTTGGTGATGTTATGTATACTTTTGGCGGGCGTGGGCCTGGTGGGGTCGATCTGGGGGACCTAGCTGCGCTAAATCTACCAGGTGTGTTTGATATCGAGCCGGTACCCCTGTGCTGATGATGTGCAGCGCAGAGATGGTTCATGTTCCAGAACATGGGGCCGGTACCCAGCAGGAGGTTCGGCCATGGTATGGCGGCTAAGAAGGGACGGGTTTTCCTAATGGGTGGCAGCTCGCTTGACGATGAGAAAGGTGTAACCATGGGTCTCGTTCATATCCTCGATACAAGTGAGTAACCTTTGGGCTCTGGGATCGACCTTCCTCTGATGTAGTACTTGTAGGGTCGATCAAATACCCCATCAACAAGGCGCATCCTTTGAATCCCGCACCCTCAAAGGGACCTCGCGAAGATGCAGACCTTGAGCAGAGGGACAAGAGCGATACCCATGTTTCTGATTTGGGTGAGTTCTCTCCTTTTTCTACACCTGGGTGAACATCCGACAAGCGTTCTCTGGTCCGAATAGACGCTATGCTTCAGCGCAGCCTGGATAGGCTATCCGGCAGGCCCACCTCGGCTATCGATAATCAACAGGATAGCACGCAACAACAAAACGATCATTCTGGTCTCCGAGGAGGAGGGGAAGACTGGGACGTCATTGTGCAGTCGGAAGAGGATGCAATGATCAAGGAGAGGGAGAAGCTCCAAGAAGATATGATGCGGTCTTACGACACTGTGAAGAGGTTGGATGCTTCTATGAAACAGCTCCGCAAGACTTTGCAAGACAGAAGCATCACACTGAACCAGCAAGAACAGGCGCTCCGCGAGAAGGAGGCCGAGCTGCAAGGCCGAGAGCGAGGTATCATCTCCAGAACCGAGGAGCTCGATGCGCGGGAAGCGGACGCTGAGCGGGCGAAGGAGGATATCGCGGCTATGGAGCAGAAGCTCTGGCACGAAGAAAACGAGCTGCAAAGCCGATTGGATGCATCCGAACAACGGGAGGAAGACCTGCGACACAAGGAAACTGACTTCCTGCGGAGGGAGCACGAGATGGTGCAGATGGAGGAAGCGAACGCGCAGCGCGAGCTCCGTCTGAACAACCGGCTACAAGACGTCCTCCGCAGAGAGCTGGATGTCGTCGAACGAGAGCGGGCGGTGTCGCGCAGGCCGCCTAGGGCACCGAGCCCACCCACCGAGGCAGTGAGCGACCCTGCGGACGACCACGAGATGAGGCTGAGCCGCAGAGACACGGCGACCTCTGAGATCTCGGCCCAGTACACCATACGCTCGGTCTTATCTACAAACGAGCGGATGAACCATACTTACAGCCCCCGTAGGGACAGGCTGAACATACCAGGCCGACCCAACTCGCCTCCATAGTGTAACGTATATATCCCATTCTACATGTTTATCGAGAGCACACATCCATGTACGTCCAACATATAAACTTCATACACCTCTATACCGCTTTTCGAGTGTCCTGAGTGGGACGTATAACACCGCCGTGATCGCGAATGCGACCTCGAACCCAATGTCACCAGCGGTGCGCGCAATGGGCCCGGTGTACCACACCTGATCCATCGACGGGATTACGACTGCGAAGCTCAGGGCAGACGCCCCGAGCGCAGCCGCGCCCAGTGGGAGCTTTGATGGCACATTCCAGTGCCGGACGTCGTATTCGGCAAAGTCGCCTTTGCGGAAGTATAAGTGCTCCACGAGGAGTGCGGCTACGTAGGCGCCTGCAGATGAATCCAAGGTCAGCATGGTTGAGTTGAGAACACGTGGCGAGCGTGCACAGTACCTGCCCAGTAACCGATGACACCCAGGAAGTTAGAAAGCGTCGTGTAGAATTTGTGTTGTCCCACTATGGAAAGCGGTATCACCCTTTGCGTCGCCGTCAGCCACGCAGCAAAGAGACAAATATGCTCGACCTTGCTTACAATGCGGTCGCCAGAAGGGAAAAGACATATCTCGGCACGACAACCAGCGGCGGAATGAATGTCTGACAGCCGAGGCACATCGAGTATATCGTCGGGGCGATGTTCGCGGTCACGCTCAGGCTGAGCAGCACCATCAGGAACTTGCCGAATCCGCCAGTAGGGTGCAGCATGGCGTTGACGAGCCCACCGACATTGCCGCCCGCATAGCCGGCGTCCCACTCGGGCACCGACGGCGCAGAAATCGCCACTGCAGCCCCCAGGCATTGTAGGGTGACCTGTGGGCAGCGATCAGTGAGGCGACTAAAGAATGGGGGCTAAGGTTCTCACTATCGGGATCAGAAAGCCCATATACGAATAGAAGAATATCCTCCGCCTAGAATAGAAGCGACAGAAGTTAGATCTGAGGCCGGTTGAGGACCTTACGAACACGGCTCACGCAGAGACTTTGGGATGGAAGTATGCGGTATAATCCGAACCGAAGGGCGAATACGTTATTGTAAACCCTGCAATGGTCGCTCCGAATGTGAGGATCTGAGACGCGGTGGCAGGTGCAATTGGAGGGGTATCGACAAGATGTTTACCACCGACCCCGGTAGCAACGAGGAAGACGATGACCACTGGGATCCATGCTAGTCGCTCGTACCTGTCAGATTCTCTATCAGGACAAACCGGACCACGTTGGAGGATACAGAAGAAGCGCACCAACTCAGGACCTTGAGCCCGCAGAAGGAGATCTACCCAGGAACATCATCAGGCGGCGAAAGATCCCTAGCAGTCAGTTGACTAACAAAGAGCGAGATCACGGCAATGATGACAATTCCAACTCTAGGAAAACATATGAGACCACAAACGGTTCCAATATGATGCACTTACGTCCAAGTGAAATTCCCAACGCTTGCGAGCGACTGCCCTCCCAGGATGCTGTTAAGAATACAGAAGCCGACACCACCCATGAGACTCAACAGGCTGGGAACCATGACGCCGTAATATCTGTAGATGCCAATTTCAGCTTCGCGGGGTGATATCTCCGAGCGCAGAACGCCCACCCGAACGTGTACCGGGACGCGCACATCTGGCGCATGCCGAGTCGGGGACCCCATGTCGAGCTAGTGCGAATTAGGCCTCCATACATGCGAATATCACAAGGATGCAACACTCACAAATACGCAGGCGGGATTGCGCAGAGAAGATTGAAGAATAGGATGACCAGGCACGAGTCCCGCAGGCCAAGTCCGAAGGTGACGGGGCCCAGCGTGCCCGCGGAGAATCTGGGGGGCCGCACCGGGAGCACAATCAGCAAGCGACGCACGGGTAGGACTACTCGCAGCACGCACGACAGGATGTTCGTGTTAGCAGAGAGCCAGATGAAGAAGATCTTGCTGTACTGCGTCTCCGTACGATCCTCGACCGCGACGGGGTGGATGCCTGCCACAGTTCAGACGCTGCTTGCGCACGGACAAAGGCGGACACACGACGCACCTCGCAGCTCGACTCCCCATGTCAAGAGACGCCGCGAGAGCGGGAGCCCGTCGACCGTGCGCATCTCCAGCCCAGCGAGGCTCCGGGTCTCTGACTCGTCGACCACCTTCTTCTCCTCAGCGCTCTGCAGCGAGCGGCGATTTTTCTCGGGGTCATCCATGGCTGCTGGGAGGACGGGAAGAGCGAGGAGGGAGAAGGAGAAGCGGACCCAGAAGTGGTTCCACGACCAGTGGAGTCATATGAGCCATGTCCGCTAGAAGTTTTTAAGCTGCTATGGAATAAGCCAGGGCCCATGGGCATCTCAATGGCTCTCTGTTGCGCCTGAGCCCCTTCTATCTGTTCAGTGATCAAAACGAATCACGCGGCGTTCCGTGGATGTATGCACCGTCATGTAGATAAGGAGGTTTCTTGTTCGAGACGGTGGCGTTAACCGTGTTGTGAGACTCACTGAACCGAGTTGCCCTGGGGCCTAGAGTTGCCGCCATCGCCCCGGCTCCGTCCCACGCCATCCCTGCCCGACCGAACGACGCTGCTGAAGCTGAGGACTCTGAGTCGTCGGGGACGTTAGGCTCGGCGTGCCAGCCTGAGTCGTTTGGGAAAACACATTGACGAAGGTGATGTTTCATTGCTCCGATAAGGAACGCCGAGGAAGGCCAATAACAACAAAAATAGCGGGCTACAACTACGAGAGCCAAAGATACACTGAAGTCCACTGATCCACCGCCAGATCGAAGCTTGACTGCAGATAACGCGACCGCGAAAGTGCTCAGCTCTCTGGTCGTCGTGAAGGTGCTCGCGCCCTCCTGGGCTCGAGCTTCAATCGCATCCTCATCTTCTCCTGCCGCTTCTTGAGGCGCACCTTGCAGCGCTCACACAGCGAGCCCGGAGCGCTGGTCTGCAGTCGCTTGCGGCACGTATCACCTGAGCACGGACGCTGCAGAATTAGACAGATATCAGATACCTCATCAAGTGAGGGAATGGAAGGGCCCACCGTGGCAGCGGTTTGTAAAGCTTCTAGTGATGTGGTGGGGCTCCCTGCGTGCGAGCCGACGGATGCGTTCGAAGTTCCTGCAGCTCCCTCAGACAGTGCTGCTTCCACCTGAGATGGAGAAACCGCTGGTGCCACGGGTCGCGTTTTTTCCGGCGGAGGCGGACTCGGCGCAGCTACAGAAGCGGCGGCACGGGGTGCTGTGCTAGTGGAGACCTTTGGCTGAACCATAACAATGCGCAAGCCTTCTTGGCCCATCATCGAGCCACCAGCCGTAGCTCGCGCCCGCTTGCGCGGGGCCCTGGTTTTGTTCTGATACTGCGTGTGCGTGTGCACGTTTGCCTGCGCGTTCGGATCGAACCAGTTTACCTCGGCAGGCCCGTTGGCATACGGGGCCCATGCAGGATACGCATAGGGTCGCAGCGGGTATGGCGACAGCTGCCCAGGCGCAGGGGGCGCATATTGGTAACCTTGGAAAGGGCTAGGCGCGCCAGCACCATATGTGTACGGTGGCCTTGAGGGGTATGCCATCGGTGGATAAGGGGAAGGAACATAGTAGGGTGGCTGACCAGGGGTATAGGGAAGAGAGAACGGAGGGGGCATATAATAGGGAACTTGGAACTGTGGTTGCATATGTGATGGACTCGTGCTCGAAGCGGGGGAGACCGTCGGCGCTGGTGCGGTCGACGTAGTTGATGTGGCCGGGCTAGAAGGCGTGCTGGCCATCGTCGCGGCACTTGAACGGACGCTAGAGCCAGCAGTGGAATCTGGTGGACTGGAGGCGGGACCGCTTGCAAGGGAAGAACTCGTGGTGCTTCTCCAAGCATCAGCATGAAGATCAAGTCGCGGGCGCTTGGGTGCTGCGTTTTGCAGAGGGGCATGTTCTTCAGGTGAGGTAGAGTTCCCAGTGTTAGGGTGTTGGTTCAGAATTCTGCCTCCCTCACCAATCAAGGTTGGATTGGTCGAACCTTCGGAAAGAACTGCAGACTCCGGTACTGCTGGGCCGTAGACGAGGATGGTATCCTGGGGAAGGGTGGTGGAGAACTCCTGCACTGATTGCTGCGGTGGCGCTACGACCGGGATCGTCTCTCCTGGAGGCAATAAAGGGTCCGTGAAAATGATCTGAGTGTCAGGTATGGGAGTGGCTGCGTCCGGCGTTGGATCAATTAAATCTGAGTCCAGGTCAGGCGTTTCAGCGCCGAGCTCGATGTCGACGGTAACGCCCATGTGGTCGTCGGCCGGACTGGTTGCTCGACTCGGTGCGGCTATGGGTTCGTCTGGCTCGCTGAATATACCCTTCTCGCGGTCAGACTTGCGTCTTCTGTTGAGGCGGTCCTTCTCGCGATGAGCTTCGCACATCTTCCATGGTGAGCGATAGTCGAGTACGTTCTGGCAACTCTTGATGGAGCATACAGTATTCGAACGACGGGCCCCGCGAGCTGGAGGAGGAATTGTATTTTCGTCGGGAAGATCGTCAGGCTTAGTGGACAGAAATGGGGTCAGCGCGAGCAGGAAAATATAGTGGATAAGTAGATCGAACCTCAGATGAGTCTGTTTCCTGGGCTCTCAGTTCACGCGCCTCCAGATCAAGAGGTTCATTGGTGTACAATGGTTCAACGACCTTCTCTTTGCCCTTCTTGCTCCTAGTCTCTATTACTTCAACATCTTGGGTGCCCTCCAGTCGGAAAGGTGTAGACTTCACTTCCTTGTCTCGCACACGTTTGAGTTTACTGTGGTGCCGGTTTTGCAAGCGGTGTCGTTCACAACGACGATAAGGATAGGTTCCCTGCAGTACGATATGGCAGTGGGAAACGGTGCACATGCGCACGGGGAGCATGGAGATCGGCGAGAATTGCGCAATGGCCGGACGAGGGATGGTTTCAAGAGCCCTTCTCTCCCACTCTCGACGCTCATCAGCTTGAAGCTCGCCGATGGGCTGCGCGCGCGCGTCAGCGACGGTGTAATAGCAGGGCAATCCCAAGATGACTCACCGGAAGGCCTTGTTCAACCCTGCGTATGTCTTCCTCAGCACGCACGCGGTCAAGCTCCTGAGCTGCAATTTCACGCCCACGTTTCCATTTGAGGCGCTTCGTTGTTCCATAGGCACGGTAACGGTCGCGGCAGGGGACGCACATCTTGAACAGATAATCGCTTCCTAGCACGGCACGGCACCCCTTAACAGAGCAGTACCGTGATTGCCCTGTGGAAGGCCCTGCGGCCGGCGTCGTTTCGCCCCCTTCGACTGGGCTGGATGTAGATATATATGCGTCCTGTGTCTCACTGGACGAGTCGAGAGGTGGCAATGTTAGAGCGCCCGCAAGTTCGGACGATGTTGGGTTGAAGAGACGCGGATCAATCTGGCTGACATGCACATTCTACAGTGCGCGACAGTTAGGAAAGCATGCGAGTCCGAGGACCTGCGTGGTGCTCACGGAGACAGATTCTAAGTCCTCAGGAATAGGACCGACAGAAACTTGGTGGTCTGGGGGCATCCATGTGACGACACGGCCATCTTCATTGCCAATGCGCTGAGCCCCGATTGCGGCCTTCTCGAGCTTGCGCTTAGCGCGCTTGGTGATTGCATACTTGCGATGACGGCCGCGGCAGACCTCGCACATCTTGAGGTTGTAGTCTGGGGGGAGGTCTTTTCCACATCCTTTGACGGAGCATTTCCGGAGATCTGTGGTGGTTGTGGTTGGAGAGAGAGGTTCTGTGTGGGCGTCCGCGGTCGCGGACTGAAAGTAGACGTGCTCTGGGTAGTAGCTCATCGACCAGACGCGGGCTGGGCTTGCTATGAGCGGGGACAGCTGCGACTCCAGCGCCGCCGCATTCATCCCTTCGGAGTTCTAATCTCCCACACTCCCTATTCGTCGCCGACGGAACACTTCATATTATCAGACACTACTGTCACTGGACATCGATCAAAAATTCGGGGTGGGAAGTACGACGGAAGTGTTGGAATTCAAGCATGTTTTAGGCTAGGAATTCTACAAATACACTTCTGGTACCTTTCGGTTGTACTTTTGCAGCACATACAGACGACGTGTGGAGGGCACATCACGTAAGCTCCGGAACCCAAGGCCCGAAGGGGCCGTAGTCCACGAAATTCGCTAAGTCGCGCACGCGCGGGCCGAAGTCCCGCTTCGGTTCCCAGATGACCCGCCCATCCACCCAACGAGACCACATCATCCTATCTGCGAACAAGAGATAGATGATTGCCTCAAAGACGCGTCACAACGGTCTGCCCCAGGCCTAAGTGGACACGCTTACAATCTCATCAAACGAGTCTGGGCCCTCCACCCGGCCCGGATCACGCGACTCTTTGATGCGTGCCTTAGACTCGGCCATCACCCCCGACCATGGAAGACTGCCATGGTCGTCATGATACCCAAACCGAACCGGACTGACTACTCACAGGTGAAGAACTGGCGCCCGATCGCTCTACTAGAGTGCTTCGGCAAACTCCTCGAGAAAGTAATGACGCGCAGAATCCTCCATGACATAGGCACCCACCGCATCGTCCCCACCAATCAGTTCGGAGGCAGGAATGCCTCCAACTGCACGGACGCCGGTCTCGCCATGGTACATGACATACAGGCGGCCACTGAACAAGGACTGGTCGCCGGATGTCTCCTCTTTGACATTCAGGGCTTCTTCGACAATATCAACCACGACCGCGCCATCCAGGTCATGCGCGATCTAGGTTTCTCCAACGAGACCTGCGAGTGGACCAGATCGTTCCTCGCAGAACGCAAAGTCAGACTCCGTTTCAACGGGTACACGGGCGACCCGATAGACCTGGCGGTTGGGACGCCGCAAGGCTCCCCGCTCTCACCCGTCTTATCCATCATCTACGCCTCCCCACTACTCCACATCGGGAGAAAGTGGGCGAACACTTCGCTTAGTATGTATATGGACGACGGTAACATATTCGCATGCGGCTCAGACTTCACCCGCGTCAAACTCCTACTACGAGACGCTTATGCTGACTGCCTTGACTGGCTTACGCGAGCTGGACTCCAAATCGAGGAGTCCAAAAGCGAACTCATCTTCTTTAGGAAACCCTGGAGCCGCGCGACCTTACCTAAGGCGCTCAAAGTCTGGTCTCCGAAGAAAAATGCTGACATCATCATACGCGCGTCAACTTGCGTGAGATACCTCGGCATTTACTTCGACCCAACCCTCAAGTTCGACCAGCACGTGAAAATCATGTGCGCGCGCGCCAAAAGCTCAATCAACGCGCTACGCATACTGGGCAACTCCATCCGCGGCCTAGACCTCGCCAACTGGAGGTTGGCCATCAACGGCATCATCCTCCCTGTCCTAACATACGCTGCCCCGGTCTGGTACCGGGGCACAGGACAAAAAACCCTCATCCGCTCTCTTCAGACTGCCATGAACGACGGCATCCGACTCACTATGGGCGCGTTTTGCACGACGCCCACTGAACCTCTACAGATGCTGGCGGGCATCCTCCCCATGGATTTACGCCTGGAGATGCTCGTCAGCAACATGGCTTTGCGTCTATCCAAGCTAGACGCGAAATCACAACTACTCTCCCGACTCGGCAACGAATGGGGTGTCTGGGAAGACGGCGAACCGCCGCTCCCCATCACCATCCCCCGCTCCCGACCCATTCAAACCACCCTCACCCGACTAGCCGCCAGAGTCGCGCAAGGAGGCGAACGCCTCAACCTATATGCCGCGCCCCCATGGGCTCGCGGCAACAACTGGGGTAAACGTCTCATCATTGATACAAATACCTACCGTGGTGACGTGCGCAAACCCTACGTACTCCGGCTCAAAGCCGACTCCATTGATCACTCATCGAACACACTCTTTATCTTCACAGACGGCTCCCGTTTTGACCCGAACGGGGATTCAGTCATGCACTCGGGTTATGGCGTGACCGTCTTCTTCCAGGGAGCGGAAACGGCCAATACGGCGCGGTCCCTTGGGACGTCCGCCACCATATTCGACGCGGAGATGGCGGCCCTGGCTGCCGGGGCGACGATGGCCCAGACTGCTCTTACGTCACGTCCTGACTGCCGGCGCGTCATTTTTCTTTCGGACTCTTTTTCATCCCTCCACACGATCTACTCTGCGCGCCCTCATGTGGCCCAGAAATACTCCCTAACGTTCAAACAAACCATTGATAATATCCTCTCTCATTCTAGGGACCTGACGGTGGAAATCCGGTGGTGCCCGGGGCACGCGGGAATCCTCGGCAATGAGCGCGCTGACGAGCTCGCCAAGTCCGGCGTCTCCCTCCCCCTCCTCCCGAATCAGAGAGAACCCCATACTCTCTCTCATCAGCGAATGTCCAACAAGGAAGCAGCCGCGTTTGCTTGGAAACAACGCTGGCACGCCTCTCCTCGGCGATCGGATGCTTGGCGAGGTCTCCCCAACCCGCCTAACGGCAAACTCGCACCGGCTTACCAAGCCATGCACTCGGCAAAGACGGCCCGGCCCATCATCTCCACATTCACCCGCCTCCTCACCGGCCACGCCTTCTGCGGTGCTTACACCGCCATGATGAAACCGACAGAACGCACGTCATGTGACTGTCCGGACGCACCACTTCAGACCATCGAACACGTCCTTACTTCATGCCCACTCTACGCCGAACCCCGCCGATCCATCCTCCGTCCCATCGCCCACGACTACTCGCTGCATAAAATATTCGGAACAAAGGAGGGGGGCGCCGCGCTGGCCAAGTTCATCGAGGCCACTCGCTGCCTGATGGTGCCCCGCTCGCCCCCCCAGCCCCCGGAACCCCCCTGAAGGTCCCACGCGTGGTTGCGGCCTATATATGGCCACCACTTTGTCGCTGTGAAAGCGGCTCGGAACTCTAACGCCCTAGCGGCGAATCGGACTTTGACTACTACTTACTACTTCTATTTGCGCCCGGCCCGATTACGCATACCTTGACTCAGACCCTGTGAAACTGTATTACATATGTAGTGCGACCGCGTCTTGCGATGGACTCGCTGTTGCGGAATATAAATGCTGATAAAAAAAAAAAAAAAAAAAAAAAAAAAGCGCACGCGCGGGTTTGCAACTTTGCTCTAGCCCCTGAGTCACGTCCGCTTCGCATCCTCACCATGCCGCCCAGGTACGACCTCATCCTCATTCTCTGTGACCGCCAGGAGCGAAGGTCCTTCAATCCACCTCTGTTGCAGTTCCCGAGGACCACGCGGTTGCATCTAGAACAAGAAACTGCACACAAGCAGGCAAAATGTACCACGAGAATGAGCGCCGCCAACGGAGGCGTGCCCGCGCTACACGAAAACATGCAAGAGAATATGTTCCTTCAGCACCCCCGAAGCAACGGCGCATACATTTGGATATTTTCGATGGAGGGGGCGAGGACGCGATGGGAGATGGCGAGGACCTAGCAGCGCCTTCGACAAAGGTGAGCTGGTCACACTTGGGATGCAACGTCCTAATATGTATGTATCTCTCGTGGAGACCCTGCGTGGTTCTCCTGACCAGGTGAAAATGATTTTCCGCGTCGCCTTAAAGAGCTTGATCTTTTTTTCAGCGACAACACGAAGGCAGGAGCCCTGCAGCACCATCGCTTCTCTGACCACCATCATGGCATTCTCCCTATGTATCTGCTCTCGCCTGTGCTCTCTCTCTCTCTTGCCCACTCTCGCTTGTGCTCTCGTTTGCTCTCATGTTCCCGCTCTCGCTCGTGGCTCCCTCTCTCTTGCTGCTGGTCTAGCTCTATCGTCTCTCTCCGGCTATGCATGAGGGGTAGATGGGGATCCCACCAGCTGTCCTACCAAAGTGATTGAGGTGCTGACCGGGTCCTGGGTAGACTTGAGTAAGTGGAAAGCCTACGTACAGGCTAATGCTCATCGGAGACATTATCGACAGTAATTTCCGTCCATGCGAACAATTTGAGGGACGAGACATGCGCATGCAACTCACGTCGCACTGACCCGCGCCGTGTCACGACAACACCAACGTGCCGGAGCAGCAGATTTTGCTGCATAACGCAGCCGTAACGTGGCGCAGAGACACGCATCCTGCGAAACTGTCACTGCCGCCTCCTCCGCTGCACGGTTCCGCCGACAAAAACTACAACCGTGGGCCCGCCTCGTCCCTACCCCCACCCTGCATGCCGTTGCGCGGCGCCGTCACCACCGTCCCACGCAGGCGTAGATCCGAACTGGTGTGCAGTCACGCGCGTCATCGGACAGCTGTTGTTGCGTTCGGTGAGCGGCGCCTCAAACCTGGGAGGGATGACGCGCGCAGCCCCCATGTCAACCATTCCCCGCCCTTTCTATCGTGTCTCGAACGTCTCGGGGACTTACAGAGGGTGTCTGCATGTATATACATGTTATGGAATCTAATTGCGATATCTGTATCGACGTGCGTGCTATGAATGTGGTAGTGAAAGCAAGCGTGAGCGCACCAGGGCACGAAGGACCGGGCCGGGGCGCACGATTGAAGAGAGGTCCCAGAAGTACATGGTTTATTCGGCATTACTGTGACGCTTTTGGGATACTTCCTGCGATCGGGGGTCCCAGAAAGGTTCTTGAATTGCAACAGAAGTAGCCACTTCTGTGTCACTTCCGGCAAGAATTTTGGGTCGATGTCCAGTGTGTGACAAACCGGTATCTTACATGTGATTCGAAATGTGATCGATGATAATCAATAAAACATGCGCATGCTAACACATCAACCTATAGCTACAGTAAGGTGACAAGCGAGAAGTGGTGAAGGAAAATCGTCAAATCGTGTAGGTTTGTATGCAAATCCCGAGATCCCAAATCATACCGCGCACCGGTTCGTGTGGTGTCCAGCCCGTGAGAGCGACGCCCCGAATCGTGTAGCCAGGCACGCAGTGTACCCCGGCCTTCCACAAGCCTGTTCATAGTCAAGCTTCGAGGTTCATACCCCCCACGTTGTGCGTCGAGCGCCCACTTTCACTTCCGCCGTATGGGGGAGCACCATTGAGGAAGACGGGGGAATGGTTCCACTCTTCCACTCGTGGTGCCAATATTGCCTGCCAGTGTATGGTGGAAGCGGTGTACGTGGGCTGTCAAATAAACCCCTGGTTGATTTGGCAGGGGAGGTAGATATATCGCTGCTGGGCGTAGAGAGATTGTCCGTGTTTATCCGGATACTCAGCGTTGGCTGTGTTCCATGGTCGAAAGATAATTCGGTGGTGAAGTTTGATGTCATCGACACTGTATCTCTACCTCGCGCGACGCGGTAGATGATCAACATTGGGGCGATTATCTATACATCCTGTCAATTGTGAGCAAGACGGGACATGATGCTTGCTCACCTGAATCTGCCCAAGAACGGGTAGGAACACGTTTTGTAGCGAGCTCCTAATACCGACAGTGATGATATAGACCAAAGATGCCACAGTTTCCAGAGATGCCGACTCGATTAGTATGGCCGCGACGCTGAAGAGGGGCGACTTCGGGTTCGAGTACAAGAGGCGTCCCCTGCGGTGGTAGTGAAGGAGGCGGCCGGCAATGAGCGAAGTGAGGATCAGACTCGACGATAGCGAGATAGTTCGGTAGACAATGAACCACTGTGCAAGGCTATCGGTCTTTAAGGTGTTGCCGGGGGTGGCGAGCTGGTGGAGGGCCAACGAGCCTGTCACTGTCACAGAACGGTGAGATTTTCGCGTGGAGGTACAGTTCGGGTTAACTGCACCTAACGACGCGGTGTAGAGAAGCACAGGTGGCACGATCCATCGCGCGCGTTGAAAGAAGATCCAATAAAACCTGAAAATCTGACACAAGGTCAGCTGACTTAGAGGACCCAAGGGCGCATATTCGTACCACCAACCCATCCGTAGACCAGCTGATAATAACATATCTAAGAGCTCAAACTACTGTCAAGGCCCAATGACGTCGAAAGAGAAGGGTACGGTGTCCCGACACTCACAATGCATTCAGCATGACGTAGGTCCAGCTGTCTGTGTTCTCCTCGATGAACTGGCTTGGGCTGCCGTCTTGTCTATGGACAACAAATGCGAGGAGAGTCCATTTGATTTGGAGTGCGACGCTCGACGTAGAGAGCAACAGGAACCAACACGGCACAAAAGTACGCCAAACGAGTTTCGGAGCTGAGCTAGTTCCGCTGGCGCAGAGCGAAAGTGTGCAAATCGAGAAGACAATCCCTGGGAAGCGACAAGTCGACGATCAAGCTATTGTCAAAGGACCAGCGCTGCTAACGACGCACCATACGCCACCCCAGCGAGTATCGTCCCCATCAAATCCATGGATTCGAGCGCAGTGTTGCCAGGTGATGCGTCCATGGCGTTCGTTGCTTGGCGTGGCTGACTGGAGCTTGAACCACAGCCAGTAAAGCATTTTATTGCGCGAGTCCATGTACAGGGACTGGGGTATTGCGAACAGCTCAGTGCCACAGACCAAAGAGTTCTGGAAAGTGACCGTGGTACATCCCCCAAAGCGGGGAAGGACGTTAAACACCAGAACGAACGCTGCCAGAGCGAGTTGAGTGTACGCACGCCTGCCACGGCGCAATTTCGGTGACCGCAAGACCTGTACTCGGGTTCCCGATCGGGCATCCGAGGATCCCGGTCTATCGAGTTCCCGGTCAGAGTCCTGCTAGTATGTGTCCTAGGCTCTGTGCCATCATTCATTGCGCCCGTTCTGTGGGTAATAGTAAGGTCAGGCACGATATGAGAACTGAGTCATCACTACCCCCAAGATCCACCAGAAATACCGTGGTTGGCGTACAGCGTGCTGCGAATCGCGGGGTCACCGCCTACAATACCCTGAAAAAGACATATTGCGAGTTTGCCAACCTTATGAGGGTACCGAAGTACGCAATATCACCACGAGTCGAATGCACATGTCCCTCCCCTTTCTCACCCGAGGTCCCGGGTAACGAAGAATCGACCTTGGTCCCTGGTACCTGATTGCCTTCGGTATGTGAACGAGTAGTCAGACAATTTCCTGAAAGTAATAAGTATATAGCTCGTTCGCTCAGTATTCAACAACTCTGCTACTGGCTTAGTCAAGATGGGTGAGACTGGGTCCCTATGCTTCTCAAAGCGTCGTCTATCCTCTGTACGCCGATCTGCAGAGAAGCCAGGGGTAAACCCGCATGCAGGTCATCTAGCAGATAAGATGAGACGAGGCGAGCTCCAGGATCTATACAACTACACTCACCAGACCCCTTTCCCCACTCACTGACCGCAGAGCGTATTGGATCGAGTAAAGAGGATTGTATACTTCGTACCATCCCGGCGTCCCTGATTCCGGTCTATAGATAGTCGCTCTCTGATTAGCATTGTACCAAAGGCACACCGTGGAATAATCGTACCTTATTGTCGACATCTCGCAGTAGTAGGACATAGCACAAGCCCAGACACTCCACCAAGCGCGCGGGCTCCTGGTTGTCCTTCAGGTCATCAATGCTATTCAAGGAAGTCAACAGTTCTGGTGGGTCGATGTGGAACACATAGGGACCAATTGTCTGGAGTAGCAAAGGCGACGCGAAAATGTTGTTCCTCCCGTCAGAGAGCGCTTCCAAAGTAGCTTCCTTCACGAGACCGATGGCGGCAGTCCGCATATGTGGGAATGCATCTTCCGTGGGGGAGATCAGATCGTGCAGGATTTGAAGACGTAGTATTGACGGCGTCAGCTGAAGGACTCGACCGAGGATGCGGAATGTGATATGCCGCGTGGATGGGTTGGGGTGTGCGCTGCACAGAGGAGGCAAGACAGTCGTAAGAGGCACGATGATGTCCGGGGATAGATCCGGCGGAGATGGCGACACAGTACATAGGACCTCGAGTAAGATGGCTAAGGACGGGTCCAGTGCGACGTTCGATTGCAATGAGGTGAGGATAAGTGGAAACACCGACACCAAAAGTGGGAGAGGGTGACGGTTCGGCGGCGGAGCGTGAGCGATCAATACGAGGGATGCCAAAGTGGGCCTGGATTGCAGCATGTCGAAGGTACGGCCAAGACCGCTTAATGCATCCTGTAACGGATTAGCCCCCAGTCCACGTTATCAGAAGCTGGCCTCACCAAAGCTAGCAATACGACTTCTTCTCCACCTTGCCAGTCATCGCGAACCACTAAGCGGGACGCGAGCCTCGGAAAGCATGTTTTGAAGACCCGTTGGGCGATGGCGGTATGAAGGCGATCGGCACATGCTTCCAATGCACCGTCCAAGAAAGAGGTCAAAACTGTCTGCAAAAATTCTGTGTCATCACTTGTTGATGATGCCACACGAAAGGCCCACGGACATAGCATTTGGGTAACTCGCTCAAGTCGTTCTTGGCCTTCTCTTGGACCCAGGTGCCCAGCGCACGAACAAACAAGACAGCTCTCCGGACAAGCAGTCTGCCCTCGGCCACAGAAATACCCTCTGCTGCAGATGATACCAACCGCTCGAGCTCTGGCAGTGAAGCGAGGAGTGTTTGCGACGCCGGCTTTCGAGACACAAGCCGAGGTATGGCTACGTGATCATTATGAGCGATGCGCTGTGATGGGGGTGGGTACATACGCACCAAGAGTGAGAAGTGATATCAAACGAATGAACTGCACACATAGCGACGCTTGCTCGGGACTCTGCTCATCCTCCGGTAAACCACTGGACAGACGCTCTACTGCTTCTTGCGCTGCTATCACGATCTCCTTGGCACTGGCATGATGTGCGACCAGATCGAGCAGCAGGTCTGTACCGTCGTGACAGCAGGGAAGTAGATGGGGCAGAAGGTCGAGAGGGTCCTATACTGGTTGTCATAAGGATATCATGGCCGGAGGACAGTACATGAAACCCACAAGGTTGGCTTGAAGCTGGTTGCTATGGATAGACAAGATTATGTCGTCGAGGTTGAGAGGAGAGTTGTCAGTTGTGGCCGAGATTATGAGATCTGTCAACGCAGCTGCTTTGCCCTACCACCACATCCTGACTGTCAAGATTGTATCCTATGACTGTTGCGGTGCTCACCTCTTCGTTGCCTACAAGGTTGGTAGACTGCAGGCCGTTGAAGATGATGTGGTGCTGTGCTCTGGCGACTCACCATGATGTGTGTCCAAGTTGAGTGTTGTCGAGTGTGGCTCAGGCTCCGACTGCGCCGCGAGCCGCTGCGGCCGCCGCCGACTCCCTGTCTTGGAGTTGTCCGTGAGTCTCAGTCACCTGTCAAGTGTAGCACACAGCCACTCTGCCCATGTATATGAACAGCGTGCACTGCTGCTTGGAGAGCGCAAGCATCCTGCTAGCGCCTTGTTTCTCTGAACATGACCTCTGTCCACGAGCTCAATGCCGGCGAGCATCCAATCAAATCCATAACTATATTCAACTCACATAAGGCAGAGATCGTTCGCATCTTCAATTGTTCTCTAGAGGTGAACCTGCTCGATATTTTATCCCTGCTAGTCTCTGAGGCTCACGCCACCTCTCTCTCAGGAAGGCCAGAACAAAGTGCTGATCTGCCACCTGTCTGGTTCTATTGACACCGAATCTGCGCGCGTCACTGGTCTGGGCAATGCTCAGCTCTTCGACGTTGTCTGCTCGGTTGGCCGCGGGTTCGAAGAAGTTGACGAGGACAGTCCGTCTGAAACGATCCGCATGCTCTCTGAAGAGAAGAGTCTGCTTCTGCAAGAGAAAGATGACCTTGATGCTCTGTCGTCGGTCGTGTCGAGCTACTCTAAGACCTTGAGCGGGGATCATGTTACCCCGGAACAAGCGGACGCTTTTTTTTGACAAGTCCACGGCACGTTCAAGGTCCATCGCAAAGGCTCGCAAGGAGCTGGAAGAGAAGATTCTGCAGCTCACGAGGCAAATCGACCGAGTTCGTCATATGGGTGCCGTCAAGGTGGGGACGGCCAACGGCGAAGTTAGCACGGTGATTATGGCTAAGCAAGCTACAAAAGTAGAGCTGACATTGACTTATCGTAAGTGTCACGCTTATTCTTCTGTGTCCGAAGGCTGACTCCTTCTGCCTTCCAGTCGTTCGCGATACTTCGTGGGAGCCGGCGTCACGTACGAGCTTCATGCCACAACTGAAGGTGGCATGCCCACCTCATCCGTCGCCCTCCGCTACCGTGCTCGTGTCACTCAAAGCACTGGCGAGGACTGGAAGGACGCTGCGCTTACACTCAGCACTGCCCAGATGAATCTTTCCGACCAGAGGATCCCTGATTTGATCCCCAACCGTATCAGACCTCCCATGGTGGCCCCGCCACCAAACCCCATACCTCGAGCGATTCCACCCCCAGCTCCTTCCCCCGTGCCATGTGCTTTGGCGGCGAAACCTAGCTTTGCGTCTCCACCTCCGGCAGCTGCTCCCGCAGGCGGCCGGTTCAATGATGCAGAATGGGATACGCTCGAGGAGTGTCGATCCCGCGTCGCCATTTACCGTGCCCACATCGGTTGTGAAGGAAAGCCCACTGGCTCTGTCTTATCACGTTGACGGCGCGTCAAGCGTGCCCAGTGATGGTGTGCCGCACAAGGTGTCGGTCGCGGAGCTCCCTTTCGAGGCGAAGATCGTTCACGTCACCGTGCCCAAGGCAAAGGCGGTGGCATACCTCCAGGCCAGTGTCAAGAATACCAGCGAATATCGCCTCCTTCCCGGCCCTGTCAACGCCTTTGTCGATGACTCCTTCGTGTCCAAAACATCCATCACCGAAGACATCACGCCAGGCGACACCTTTGACTGCACGCTTGGTGCAGATCCCGCAACGCGCATTCAGTACTCGCGCACGGCGAAACGCGTCGATCCGGAGGCATCTGCTTTCAGCAAGCAGTGGGCAACGACGACATATACAAGCTCTGCGACGGTGACGAACCGGCACCCATTCACGTTACATGCTCTCATCGTGCGCGATGGAATTCCCGTGTCTGACGACGACAAACGAGTCAGCGTCGTGCTACGCCGGCCCGTTGGGCTTGCAGAAGTGAAGCAAGGCGAAGAAACGGAGGTGGCCGCTAACGACAAGAACGACAAGAGGTGTATAGTGCGTTGGGGCAAAGTTGTCGACGAAAAAGGTGGTCGGAAGGAGGGCTTATACGAATGGGTAATCGAGGTGGGCGCTGGGGAGTCGATCACTGTCGAGACGGAGTGGGATGTGAAGGCACCGTCCTCGCTCAACTGGATCGAAAGCGCGTGAGCATAGAAAGAGAGGAGCCTCAGGCTGTTATACATCATCCAGGTCGTTGAGACAAATCTTTTTTGCGCGTAACTCTACCCTCGCGTGCACTGTGCAGCGTCTCCGCCCCATGGTACGTTGAATTCTCGCTGGAATTCGGTTCCAGTCGTTCGAATGGCAGCCGAGTGGTGCAGGTGCCAGCCTGGGCTTGAGCGCTTGAGCTTGGGCCTGGTCTCCAGCTGCCTCCAGCGAGTCACGGCAATTGCCGGGACGCCAGCTCCGGGGTCCCATCACTGCCACCAGTGCGAATATATGCGTCCTTGCGCCGCTCACAGCCCCAGTCAGGAAATACAAAAGTCGATAATGGCGTCTAAAGATCTAATTCTTCACCTGGCTCTGCTCCATCATGACCTCTGCCATTACCCTCCGTGCCGATGAACATGCAATCAGGTCGGTGAATGTCTTCAAGTCGGGCAAGGCGGAGATCGCTCGCCTTTTCAACATTTCACTCGAGGTCTCAACATAGTACTTGTATCGCTGGTCTCGGTCACTGATATCCTGTACGAACGCATTCCAGCCGGGTCAAAGCAAGGTGCAGATTTCTAGGCTCCCAGGCTCCATTGACACAGAGTCTGTCCGTGTTTCTGGCCTTGGGGACGCTCAGTTGTTTGATGTCGTCTGCTCTATCGGCCGTGGCGCCGAAGAAATCGACCCCCAAAGCACCTCCGAGGCTATTCGCAAATTGCATGTGAAGAAGAGCGTTCTCATCAAGAAGTTGAATGCCCTCGATTCCATCTCCAACATCATGGAAGGCTATTCGAAATCTCTCATTGGGGACTTTGTGGATCCCAAACAGGCAGATGCACACTTCGAGAAACTCCTTACACGTGCTGATGGGATCGTGTCTGTCCGTTCCGACTTGGAAGAGGAGATCCTCCAGTTATCACGTCAAATCAACTTTCTATCGTCTACGGAGGTGAAAAGGCGAGGCAAGGCCGACGGCGAAGTCACTGTCGTCATCATGACCAAGCAACCCACCAACGTCGAACTGAAACTTACATACCGTGCGTACTCAATCTGATGCTTTGTCCACCTCAAGTGACCCTGTGACCGTCTCAAGTCGTTCACGATGCGACGTGGTCCCCGGCGTATGAGCTTCATGCTACCACGGATGCAGGGGTTCCTGTATCATCAGTCTCTCTCCACTACCGTTCACGCATCACCCAGAGCACCGGCGAAGATTGGACGGATGTAGCGCTTACCCTCAGCACCGCTGATACAAACTTGTCCAGTCGGACTATCCCCACCCTCCGCCCCACAAAAATTCGACCGCCGCCTCCGGGTCTGTTCGGGCCGCGGCCCACAAATCTGTCAAACCCGCCTGTATCGCTCTTTGGGCAAAACAGCGCAGCGCAATCATCTTCCGCGCACCCTACTGGATTCTTGCGGGGATCTGCTCCAACGAACACCGCTTCAAGCGCATTCGGACAACCCAGCGTCGCCGGCGGTCTGTTCGGAGGATCAGTTGGTGGTTTGTTCGGAGGATCAGGAGGCCCAGCGTTTGGAGCACCATCGGCCGTCCCACCGGCCTTCAGTCTCTTTGGTAACTCTGTCTCTGTCTCTGTCGCCTCGCAGCAGCAGCAGCAGCAACAGCAGCAGCAACCATCGGTGACAGTCGCCCAGCCAGCTATGGCCCAAGCTTATGAGGCTTCTGGTGACTGGCAGGACCTGTATGAGGGTGCAACGGGGGGTGAGGCGACGGCTATCACGGAATCGACGTCCGTGGTGCATGAGAGTCCGCTCGCACTGACTTATCACGTTGAGGGTGTCTCGAGCATCCCGAGTGACGGCGTCCCACACAAGGTGTCCGTCGCCGTGCTACCATTCGAAGCCAAGATCGCGTACGTCTCCGTGCCGAAGGCGCAGCCCGTCGCGTACCTGCATGCGAGCGTCAAGAACGCGAGCGACTACCGCCTCCTCTCGGGACCCGTCAACGCGTTCCTCGATGACTCATTTGTGTCCAAGACAACCATCGCAGAGGACATCGTGCCAGGTGATATATTCAGTTGCACCCTTGGCTCGGACCCCGCCGCGCAAATCCGCTACTCGCGCACCGCGAAGCGTGCCTCAGAGCCAGCGGCCACATTCAGCGAGCAATGGGCAACGACCACATACGTCAGCCGCACGACTGTGACGAACAAGCACTCGTTTCCGTTGCGTCCGTTCGTGCTGCGGGACGGCGTGCCGACCTCGGACGACAAGGACCGCGTCAGCGTCATCCTTCGTCATCCTGCCGGGCTCGCAGAGTTGGAGCAAGGCAAAGAGAAGAGTACACAGGCAACGAACCCAAAGGACAAGAAGACGACTGTGCGCTGGGGCAAGGTAGCCGACGGGAAAGGCGGAAGGAAGGAAGGCTTATTCGAATGGACGTTCGAAGTTGGCGCAGGAGAAGAGGTTACGGTCGAGACTGAGTGGGATGTCAAGGCACCCGCCTCGCTTAGGTGGGTTGAAGGTGTATAAATCAGTTAGTGTACTGGAGTATATGGCACCGGACGTCCAACACCGAGTGCACAAATTTGAGACCGAGAGCATCAAGAGAGCATGACTGATGATGCATGTGATGCATCAGTGCACTGCAACGCTGCCACCGATCGGCGATAGTTCATGTGTACAATCACCGTGTGCTCTGATTGTGCCGTAATGAAAACGTAGATGTGCCTGGGGATATGGTAATAAGCAGCTATAACGTACGTGGGCGGAAGTCTCGGCGTACGGTAGCCACTGATAGACTGGTGACTGAGTCTCTACACGAGCTGACGATGGCAAGCATGTACCGTGTATAGAGACTATAGAGACTGGGAGGATTCGGGGTGGCGTGGCAGGGAGTTCCGCTATCGTATAGATTTCATCGGGCAGTCACGCAATGTGACGATGTTTGGCAGCTGTCATCCACTTTCGGCCTCGTGTCGTCGCGCGCAACTTGTCGTTTCGCGGGCACTCGCACTGTCGCAAATACAGCCCTTTCCTCACTGTCTGCTTGTGTCCCATCCCCCTTGTATCTTTCAGTTCTACTTTTTCGAGCAAGTCTCTGATACTTTTGTGACAAAAGGGCAAGGTGTTGCGAGACTTCTGTACTCTCGCGTCGCCCGCGCCCGCCGTCATGGACTGCCGCGCCCGCGCACATCGCGCCGCAGATTCCCCCATTGCGTATCGGCTCGCAGCCAGTGGTCATAAGCCACTGACCTAATCCTTTGATTCCTCTTCGTCTGTGTCCTTTTCTCAGCCCACGTTTCCTTCCTCCCTCTCGCTCCCCCAGGCATGTGCGAAGCCATCGTGTTTCCCGGGATAGTGTTGCGTATTGGAGTATGCCACGTCGGCTCATCATGAATGATTGTAGGTGTCGTACCTGTGCCTTCAAGACGATGTCGGTCGAGGTCAAGCCGGGGTGACCGGATAGTGTGCATGTATCCTGACGCGGCCTGTGATACAGTATCGCTGTTGTATGTTGATGTTGAGCTCGTAACGCATGCCCGCGCAATGACCGCGGTCGGTCTTGCGTTATATTCGAGTGAGCTTGAACCCCACTAACCTCCACCATTCGCTCACCGTTACCCTCGCCATGATCGCGGTAGACAATACCGTCTCTGACACGGGCGTTGGCCTGTGAGCATGAGGCCACGGCCATCGTTACCCTCGGCGCGATGCTGACTTTTGCCATTAGACTTGTCGGCTTCATCCTCTCTCTGGTTCCTGTTGGTCCGTTTTGCTTTCTTTCTGTTCTGCGCTTGGTGTTAACCCCGAGGACTTGGGATAGTCATTCTATATTACGACTATCTGATCAGCCTATCCGACGAGGTGGAATACTTCTGGCTCTGGAGAAGAAACGAGTTCGACCGTGGTGTTTCTACACAGCCTCTACCTGGCCCACATCATAGGCGAGTTCGACGGCTCCCGCGGCTGCGGCTGGACTGGATATCCTGCCTTTGTCTCGTGAATCGTTACATCTCGGTCATTGGGTATATCCCGGTTATGAAGTCATACCTTGTGATGGGAGGCCTTGCAGTGAGTTCTCTTTCTGCGCTCTGACGGCCAACTGACCTGATTTTATCAGTAGTAAGACGTCTCCCTTTTCAAAGTATGCCTAATGCCAAACAAATCCGTATCATCAGTTGCCACTGGCTATACGGCTACCATCAGGTCTTCGAGCTCATCCTCCAAATTCTGGTTGGGGGTATGTGCATACTAAGGTCATTTGACGTTGTGTGCTGGCTCACGTATTCCCAGTCCTGTGCGTCGTGCGCACGTACTCCTTGTATGACGAGGGGCACCACGCGACCGTAGGCCTGGCGAAGAAGCCCTGGAGCGAGAGGATGCGTCATATCATCGATTTCAGAAGACCGGTATCTGGAAGGCGCATCGTCCTCGTACTCTTATGCTCGATCGGCTCCATCAGCGTCTTGGGTGGCTTCGTTTGTGCTTCTGCTTTGGCGTCTACGTCTGCGTCGGGCCCAGTGTCAGCTTACTCGAGTTCTGTAGGTCCTGATGATAGTTGGAAAGGGCTTACCGGAGGTTCAGGTGGTATCTCCGACCTTTCCGGGGTGCAACGATCTGCTTTCCCGGCAAGGGTGCGTGCCATGTGTCATTTTGGACCTGTGCCATTTACATGCTCCGTGCGTCAGAGCTCGTCGTAAGTTGCACACGGGCAGTGTGTTTGTGTGGACTAAGGCTGATTGTTGCTGCAGGCGTAGCACTCGCATGGAGCGGCGCGTTGGTGCTGGACACCACTGTCTTCTTCTTGACAGTCTTCCGGGCGATTCAGTCGCGCAGAGACGCAGGCCCTGGCGCGTCTATCCGGGAAATGGCGTTTCTCCAGGTGATTGTACGCAATGGTCAGTTCGACATATTCCTTGATCAACAAGGAGATACCTAACGGGACCCCTAGGGACTTTGTACTTTGCGTAGGTGCTCTCTTGCGTGCCTTACATATTATGGGCTTACTCAAAAGTAATAGTGCCTTGTTCCTAGTGAATTTAGCGAACATCCTCACACTGTTGGTCAGTCCTCTGGCTGCATCGGTGCCTATACAGAGGTTCATTGTTCCTGTCTTGCTGCAGTTAGCGCCCGTGCGTGGCTCATTACAGCCACGGTAGTGCACCATGGTGCTAACCATTGTGACCCTGCGCTCAGCCATTACTGAAGGAGTCTGTAACGACCATGACAAACGTGTTCGTCTGCATACTTTTCTGCGCGGAATCCTATGTGCGAACCGTCATCCCAGGCTATCCACGACGCTCATCTCACGCGTCGTGCTCCACACGCGCGCACAACATGCCAAGACCTGTAAAGAACGCAGAAGGAAAATGATCATGCTCGCAAGCCCCGAGCTGGCAGGTTGGGACAATGTCCGCGACGACCGGCGGCGGCGCAGCCAGGAAGACGCTTTCGGTCGGTGGTCGCCTTCACGCCATCAGCTGTTAGCCAACTCGCTAACGCCTTGCGACCGCTAGGCATAGAATACATAGACTTATAGCCGACACCCCGCAAGAACTAGAGAGCATGTTCAAGAGACCCCATTTCTTTTTCTTCGGATCCACTGGTGTGCGCTTCGACCTACGGGACTCCATGTAGCACGTACAAAAGACCCTACGTACCTTCCATAGCCCTGCTTGCCTCAGATGGCGCAGTCACACGATCGTACATATGATAGAAACGGAATGCCAACATGTCATTGAACGATCTCGATCTCGACTGACAGGTCCGACCAACTCCGAACGGTGGATGCCAGACGCAGTACCAGCGAGGATGCACTGCTCCCTACACCAGCAACTAGAAAGCAGACTTTAGTAACGGAAGACAGTTGCTCCGTCCAGCAACCTGCCAGTTGTTCTACACGGAACTATGATGTTTGCTCCGGCCGCACAGGCTCCCTGTGGGCGGAACCGAAGTCCAGAGTCGCTCAATAGTCTAGCCACCAGGCATGCGCGGGCCGCCCATTGTTGGCAGCGCGCTAACTTACTCTCGGTTGGCTCCCACAGTTACATGCATGCACAGCCGCCTTTGTCTTAAAGGTACCCGGAACCATGAAGCTCCTTGCCTCAGCCTTTGCCTATTACTGTCGCAACGACCTCGCGCGCCATGGTGTCCGTGATCACCCTCCGTGCTGACGAGCACCCCATCAAGTCGGTGACTGTGTTCAAGTCTGGCAAAGCGGAAATTGTCCGCATCTTCAACATCTCGCTCCAGGTAATAGTATTGAGCCTCTGGATTTCCGGCCGCCGTCGTTGACAGAGAGTGCGTTCCACAGCCCGATCAGAGCAAGGTGCAGATACGCAGACTGCCAAGTTCAATTGAGACGGAGTCTACTCGCGTCACCGGTCTTGGGGATGCTCAGTTGTTCGACCTCGTCTGCTCCGTTGGCCGTGGAATAGAAGAAGTGGACCCCGAGAGCCCGGTCGAAGTCGTTCGCAAGCTGAATGCAAAGAAGGATGTCCTCACGAAGGATCTTAATTCCCTGGATGCCATCTCCAACATCATGGAGCAGTATTCGAGGTCCCTGATCGGAGATGCTGTGTCTCCTAGGAAAGCGGATGCCCATTTTGAAAGGCTCCTGGCAAAATCGCGCGAGATATCATCGACTCGGGCAGCTTTGAAAGAGGAGGTCCTTCAGTTGTCGCGCCAGATCGACGTTCTGGCTTCCGCAGAGGTGAACAAGCAAGGCGAGGCGGATGGCGAAGTCGTCGTCGTGATTCTGGCCAAACAAGTTACCACCGTTGAGCTGAAGTTGACCTATAGTGAGTACTAAAGCGTTTCCTGCATCTCTGACCGCTAATGGTGCGTAGTTGTTCGTAATGCGACGTGGTCCCCAGCGTACGAACTCCACGCCACGACCGACGCAGGGATTCCGGTCCCGTCCGTTTCTCTTAACTACCGTGCACGCATCACACAGAGCACGGGTGAAGACTGGACGGACGTCGCCCTCACGCTCAGCACTGGCGACACGAACCTAATGAATCGGAGTATACCTACCCTCACCCCGACGAAGATCGGCCATCCTATACCAGCGCCCTATCCTGGTTTCTCGCGTCACAGCTCAGGGCCGAGGCCTGATCGACTTGGACAACTCAGGGGACCAAAGCCAGCTCTGCAACACGGAGCCGCGTACGGGGCGTTCGGGTAGCAATACAGTGAACCACAGCCTCCTTTCAGTGACAAATCTCGCGCCGCCGCTCCTCAGCCTGGTGCAGCCGCGTCACCCAAGGTCTTTGGCGATCCACTTGGGGCGGGTGGGGATCGGTCTAGCGCAGCGTCATCAATGCCCTTCTATTCGTTGAGCTACAGCCATACCGAGCAAGCCGTCGTGCCGCCACCAGGGCAGCCACAGATAGTGCGTGTACCATCACCCATTCCCCACAGCGACGAGTTCGATGTCGGGGTCGTCCCGGAGGAGGCGGTACCATTCGCGGAGCCGACATCCGTCGTGCGTGAGAGCTCGCTCGCCGCGACGTACCACGTCGAAGGCGCGTCCGGCATCCCAAGCGACGGCGTCCCGCACAAGGTCTCCGTCGCGGTGCTGCCGTTCGACGCGACGATCGCGCACGTCGCGGTGCCCAAGGCCCAACCCGCGGCGTACCTCGAGGCGCGCGTGACAAACACGAGTGACTACCGCTTCCTCCCGGGTCCCGTGCGCGCATTCGTCGACGACTCGTTCGTGTCCGAGACCATGCTGGAGGACGTCGCGCCCAGCGAGGCGTTCCGCTGCGCGCTCGGCGTCGACCCCGCCGCGCAGGTGCGCTACGCGCGCACGGCGGCGCGCGCCGCCCGGACGCTCCCGAGCCCGTTCGGCAAACAGTGGGCGACAACGGCGTGCGCCAGCCGCACGACCGTGGCGAACCGGCACCCGTTCGCGCTGCGCGCGTTCGTGCTGCGGGACTGCGTGCCGACCCCGGACGACGAGAAGCGCGTCAGCGTCGTCCTGCGCCGGCCGGCAGGACTTGCGGACTTGGAGCAGGGGAAGGACCTGGAGGTCGACGTGGACGGCAAGAAGAAGACAGTGCGCTGGAGCGAGCTGGTGGAAGGGAAAGGCGGGAAGAAAGATGGCTTGTTCGAGTGGGCGCTCGAAGTTGGCGCAGGAGAGGAGGTCACGATGGAGGCTGAGTGGGACGTCAAAGCGCCGGCCTCGTTCATATGGGCTGAACACGAGTAGTTATAAAAGGTTTCTAATTCCGCCGCGCGAATACGGAAGACAAAACGTGACAGAACGTGTGATAGGGTGTTACAGTGCATATGGCCGATGATCCAGAGCAGAGCGATGCGTATCCGGGTTCGTATCCAGAATAATTAAGATTGTCATTTTGCGCAAACCCACCACACGTAGCCTTTGAGCACAACGACGTGTACCACACCCGACCACACGCCCATGAATATGCTGTCTGACAAGGAGTCGCGAATAGCAAGTCCAACGAGCATTGTCAGCAACCACGACGGCAGAGGCTTGCCGTCGAAACAGAGCGACGCAACCTTAAACGCGAAAGCACTCGATTTGAACACCCGCGATAGCTGGTCTATAGGGATCCAATCCAGCCAGCGCGGCTGCGAGGGCGCCGGCAGCCGTTTCTTCTCACCCGGTGGACCAGTCGGAGGTGATGAATGGCCCGCACCAGACGTAGTGGGTGGCGCGAGCTGCGGCACCGAAGGAGGGGAGGGATGCGAAGACGACGCAGATCTACGCGGAGCTGGGATCAGGGACGACTTGGAGGCCGAGTCGTCCGGAGCGCGCCCTGGTCTCGATGCGAGCACGTCCGACACGATTGATTTCGACAGCACGGGGTCGAACTGAGGAGGAAGGGTTCAGACGACGCCTTGCTGTGCACGGGGAAGAGGACACACCTTGCCGAGATGCAGCGCCGCGAGCACCTTCTCGCACGACGGTCGTACGGGCGGCGAGACGTTCAGGAGGCTCTCAAGTAACACGAGGTATGAGCGCGGTAACCGACGCGATGCGAAGAGCGTCTCAAGGCGCGCGCTGCTTTTGAATCCAGGGTATGCCGACACCTCGCGTTCGAGCCGGTCCATGTCGTTGTTTCCCCTGTCATCTTCCTGGTGGGCTGTGTTGCTCGAACCATCGAGACCGAGGCGGTCTCCGTAGGCAGCCCAGCGGTAGGGAAGACGGAAGAAGAGGAGCTTGTGCAAGATCATGCCGAGGGACCACATGTCTGACTTCGAATCCGTGGGCGGGAGCAAATTGTGTGGAGGGATGGGAATCGACTCTGGAGAGCTGTATTCGAGCCTAGAAGGGGGCGTCAGCTGAGAGCAGTGGCAAAGAGGTGCAACGCCACTGACGTCCCCGTATTCCCGGTTCGTGCGCGCGGCGTCTGCAGCATGTCGCGAGAGGTTCCAAAGTCAGAAAGCATGGCGCGGGGGCTGTGGGCACATCAGCTTCGTTGACGACCGCGAAGCAGCTCACGTACATGAGAGTGCCTTCGTCCCAGGTTAGAAGCACATTTCCTGGCTTTAGATCAAGATGCAAAATGCTTTTGTCATGCTGAAAACCAACAATGTCAGCGGCTCCGAAGGTGGCTGGGAAGCTGACAGGTATAACTTACCAAAAACCCGAGCCCCGCCGCAACCCCGCCGAATATACCCAAAACCTCTTCGGCGCTAAGTAGATGTACGGCCGTCCATGCTTGTCCGTTGTTGCCAAGCTTCGTGCGGAGCGCAGACTTTTCTTCAGGTGCAGCACGCTGCATAGCACGGAATGCGCGGATCCGGGCAGAGCGCGAATGTATATCTGGGGTACTTTCGTCATCGTGGTCATCAGGATGCTGAGAGTCGGGTTGCGGGGGGTGAGTCGGGCGGCCGAGACGCGCATCAATGTAATCATCGAGAGAGCCGCCCTCGGCCCATTGCATCAAGACGCTGCCAAGGGCTGTCAAGACGATTGCACAACCGTCAACGATTGGAACGCGCACTGCAAAGTGGGTATCCTGGGCCCGAAGCTAGAGAACTGCGCCGTTTCGAGCCATGCGTGGTGGTATGTGATGATGTTGGGATGCCTCAGCGTCTCCAGTAGATGCACCTCGCGCAATATCTTCAGCAGGTACGACGCAGATTGGCCAACAGCAATCTTCTTGACTGCGAAGCGACCTTCATGCAACGATCCGTGAGCTGAAGTCCACGATCGTTGCACATAGACTTACCGAGAGGGTTGCCATTCAACACATGCTGTTGTAGACAAATGAGCCTACGAGGGTCAGAAGGAGAGGATAGGAGGCCGTACCTGACATAGAAATACGCTCCCGTTAGCCCCCATACCTAAGCGCGCCTCTTCCTGGAAGAAGGCTTTGAAGTATCCTTCTGCCATGGATTCGGGACGAAAGGCGCTCTCGCTGGAGCCGCCTATGGGTGACGGTGTTCGACTAGATGTACGGGATGACGGCAGGGACTGGGCGGAGGGTAGAGGCGGGGACGGGGGACGGCTAGCAGTCTCATGCGCGACCTCGAGTAGCTGGAAGTAGTCGGCTGCGCGAGCCTCCAATACATCCTCGAAACGTTCTAGGTTCGCGTACGCAGCATCCTCATCCTGCACGTGAACTTCATCACCTTGTTCGTGGTGGTTGCCTGGTAGCGGCTGAGAGCAATAGGGACATAGGCGGGGGACCGCAGGGGGTGAGGTAGCAGTTTGAGAGGAATTATGAATGATAAGTGCGTGCGAGGTAGGGTTGTAGAGTACAACTTGGTTCGACGCGTGGAGGATGGGGTGCCACGACGAGTCGCGGTCGAGTGAGGGCACAAGAGCGGTTTCTTGACCAACGGGAGCACCGACCTGGCTCATTGAGATTCCGAGACGTTCTCACAGTACAAGAAACCCTCCAGAACCGTAGGATAGATGGAGGTCGTTGAGGCGATGTTCAGCGCATCCACTGCCCAGTGCACACCTGGCACAGCGCGTGGCGGCAACGACTTCCCGCATCTTCCTCCGCACGTGGCAGCCGTTGCGGCAACCGAGGCACGTGATCGGCGGGTAATTTTAGAGACAGGGCTTTGAGGCGCACACGGCCGAGAGCGACCGTCACCGTCTTCGTCCCCCACGTCGACCCTGCTGCTGCTACAGCGCACCGTCTCCGCCATCCACCATGTCCGCCGCCGCCCCAACGAACCCGCCCCCCTCTGGCTCTCAGCCGCCACAGAGTTCCGGCTCAGTCACCGGTTCAGTCTCCGGCTCTCAGTCCAGCAGTGGCACAGGCAATTCTACCACACAGCTCAACATCCCCCAGTCGGCCCCGGCTGGCCTTATCACCATTACCCAGCCACCAGAGACAACTGTTGCCTTTTTTAAGATTGCACCATCCGCGCCCATTGTTTTCGCATGGAACTTTTCTTTCATCCTCTCCACCCCAGCATCCCTCACCGTTTCGGCCGTCTGCGAGAATGGCAACACTTTTCCTGTAGGGCCTACAAACGGCATTATTCCCGGGACTGCAACCGATGTTACGTGGGACGCATACGCATGGCAGACGAACAATCCCAACAGCCCCCTCGCCCAGGCCTCTTATTCCCTCGAGATTTTTGATGAGCGAGGACCTGGTGCAGCAAGGGCCCCCGGATTGTTACAGGCAAACAATGCGCTCAGATTTGCCTTGTATACCCCGCAGTTATATACTCCGATTGCCTCTGGTAAGCTTCCTTTGCGCTACTCCGTCTGCCGCCTGGGGCTGATGGTTTTCCAGGCTGGCAGTGCACTGCTTGCCATAACGGGGCCATCACGGCGCATCCTGCCTTTCTTAGTATCTGCCTCACCATCTTAGTCATGTTCATTTCTGGTTTCGCAGTTCTTCGCAACGCCGCACATTAGGCTTGTGGCCTCGATGATCAGACGATTTTCATTACACCTCCTTCGATGTGGGCTGTCATAGACATTGGTTATCATTGCGTATGTTTCTCCCTCACCTACTTGCACTCCACGGACGGACTAGAACTCTCCCATTTGTCGCTCATTGCAACGACAATCGTTACGAACTCTCATTATTGCATATCAGTACTGTAATAACTCTTAAATGCTGGGACCCATCGCATCGACTTGACCGATTTTCCAGTAAGTCAGTAACTAGATGCACCGCATTGTAGGTAGTCCCCCATGTTGCTATGTAACTGCGAGTTACACAACTTGACTCCACAGGCTTACTTCCGGTTTCCAACTCGATTTTCAAGTAACACATTTGAACGTTGCGGGGGGCCTAGCCACGGGCGAGGGTTGTTCTCGAGTGAAGTTGGACTCTACGTCCCGATAGTTACACTCCTTCAGCCCGTGACCATATTCCACGTGCCTTTATGGGCTGTCTCCGAGTGCCTCCCGTTCCAACGTCTTTCAGGTCCTGTGTCCGTGAAGTGATAAACCGCTTAATTAGATTTTGAGGAGTCTTGAGGTCATGCCATCATCTCGTGCCTAGAAAATGCTGTGCGATCAGTATGTAAATACCGGTGCACCGTATCCGTTGGAGTGTCGATCATCTGGCGAAAGGCTGCGGCCCCTCGAGGAGCACTTCATACTCATAACACCCAGATATTCTGCACGATAAATCATAATATATAATACCTTGTGCCGAATAGGCACAGCCCGGATACATTGTGCGTTGCTCGCCGACACTCGGGACATCAAATCTATAAGCCTCTATAATAGACTGGCCAAGCGAAAACAACCGTGCACATGTAGAGTACAATCAAATCGCTTTGTCGGCTTTCGAACGACCCAGAAATAGAACATGGACATTCTCGTTAGCCAGCCAGACTCTCCATTCGAACTAGAATAGAACGTGGGGTCTATCAACTTCTCAATGCTTCTGCCGCGGTGCATTATCCTCGGTATGACAACCTCTTTATCCTCCAGCCTCAAAATACGGCGCTTGAAGAACACCGAGAAACACCACCTGATCATCATCATCAACAGTGTCTGTGGGTCTACCTGCCTTTCTGTATCAATGTCATGCTCCCCATGTTGCGGGCGACCCTCTCGGTCGAGTTGTTTTCCCATGAAGCTTGAGAACATGCAAGGAAGTGTGTCCGCTTTGTCCCGCTCCATCCCAAGCTAGCTCGCAGAAGGAAACTCAATTTGACGGCTGCTGATGAATGAGCGCATAACGAGCGGGCCCAGGGGGGCCTGATCTCCGAGTCGGCCTCCCACCCATCAATATTCAATCGGGAAGCACATCCTGGCCGCACTGTGCTCGGCGTTTTGCCTTTTTCTTCCCGCATTCAATTGTCCAATGTTGATTTTGCGGCGCGTAACAATCATCCTGATGCGAATTGTCGCTCGCTGACGGTTGCCACGGTCCCCCGCTGCTGCATCATTCAGCAACATTTGGCATGCGGTAATATTCTCGTCAGGGTCGATTCTACGGGCGGTAGCGGGTCCCGATGTATAGCCAGCGTGCGGCGTTAGCGACGCGCTCAACCGTACCCCCGTCCCAAACGCTGTGCCACGAGTGCACCACCACCAAGGAACACCGTTCAGCTCTTAGGTGCGGGCAGGGCTCAGTCGGAGAGGTGCGTTCCACGTGTTGGCCATCGTCATGTCTGCAAGCACGGCTGATGGCCATCGGGTCAGGCTCATTGCCGATCTCACCAAACGGTCATACCGACACATACATAGGTCGTGCAGGAGCACGTAGGAAGCTCCATCCCCCCACTACGTCTTACGTGCGAGGGTATCGGGTTTTGTGTGCTGGAAAACACATAGGTGCGTCATGCGTTGTCTTACATCTTGATCGAGAAGATACTCATAGAACACTCGTGTTCTTATCAGCGCGGTCAACTCTAGTTCGTCACTGAACACTGGGCTGCACCCGACGTTGTACATCATATTCGAATCATCAGACCAGCCTGGAGGGCTGTGTGCACGGCCTGTCCTTTGAAGCGCGACGCGGCAGACACCCATCTCTCTTTCGCCCACCCTCCCGTCTCTCTCTAGGTAACAGGGTAAGTTCTCCGCCCTGCATACCGGCACCTAGTCTCTCCTTGGTCACCCGCCCACCGGCAACTACGACGCTCCTTGGATCCCACACACTTCCGCTCTTTGGCTGTTATATATTAGTCTGCAACACGCAACCGACAAATCGACATGGCTCTCTCCGTCTCATCCTTTCCCGAGTTGCCTTCGAAACCTGAATCGAAGACACCACCACGGGCACTCCCCTCCCCGAGAAGCTACAAGCGGCAGTTTTTTGGCGGGCTGTTCAGCAGAGGTGGCGCGCCTTTCTTCAAATGCATGCGCGGCAAGTCGTCGCCCAGAGGCCGCGCAAATGGCCCCATAGTTGAGGAACGCCATGATTTCCCCACCCCGAGACGTTCGTTATCACCCTCTCCTGTGAAGCCCTTCGACAATGTCATCGACATCGTCACGGGCCCCGGCAACGGCAAGCGGTCTCTCGCGAGTCTCGAAATTGTTATTCCCGACCCTGTTGTCGAACTCTCCCCACAGCCAGTCGAACCCTACTTCCCACCCACTCCGACAGCCTCAGAAAACAACACCGCGCCATCAATGAAGGACCTGATCAAATCGTTCCGCCTTTCGCGATTGCAGCGTCCGCTGGACTGTGCGCCTCCTCCGCAGGAGACGATAATCCCTCCATGGGCCGACCGCGGGGTCATCGCGTCCTTTGGCAACCCGGAGCAGTACAGTTCCCAGTCTCGCCCGCCCGCCAATCGCGGCAGCTCGATGACGACGTCCTCGGGGTCCTCTAGATCCAGCCGCGCAGCGCCGTCTTCGCGAGTATCATCAACTTACTGGACCAACAGCACCGCCGTATCTTCTCCCATATCGACCCGCTCGCGCACCGTACCCTCCTCCGCGAACGAGTTCGAACCGCGGTCAGTGTACACACTCTCGGAGGTCACGACTTCGCGCTCGTTGTTTTCCCGCTCGCGGGCCAACTCGGAAACCCCGCGGTCGCGCACGTCGTCCACTTCCTCAGACAAAGCGAAGAGCGTCAAGGGCAAGAGCAAGGACGCCACGCCGTCTCCCGCGCCCGGCGGCGACGCTGCGCCAACCCGACATAAGCGTGCGCGCACGCTCTCGAGCGGCCTCGATAAGAGAAAAGGCAGGGCGTCCAGCAAGGACCCCTTCCTCCGCCCGCCGCAGGACATCCACGCATGGCCCGTCCACCGGCGCTCCTCCTCCAGCACCTCGGGGAAGGACAAGTCGCGCGCAAAGGGCCGCACGCCGTCCGCAAGTGCACCCCCGCTCAGCCCGTTCGTCATCTCCCAGATGCGCGCGGGCTCGCGCGCACGCGCGGCCGTGGACCGCCCAGACGCGCGCCCGAAGTCCGCGCCATCGACGCCCGCCAACAACGAGCCGCCGCGCGCGCTGCCCGAGCGCAAAAGCGCGCGGCCGCGCGACCGCCCGTCGGCCGCCGGCGCGGCCCCTTCGAGCGCGCAGAGCGCGTCCTCTCGCTCGCCGTCGCCGCTCGTGATGGGGCTCAACCGCCTGCTGACGCAGTGGCAAGCGCCGTCCGAGCTCGCGGTCGCGGAGCCGCCGCCCGCGGAGCCGCGCGGGCCGCGCCCGCTCCCGCGCAAGTCGCTACTCGACCGCCCGCAGAGTGCGCCGGGCGGTGACGCGCGGCAGCGGCCGCCCGTCGTCGTCGCGACGGGGATGGATGCGTGGGAGGAGCGTGGCATGGAGGAGGTCGTCGAGCGGCTGCGCGGGATGCCGCGCATGCGATGATGCGTGCCAATGTTGCCCCGCTCGTGCTCGCGTTCCGGTTTCCCTAGGCATATTTTCTCGCTACTCATTGTACGATTACCGCTGGCTACCACTGACATTTCCGCCTTCGTCTTCTGCTCAGGTTCCATCGACATAGTCATGAGACACTTTGGACTGTCGTTTAGACTACACTTGCATATATCTGTACGAGTACATTCGGACACGTCGTGTCCCCGGCTTCAGCATCATTTGCACTTCCCTTACTTACGCACACGCATTATCACATCTGCTGCTCGGGCCCTGTATGACTAGCTGTGCATCGACAAATGCTCATACGCGATCCCTTGCGCCTTGAGCAGGCGCGTGAGGAGCTTCATGCCTTCGAGGACCTTCTCTTCCTCGAGGCGCCGCCCGACGATCTGCACGCCGACGGGCAGCCCATGCATGTCGTCCGCGTCATAGCCCTTGTACGCGTCTGCCTCGACCTTGTTGCGCGGGCGGAACGCAGGCGAAAGCACATCGAGCGCGCGGTCGACGCGCGTGACGGGCATCACGCCGGCGGAGTAGTCCAACTGCGCCGGAGAACGTGTCAGCATCAGCGACACTGGGGCGGGGGGCACGACTGACGACGTTGAAGAGGAAGGTATACCCGCATGCCTTCCACTGGCGCGCGCTGCCCGCGTGGCGCATCGCGGGGAGCGCGCTCGGCACGGCGAGGACGAAGTCGAGCCCGTGCGCCTGCCAGAAGTCGAACCAGCGCGTGCGGTACGCCTCGCGCTGCCCGATGAGCGCGTAGAATTGCTGCCCGTCCTGCGCGTGCCAGCCCTCGACGAGGTCGGCGTACAAGGCATCGCGCATGACGTAGCGGTAGAACCACGCGCGGAGTTTCGTGATGATGCGCGGGAGGCGCAAGCCGAGGAGGCCCGCGGCGACTCCCGGGTCGTTGGACTCGCACCAGCGGATGAAGGAGGTGGCAGTCAGCACTAAGGTGGCCCGTTGAGCAGCTGGTGGAGCTGAGAGGGTTGAGCGGCTCACGTGCGTTCGTCATGAGCTGGGAGCCGATCTTCAGAGCCTCAAAGGGGCTCGGAGGGTTACTGTCGAAACCAGGGCGAATTGATGAGCTCCATGTCAATGATGACGCTCGATACAGACATCTTAATAACGTCGTGCCCGTCAGCGTACAGCGCATTTACGGCGGCCTCAAGAGCGCGCTTGCAAGCTGGAGAAGGCGCTACGACACCTATGGAGGAGGTCAGATGGGTTACCCTGAGCTGAGCTGAAACTACGAACCATCGTCCCAGAGAACTCCTACCTTCAACTTCTTCGGAAGCTCGACGGCCCTCCAAGGTATCGGGACGCACTGAGAGCCATCATAAGTTCCGTGGAGTTTCCCATGATCAATTTGACATACAGAGGGGTCGTATTCCCATGGCTTCATGCTGATAACGGCACGCCAGAAGGTCTCCAAATCCTCCAATGTCCTTGTCATAGGAGAATACACGGGCGGAACGCCTTCCTGTCCCACCATCGGGGTGTTGTTCCCAGCTTTCAGGAAACGGTGCATGGATGCCTTGATAGTGTATATCCCGCTATAATGAGCGGGAACTCGGACAGATCCTGCTACGTCAGTCCCAAGACCGAGCCTTGATCCTCCAAAGGCAAGGAGCGCTGCCTCGCCGCCAGTGGAACCGCCAGGAGAATGCTTCTTGGAATAGGGATTCGTGGTCCTTCCCCATACGTCAGACGACGATTCGAATGACAGCAGTGTGGTTGGGACGTTGGTCTTGACGAACGGATAGGCCCCCGCGTCACGGAGCAGTTTTACGATAGCGGCATCGGTTTGAAATGGGGTCATCCACAAGGGGCTGGAAAACCCGATGCACGAGGCAAAGCCGGCTACGCCGACGGTGTCCTTCAGACTGACAGGCACCCCCGCGAGGGGCCCCGATTTGTCGCAGTCCCTGGCCCATCCCTGTGCCTCTGAGATCATCACCTCGGTCAGGCAATTGGTCTCCTTGTGGGCCTGGAGAGCTTTCTTGCTATATGCAAGCAGGACATGTTCGGGGTCGACGAGACGTTGCTGGATGTCGGCCACCAGCGATGCGACATCCTTATCGAGTATGTCGCTATCTCGAGGGGTGAGAGCAGCCTGATACTGTTCCGGTAGGCTGTTGATCCTATCTTTACGTTCCGTCTGCTTGGTGCGACTGGTGTGGGGTAGATGTCAAGACAAAGATAACGCGATGCAACGAACAGGCGGATTCACCAAGCTCGCCAGTGGGCCCAGTAGGAGAAGACCATGGTATGGGAAGACGTAACAAGTCACGCGGTCAGACATTTGCAAGGCTGCAGCTTATTCCGAAATATTCTCAGTCGGACTCGACATTGAGTTTGTTGGGGAGCGTGAGCAAGAAGCAGAGGAGCGACTGACTGCCGCTTTTGGAAATTGGAAGGGAGAGCTCTCGCTCTCGACACGCGCTAACGCTCTTCACTCGCCTGGCCACGGTCACCTCAACTTTCAGCACAATGGCTACTGCAGTCCAGCGACCTCTCAAGGGCTCGAGGATATCCACCTTTTACCCCGTCAAAGCACTTCCCGCCCTTTCGACACTCGATAGCGCCTTCCAGCTGCAGGAGTACATTTCCCTCACCATTCGTCTCGACATACACGACGTGGCCGCCATTATTTCAATTCCATATTCACGCGCTGCTATTGAGGGCGGCCTTGACGAAAGTGGCGCTACGCTAGCCGAGGACTCTGACGGAGATAAGGACGTGAAGAGCGAATTCGCAGTTGATGAAGCATGTTGGATTTACGAACAGTTACGGTGCGTATCTTTCACGCATTCTGCACGCCGGTAATAGCTCACAGGCTTCCCAAGACGACTCGCCCAGGACCTCTCTCACCCTCTAATCACGATGCTGCAGCAGGAATGCACGCGTGCGACATGTCCCGAGATGAAGGCTGGCGAATGGATGTATCTATGCGTCGCTCACGGCAACGACGGTGCAATGGAGGCACGTTCTGCATCCTTCTCTGCATGATAGACACTGCTGACGATCACAGCAGCAATGCTGTGCCATTGATTACATCCTGCACACAGTCGACAGTGCGACTGCGCTTCTCAACTCGCCACGAGCGTTCCCATCACGGTACGCGTCACACACTTGCACTCGCCCCTACCACGCTCAAGCCCTGCTGCAGACTCAATATCCCCCAGCCGTCACACCGCCACTTCAGCTCCCTCGCCCGGCGCCTCGGACGCATCTTTGCCCATGCCTACTTCCACCACCGCGAGATCTTCGAACAGGCCGAGGTCGAGTCCTCGCTCTACGCGCGCTTCCTCGCGCTCACCTCCAAATTTGACCTCGTTCCGCCGGAATTCCTAATCATCCCTACACACTCCTCGGCGGAGGATGCCGAGCCGCCACGCCTGCTGGCCGCGGCGGTGGACCCACAACACCTGCATGGGCCGGAGGATGACGCCGACGAGCGCGGGCGTGGCGAGCATCGCGAGCTCGGCGCGGACATCCTCGGCGGCATCGACCGCAACCCCAGCCCGCGCAAAGGCCGCACTCGCACCGGCACGATGGTCTTCAGCGAGGCGCTCATCATGGCCGAGGAATTGAGCAAGGGCGGCTCGCCCAGCCCCGAGCGCGAGCCCGTCGAGCACGCGGCTCCGCCACCGCCCGAGACGCATGACCAAGAGGGCGACTATGTGCACATAGACGCGGGTGACCACGCGGTCGAGGAGGAAAAGAAACCGCCGCCGGCGGAAGAGGAAGAGGAAGAGGAGGAGGAGGACGACGGCGAGCAGGAAGACGAGCAGGAGGAGCTTGTCGAACTCCCAACTGACGAGCCGGAAGAACCCTACCACCCCGAAGTGGCCGAGGAAGAGGTGGCCCCTGCGCTGCCCGAGATCCGCACGTTCGCAGCGGAGGAGCTCAGCGAGGAGCCGCACGCCCCCGAGCAGGACGTCACGGAGGACGCGGACAGCGCGGACCCGGAGGACGCAGCTGAGCACGCTCCCTCCGCAGCAGGCGAGCACGATGCCAGCGCATCTGCGCCCGAGGCCGCCAGTACAACCATCATCGAGCTGCCGCCGCCCGAGGAGGCCCCCCGTGCGCACCCCGAGCCCGAGGAGGACGCCCAAGAGGAGGATGTGACTGAGGCGGTCGTGGAGCCGCAGGACGAGGACGACGCGGCGGACGCACGCGAGGTCGCAGAGCAGATCGCGCCCGATGCGGCGGAGCCACAGGAGAACGCCGCGCCCGCAGCATAGACCGATGTATTTATGTTTCCTTATGACCCGTTCTGAGTGCTGCCCGCCAGGGGGCAGCCATCCGCGAATCCACGGCCACGCATGACTTCCGCTCGCCGTGCGATTAAAGGATCTATTGAGTTATCAAGGTCTAGGAGGTATTATAGGCTATAGGGTCTCTTGAGCGGTAGAATAGGGTATCACGAAGTAGGAGATGAGAGCGACGCCAGGGGGGATCATACGTCACGAGGGAGCACATGCACCAGAACCTCCAGCGGACTCTCCAGTCCCGGCGGGACACCGGCTGCAGTCTAAATATTCTATGACTGTCAGTCGCTGTGCATCAGCAGGGTGGGTAGTATCGAGCGGGGCGAAGGCAACCACGGACCGAGGGCATCTTCCTGGCCCGATTGCCGTCGTTCATCGAGGGCATTGTCCTAGCCCGCCAGGGAGCTCACGAAGTTGAGTGTTTTCTCATTGCGTTCTTCACATGTCTTAGCGTATTTGGCGCGCGTGTGGAGCATGACGCGTGAGATCAACGTCGCGGATAGCCTGGGATAACTGTTATGCACATAGGACCCCGCGCACGAAAGTATGTAGACGAACACGTTTGTCATAGTCGTTGCTGAGTTCTTCAATATAGGCTGGTTGCGGGGTAGAAATGGTCAGCACCATGGTGCACTGTCGTGGTTGTGATGAGCCACACACGGGCGCTAACTGCAGCGAGACAGGAAAAATGAACCCCTGGATGAGTGCCGATGCAGCGAATGGACTAACCAACAGCATAAGAATGTTTGCTAGGTTCACTATGAACAAGACACTATTGCTTCTGAGCAAGCCCAAAGTAGAATACGCAAGCGAAAGCTCACACAAAGTACAAAGTCCCTAGGGGTCACGTTAGGTGCCATAGTATTTAGGGAATATATCGAACTAACCATTGCGTACCATCACTTGGAGGACTGGCATTTCCCGAATGGATGTACCAGGTCCTGTGTCTCTACACGACTGAATTGCACGGAAGACTGTCAAGAAGAAGACAGTGGTGTCCAACACCAGCGCACCGCTCCATGCGAATGCTACGCCTGTGGCAATGCTCAGTCTCAGTCCACATAAACGCGCTGCCCGTGTCTAACGTACGGAGAGCTCTGATGCACGGGACATGTAAATAGCACAGATCGGAAACGGCACATGACACGCACCCTTGCTGAGAAAGCAGATCGCTGCATCCCGGAAAGATTGGAGATGTCACCTGGACACCCTGTATGCGCCTTCCAGCTATCATCAGGACCTACACAGCTCGAGTAAGTTGATACTAGGTCCGACGCAGACGTAGAAGCCAAAGCAGAAGCACGAACGACGTTACCAAAGAAGTTGATGAAGGCGATCGGGCATAGGAGTATCAGGACAATGCGTCTTCCGGATATCGGCCTTCTGAAATCGATGATGTGGCGCATCCTCTCGTTCCAGGGCTTCCTCGCCAGACCCACGGTGGTGTGGTGCCCCTCGTTATACAAGGAGTACGTGCGCACGATGCAGAGGACTGGAGATACGTAAGCCAGCACACAACGTCAGATAATCTTAGTATGCACATACCCCCAACCAGCATTTGAAGGATGATCTCGAAGAATTGATGGTAGACCCATAGCTGCTGGCAGCTGATCGTATGGGTTTGTTGAGCGTCAGACGTATCCTGATCAGGGGGACATCTTACTACTGATAAGATTACATTAGTTGGTTATCAGAGCACAGAAAGGGAACTCACTGCAAGGTCTCCCATTACAAGATATGACTTCATAACCGGAATATGCCCAACGATCGCGACATAACGATTTACGAGACAAAGGCAGGATATCCAGTCCAGCCGCAGCCGCGGGAGCCGCCGAGTCTGCTTACGATGTGAGCCCGGTACTAGAGGCTGTGTGGAAACATCATGGTCGAGACCGTTTCGCCCCCAGAGCCAGAAGTATTCTACTTCGTCGGATAGGCTGATCAGGTAGTCATAATATAGAATGACTATCACAGGTCCTCGTGGTTAACACTATGTGCAGAACATAAAGAAAGGAAAACGGACCGATGGGAATCAGACAGAGGATGTAGTCGATAAATCTAACAAAAGTAAGTCAGCATTGTGCCAAGGGCAACGGCGACCGTATCCGCACGCTCACAGGCCGGCACCCATGCCAGAGATGGTATTGCGCACCGCGATCATGGCAAAGGTAAAGGTGGGCGAATAGTGAAGATTAGTGCTGGCCAGTGGGCCTGAAGCTCATTCAAATCCAGCGCGAGGCCGTCCGGCCACCGCCGACCGCGGAGCGCGGGCCCGCGATGCAAGGGAAGTGTGAAGACACGATAACGCCCCCATGTATCACAGACACATGCATTCTATATCCGGTCACCCCGACGTCGCCCCGAAGGCGTAGGTACAACACCTACAATCATTCACGATAACCTTGATGCGGCATACCGCGATACGCAATACTAGCCCGGAAAACGCGATGACCCCGCGCATGTCTAGGGGAGTAAGTGGGAGAGAAGGAAACGCGGGCTGGGAAAGGCACACAGATGAAGGGGGTTAGACCGACTCCGAGTGCTACACGGGGTCCTGTACGACGCCGTTACGATCCAGTCGGTCCGGAGCGGAGAGCGCCGGAACGCGAAATTTCCGGTGGTTTGACGCGTGGCTATTTAAAAGAAAAAAAAAATGATGGCCAAATCAAGGCCAAATGGCAGGGGTCAATGCAGCGGCGTGCCTTGAGCTCGTGCACGAGGGTAGGTATCGGTGGGTGTGGTGCCATTCGGTAGCACGCGCTTGTAGCAGTGCGGCGCCTCGGATTCATCGGGCTGCCGCCGCCCGAGGAGGCCCCGCGTGCACACCCCGAGCCCGAGGAGGATGCGCAGGAGGAGGATGTGACTGAGGCGGTCGTAGGGCCACACGACGAGGGTGGTGTGGCGGACGCGCGCGAGGTCGCAGAGCAAATCGCGCGCGACGCGGCGGAGCCACAGGAGAACGCCGCGCCGCGGCATAGACAGATGTATTTATGTTTCCCTATGACCCGTTTTGAGCGCTGCCCGCCATGGGGCAGCCATCCGCGAATTCACGGCTACGCGTGACTTCCGCTCGCCATGCGATTGAAGGATCTATTGAGTTATTAAGGTCTAGGAGGTATTATATAGGATCTCTTCAGCGGTAGAATAGTGGACCACGAAGTAGGAGATAAGAGCGACGCAAAGAGAGATCACGAGGGTGCACATGCACCAGAACCTCCAGCGGACTCTCTAGTCCCGGCGGGGAACCTGCGGTCTACGTAATCTGTCGCCAAGAGTCAGCGGGGTAAGTAGTAGCGAGCGGGGCGAGGCTAACGACGGACCGAGGGCGTCCTCCTGGCTGCGTTGCTGTCGTTCGTCGGAGGCGTTGTCTCGGCCTTCTAGCTCGGGACTTGCGAACCTGGCCGATTTCCTCCTGCGTTCTTCACAGGCCTTGGCGTGTTTGGCGCGCGTGTGGAGCATGATGCGCGAGATCAACGTCGTGGATAGCCTGTGATGACCGTCATGGACATAGGACTCTTAGCACGAAAGTATGCAGACGAACACGTTTGTCATAGTCGTTGCTGAATCCTTCAGTAGTGGCTGTTGCGGGATAGAAATGGTCAACGCTATGGAGCACTGCTGTGATTATGACAAGCCACGCACGGGCGCTAACTGCAGCGAGACAGGAATAATGAACCTCTGCATGGGTATCGATGCAGCGAGTGGACTGACCAATAACATGAGGATGTTCGCTAGGTTCACTAGGAATAAGGGGCTATTGCTTCTGAGCGAGCCCATAGTTAGATACGCAAGAGAAAGCTTACACAAAGTATAAAGTCCCTAGGGGTCTTCCGTTAGGTATCTCCTCGTTTAAGGGATATGTTGCACTGACCATTGCGTACCATCACTTGGAGAAACTCCATTTCCCGGATAGATGCACCAGGGCCTGCGTCTCTACGCGACTGAATTGCACGGAAGACCGTCAAGAAGAAGACAGTGGTGTCCAGCACCAGCGCACCGCTCCATGCGAGCGCTACGCCTGTATCAATTCTCAGCCTCAGTCCCCAGAAACACGTTACCCGTGTGCAACTTACGACGAGCTCTGACGTACGGAACATGTAAATAGCACAGATCGGAAACGGCACATGACACGCACCCTTGCCGGGAAAGCAGATCGCCGCACCCCGGAAAGATTGGAGATGCTATCTGGACACCCTGTAGGCCCTTTCCGGCTATCGTGAGGACCTACAGAGCTCGAATAAGTTGACACCAGGCATGACGTAGACGTAGAAGCTGAAGCAGAAGTACGAACAACGCTACCCAAGAAGTTGATGAAGACGATCGGGCATAGGAGTATCAGGACAATGCGTCTTCCGGATATCGGCCTTCTGAAATCGATGATGTGGCGCATCCTCTCGTTCCAGGGCGTCCTCGCCAGACCCACGGACATGTGGTGCTCTTCGTCATACAAGGAGTACGTGCGCACGATGCAGAGGACTGGATATGCGTAAGCCAGCATACAACGTCACATAACTTAGTATGCAGCATACGCGCAACCAGCATTTGGAGGATGATCTCGAAGAACTGATGGTATCCCCATAGCCGGTGGCAGCTGGTCGTATGGGTTTGTTGAGCATCAGACGTACTTTGCAAAGGGGGATGTCTTACTACTGATAGAATCAAATCAGTCGGTTGTCAGAGCATAGAAAGGGAACTCACTGCAAGGTCTCCCATTACAAGGTATGACTTCATAACCGGGATATGCCCAATGATCGAGACGTAGCGATTCACGAGACAAAGGTAGGATACCCAGTCCAGCCGCCGCGGCAGGCCTAGCCACCGGGTCTGCTTATGATGTGAGCCCGGTAGAGGCTGTGTCGAACCATCACGGTCGAGTTCGTTTTGTCTCCAGAGCCAGAAGTATTCCACTTCGTCGGGTAGGCTGATCAGGTAGTCATAATATAGAATGACTATCCCAGGTCCTTGTGGTTAATTATGCGCAGAACAGAAAGAAAGAAGAACGAACCGAGAGGAATCAGAGAGAGCCTGATGTAGCCGACAAGTCTGACAAAGCAAGTCAGCATCGCTCCGAGGCAACGGCGACCGTATCCGCACGCTCACAGGTCAGTACCCACGTCAGAGATGGTAGTATTGCCCACCGCGATCATAGCAGGGTTGATGGTGGGCGAATGGTGGAGGTTAGTGGGCCTCAAGCTCATTCGAACTTCCCAGTGCGAGGCCGGTCGGCTGCCGCCGACCGCGGTTATAGCGCGGGACCACGATGACTTTGCGCACGGCTAGGGGAGCGTTCCGAGGGAGAGAAGGAAACGCGGGCTGAGAAAGGTACACAGAGGAAGGAGGTTAGATCGACTTTTGCGGCCACACGGGGTTCTGTACGCCGAGACACGTTACAACTACTTCGAATTACCATCATATCCCTAGGCCCAGTTACGTTGTTCCCATTACAGTACACCGCGCCCGTAGGGCCGCATGGCGGCCATGCGGTGCGGACACCCGGACCACCATAGGCCGACGGCGTGGAGACCATATGAATACTGGCTAGGTTCCAGAAGAATATTGGAATGGGTACAGTGTGGGTACAGCGCGGCCTGGTGCCAGGTGAATTGACCACATAGTTGACATGTGGGAGGATGAGCATGCAATACATGGGTCCCGTCCACCTTGATCAGTTCAATCTACGCACACCAATGGCTGGTAAAACTGATGCAGCTTTCATATTGGACGAGGCTTTGACAATTACACTACACATGAGTGGCCCCGCGACGCCAGACTTAAGCATGCAAACGCCGCACATGCTTCTTGTGGGGCCCCCGGGCCCGTTGGACGCTCTCGCCTGACAACAACGCAGCGTTGGCGTCTATCGTCCGTTGAACGCCTCCAGTCCGTGCCCTGCCCCGTTTTGAACGCTTCTTTGCAGTTGCGGGGTTACCGAATATGTCGTAATCTGTTAGCAAGATCTGGTTGATCTGCCTGCATCGTGTGATCATCGTTAGAATGGTCATGTATGAATAGTGCTGGTGACGCACCTGTGGACCTCGATGTCTGCCTTGCCGCGGTCTGTAGGGTGTGCCTTGTTTGCGTCCGCACGAATCCGCCTCAGCTCTGCGTCCACGTCATCCCAGTAGTTGGATCCGGGGTCCTTGAGAAAGACGGCGCGCTGTGTGTCCAATATATGGGAATATAGACACAAAACTAGAACACGGACGCACCATGATCGCAAATCTTCCCCAGTGTTGAATACTCGCTGTGCTCCCTTTGCTACCCAAGTTCATCATTGCGTCTGCGAGGATGGATATGTTCTGACCCGGGTATTCCTTGTCCGTACGTGTGCCATCGGGTTGGTCTTCATCTCTTGACTCATCTTGTTCTTCAAGTTGCGAGTCGTCTTCTGTGCTGTCGTCTGGGTCGTTCTCCTTGTTGTTGTTGGACTTGGAAGATTTAGTGACTGAGGTTCTAAGCTGAGGAAGGGGCGTGAGATGATACGGTCAGAGTAAGCGCGAGAAGACTCATTGCCGAGCGCCGATGACGTGACAACTCACCAACTTCTTCATCGCTGAGCGAGCGTTCGTGAGATCGCTGGTAACCTGGACCGATACAACTGCATATTTTGCGGCGTCGTCGTGCCACCCTTCAGGTAAGCCTTGTACAATACTTTCCTGAAGTGAGTCCTAACTCGGTTGTCAGCAGCAGTATCTACCCTCAGCTGCGGGAACAAATATCAAGAACATATTGCAAGACTCACGCACCATCACGATTCGGGAAGTACCCAACTTATATGACGGTGTCGCTGTCGATAGCAAGGTTGAGTAAACAAAATGTTTAATGTTTAGCTGTAGACGCATCACAATCAATATATGTGTCGATGGTGAGGTGGTACATCAGCACTCTCCTGCAGTGTTCGGATTTATACTCACCAACGCATCCCCTGATAGGGTCCATTTGGCCTCGGCTCGTACAAGCGAGTCACGCATTTCAAGCATAACTGCAAGCATCCGGAGCTCGCGCACCTGCCTTGGGGCCTATATACTGAGTATCAGCAAGATTTGTTGGGTGAGTATTCCTGCATGCTTACCTCCATAAACGATAGTAGCTCATGCACGGAATCAGATTTTAGTTTTTTGCCTACTGCGAGCTGCTCTGCTGCTGCTCTGAACTCCGGGCCAAGGGGGCTGTCTGTGTCGCTCTCGTCGTCTTCACCACTGCTTCCTGACCTGCTAGGTCTCTTCTGTTGTCCCTGCAAAACAAGCTGGGGATCAATGCTTCCTGTAAAAGGGTGCTGGGCTTCTAGCTCTTGCTCAGCATCCTGGCCGTGGTCATTGATCTCTGGTGTTGTTTGTGGGCCAACTTGGGGGTCTACAGGTGGAATTGTCGCTATAGGGGTTGGTGCAGGGGTAGGAATCCGAGGCTGCGCACGACGCAAAGCCAGCGTGGCCGCGTACCGGGCTGCGATTGTGTTTTGAGACGCCAGCTTGTTTCTTTTGGTTGAGAGACTGTGGTGGTCTTTTTTTTTCTCCTTTGCATCCGGGATTATTGAAGTTGATTCGTGTTTGGTGCACTTGAGGGCCGTCCCGTGGCAACCTTTACAAGAGCTCCGCGTTCAAGTCGCGATCTCAATAATCGCTGCGGAGCAATGCCGATTCAGTCCAAGCCACTTGACGAAGGTTTGGTTTCATATTGTGTGCTTGCGCTCATGCTAACGGTTAGTTGGTAGTGTATGAGATTCATCCAACAACGTCACAGATTCGATGCACCCTGTGTGCTCACGAGACTGGACACGCGAAATGGATTGCACGTAGCAGTGCAAAACAGCACATTGAGAGTCAGCTGCATCAAAGAGCAGCTGATGCAGCTCATGGTCGTCAAGTTGTGCAAGAACGGAATCGGCGTGCGGCTGCGCAGGAGGCAGCGCAGGAGCTCCAAATTAGAGCTCTGCCGCACGACACCATAAGCCCCTTAAATCAGCACCAACCCCCTGCTCCTTACGAACTGACAGACCTTTATCTTGATCACCACGGAGACGAGATCGTACTTACAGCAGGGGAAGACACGCTTGCTAATGCTGCCGCTGCTAGGCACGATCAACTCCTTGAGGATGCTAAGGCATTCTCAAGGTCTGCTCAGCTCGGATGGGACGACTGGGAAGACTGCGAGGAAGACGAGACTATCACAAACGTTGCACATACTCTGTTCGATCTTGGTGAGTTCACAACTATCCTGTCGGGGATATGGCTGATTGCGCTGTCCAAGGTTTTGATTCTGACTCGGACGATAGACCAGCCCCACCCCTTCAACTTCCGCCGACATTCAACTCGTCAAACGACAATTGGTCACCATACCCAAACAAGACAGTGAGCTCCTAAAATCAGACCTAGCGTATTGAAGTTTTATTGATCTCCTGGCGGTGCATGCGCAGATGTTTCTCCTTGATATGCTCGACAACCTCCCACGGCTGCGGCTCTCTGACAAACATCTTCAGGCATTTCTGTTTGTTTTGCAAGAGTGTGGTGCGCGGGATGTGCCATCGCTTGACTCGTTGCGTCGGTTGCAAAAGCATCTACATGAAGATATTGGACCTCAACCGCGTCGGCATGTGTCTGGTGATGGAAATATATTTTATGTTAATGACATTGCAGCACAAATCGCGGAGGTATGTCCGCCCCACGACGCAAGTTTCTTGAAAATGTTATATGCTAATCACATCTGTATAGGACTTTGCAAATCCTCTAGTACGCCCGCATATGGTGTTCTATCCTGAGGACACCAAAGGGAAGATCTCCGAGACCTGGCAGGCCCAGAAATGGCTCGCTGAGGTCGGCCTAGAACATCTCACGCCCATGGTAATCCATGCTGCACAACATTTCTATGTGAACGAACTTGCAGAGTGTCGCGATGGTTCGTATGTGCTCCCTGTGCGCTGGATCATCCGGGAATCAACAATGTGTGGGGATGTCTTCAGGGTCACGCGGGGCGAGGTGCGTACCACTCTCATCTGTTATTGAGCCATGCAGCTTCTTAACCATTGTTTGGTAGGATGGCCTATTCCATGCTGATCTGTCATGCATCTATTCAATACCAACATCGAGCCTAAAGCGAAGCTTTCCGGAGATCATATCGGTGCGCGGGAGGGTTTTGTTCAGTTTGAAGGTAAGCTCCGCCGCTGTACATATAAGCATCAAATGGCTGAGGTTAATTGAGCACAGAGGCACAAGAGGCACTATGTACGACGATGCCGCACCCTATGCGCGCACTTGCAAATGGGAAGCCATTCTTCTGCGTGTGGATCAAACTATGGGGTGACGATGTCTCGGGAAACCGTTCGAAACAGTGGAATAAACATTGGAACTGGTACTTGGCTCATGCAGGAATACCCAAACGTCTTTTGAATCAAGAATATTTTGTTCGATTTGTGTCAACGTCGCCTCACGCAGGCATCCTTGAACAAGGTGTCGGAATTTGCGAACAGATTCGGTATGTGCTATCCTGCCAAATAACATCCATGTTGCTGAGTAACGAGTTATATTACTTGCAGTGCAACAAAAAATGGTCACCTCGCATTCGACTGCCACCTTGGCGAAGAGGTCATGTTCTCGATTGGTGTGTCCAGCCTTCCAGCTGATAACCCGATGCAATCTGAGCTCTCATCACATATCGGCTTGGGGGGGAACTGCTTCTGCCGCCGATGCAAAGTCGGTGGCACACAGGAAGAGAAGACCACCGCAGATGGATTTCATGCCCTGTTTGTAGTAAGTATAATGCTACAGAGGCAAACTATTAGATACTAATACACCACACCCAGCCTGGCGTACCACGTAGTGCAACTGCAACGCGAAAAGAAGTCATGGCACAGCTGCGAGATGCAGCGCGTGGCCAAGATGTAGAAGACCGGCAGCACAAGAGCGGTGTGAAAGACGTGCTAGCACAGAAGGTTATACAGCGTGCTGCACAAGAGCGAATCCGGCTATGCAACGAGAGCAGCCTATCGGAGCAAGAGCTCGAGGAGAGGATTGATGCATGGATTATGGGTCAACATGGCGCAATCAACCCATTTCTCGAACAACCTGGTAAGCTTGCTGTTGTCGCCATACTGCCATCACGTTGATCGTATGCCCAGGACTTGATGTCAATCTTGACACCCCAGTAGAACCGCTTCATACGGTTTTACTTGGAGTAGTTAAGTATATATGGGCGATAACATGCAACCGGTTAGCCAGTGCAAAATCTCTCGAAGTCTTTCAAGCGCGCTTGACATCGTTGAGCATCCGTTGTCACGAACTGTACGACACATTTTCTTTTTCTTCCTTATCGTGACTGTATGATACGAGCTCCGTTCCGACTCCATGACTCGGGGACGCTTATCTTTCACTCGTCATACGATTCCTTCATTCTTCTTGACGCGCCCCTTATGCCATTGGATCCTTCTGTACTTCTACCTAGGAGACCCACCTGAGTCCGTTCTGACTCGGTATGACTCGATACTAGGACATTATGTAAACCGTCTCTCTTGTAGTACTTAAGGCGTAGCAGTTGTACTCTAAGGCCTTAAGCCTGTTCTCCTTTGTCAATCGACGAGGTTACCAGGGAATCCGCGTGAGGGACTTGTTCGCCCAAGCATCGCGAGGTCTTCAGCCTTGAACTCGACGTACCGGAGGCCGATTGCCTCCAGCTTTAGACATCACGTCTTACCCAGGATCTCGTGCACATTCACGTGCGCCTTCGAGGACCGGCTCACATCGAGACCGACTTACCGAACCTCGCTCGTCTCAGCCCTCGCCAGCCCGCTCGCGCCGGCTCAGGCCGTGACATTAGAACAGGCTTCTCAGTCTCGAGAGCCGACGATCGCAGAACTTGTGACTGTCCGACTTCCTTTTGCACAGGACGAGGACGTAGCTCCCCCTGAACTCAGAGGAGAAGGACTACGAGGAATTTTCCACGACCGAGAGAACGGTTATTATCTGATCCTCAGCGGACAGACCCTACGAGTACACTTTTCAGGACCAAGGCTGGAACTACGTCCAGTGGTCCGGAATCCACCAGAGATACGAAATCACCTCACCCTAGTCGCGCTAGGGATACCGAACCGAGACCAGGTAGTACAGTGGTTTCGCGATCACCCCGAATCCCCAGAACACACGACTCCCACTTCTATCCAACCCCAGAACTCCTCCGACCTTACAGGCGTTGCACAACGTCTTGAAGAAGCCGCCGCGGCACTCATATCCCCGACACCTGATCCTACATCCATACCAGCGCGCGAGATGGCTGAAGAAACCCGAGTCATTCCACGATCACCGCATCCCGTTGAGATGGCGGGAAACTCACAGGAGAAGCTCCGTTCATCTTTAACGGAGAATCCAAACGATATGCCGACTTCATGCGGCAGTTCAACCTCTACGCATTCCTGAACGACGAGAACTCGACGTTCACCGACCCACTGAAAAAAATCTCCTTCTGCCTCACATACTTTCGAGGAGCCATTGTGACCGACTGGGTCCAAAGGCAGATCGAGTGGCTGGAGAAAATCAAGGCCAACAGCGTCCTTGACCCACCAGTACCCTTCGCGACAAGGGACACCGCATGGACGGTGTTTAAAGATACCCTCGACAAACGATTCCTAAACCGAGGAACCGCTGTCAACGCCAAACTTCTCCTGGCGAACATGAAATTCCGAGCTCCCGAACCGATCGAGGAGTATATCGGAAAGTTCCGTACCCTTGCAGAGAGAGGGAATTCCACCTCGACGCCGAGTCCACCATCATTATGTTCCTTCGCTCGTTCCCCAACGCCCTCGTCCGGGAAACCGCACGACAGGGAGGGGACGTATTCGGAGTAAACCCCGGCAGCACACGATGGACTTTCGATCAATGGGCTGAGAAGCTTTGCGACCAGCAGCTCCAGTATCAGCTTATGAAAGAAATCTACGGAAACCAGGACACCCCGAGACAGCAGCCACGGTTCCAGATACGACGCCCTGGAGGAGGAGGGCAACCACCCCGGAACGACGGAGTAGTTCCCATGGACGTGGATACAGTGACGGTCAATCAGACCCAGTCATTCGTCCATCAGAAAGGGAAAAAGCTCACGCCCGACGAGCGGACATCATACATGCAGCAGGGACGTTGTTTCCACTGCGGCCAACAGGGACACGTTTCACGTTCCTGCCCGCAAAAGGACTCACGTCCTCGGGAAACACGTCAACGACAGCTCGACACAACGGAACCCACGACACCAACTCCCTCCACCTCTTCCATTTCCTCCATTTCCCCACAGACGTTTGCGGCATATCTGGCGAACGCATCCGACGCAGAAAGGAGTCCATCTTCAGTGTCCTTGAGAAGGACAAGGACTTCAGCGTTCAGAATTTTCAACAAGCTTGAGTAGAGCGATCCTTACTCGAGCCGTCTTCAGCACCGATGTACTAGTACGACTCTCCTATGCCGAAAATGCGATCAGAGTTCCCCTTTACATCCGGAGTGCACATAAAAGGATCGACGACAAAGCCCTGGTCGACAGCGGGGCTACCGACAATATCATCGACTGGAAGGTCGTGAAACAGCACGGCCTTCAAGTGAAACGACTTGCTCATCCTCGTATCATTCGAAACGCGGATGGAACCCGGAACCGGTCTGGTGATATCACTCACTACACCGAGTTCGACGTATCAGCTGGAGGAAAATCACATTCCCAGCGCTTCTACATTTCCAGTATCGGAGGAGAACGCATCATCCTCGGATTCCCCTGGCTACGACTATTTCAACCCCCGATTCTATGGGGTGAACGACGAGTAGCAGACGACTTCCATCCCATCATCCTTTCCACTTCAGACGCATCTTCGTGGAAACCCACGCCTACGACATTTAGAGCAGGAGCGCGTGTATCAAACGTCCATTCCCTGGCGGAATGGGAAGAAGAAGCACACGCTCA